>CM077440.1:17296132-17738632 GCA_039654765.1 Mylopharyngodon piceus | reverse complement strand
CCAGTTTTTAAAATGTTTTGGAACATTCCATTTTATTATAATGCAAACATTATGGGAATGTTACTTTTGAATGTTCTCTAAACATTCTGAAACAAGTATTGAAACTATGTTTCAGAAAAGAACAGAAAACGTTCCATGAACGTTGTATAGATAATGTTTTTTTGCTAATGTTTTGAGAACATTGAGAACAAGACCAGATAACTTTGAACTTCTATTAATGTTAATGTGTGTTCATAACTTTGAGAGAACCTTTACAGAACGTTCCCTTAGCTGGGTTTACAACTAAAAAAACACTAATAGTACTTTAAAATGATGCAAACTCACATGAGATGAAGGCTCCAGCCATATTTGAGGTGTTGATCAGGGATTCCCGAAACGTTGGCCTGAAATATTTCTACTTGAAGTATAATATTTACTTGAGAATTTAAGTTAGTATTTCAATATTTTAAAAACACACTTGCATGTTCACAGTTGTCACATGATGTCATGGTCGCATGACATGCAGGTAAACAAAACATTTTATTATTCTTTAGTTTTTTATTTTGATTGTTTTTTTGTTTTTTTTTAATTTTTTATTATGTTAAATGTAAATTTTTATGATTAATTATTAGCTTTTATACTACGGGGCTGCTGAATGGTTGAATCTGATTGGTTGACAAATGTTCTAAGCAATTATTTTCAGGGAAACGCACAGCTAAAATAGTTGACCGCATTACAGTTCCATTTCACTTCGCCAAATAATTTCAGTTATTTCAAAGGTCCTTACAGCCTACAACAGCAAAAGAAACAAAACCCACAACGACACTTACCAAGCAAATAAATATAGTAACAAACAGGATAAAAACAACAAATTATTTCCATGTTTTTTGCCACAAAATTACTTAATTAATTACTTTTATTATGTAGCCTATGGAAAGCACGTAGTCTCTTTCTCTCGCTCTCTCTCGCACTCAAACACACACACAAACAGTACGGACACACACTCGCACAGAAACGTGTTGTCAGCGCTGCTCTGACGATTTTATCAGTAAAAGAGTTTAGCAAATTAGAACGTAATAACGGTGCTGTTTTTAAAGCAGATAAACTTACAGTTTCGCTATTAGTAGAGACACTACTGCCGAACACTTGTGAGAGACGCACAGACTCAGGTACTTCACATACGCTCTCTCTCTTTCTCTAATAACTGCATTAATAACTGCATTAGTCTGCTACACTCTAAAAAATCGTGGGTTATTTTTTCTACCCAAGTCCTGGGTCAAGCCTTTTGGGTAATTTTTTTGGGTTATTTTTCTAGTTTTTGGGTAGATTTTGTGTTACCCAGCTCCTGGGTCAGACGTAACAACCCAGGGGTTGAGTTATTTATCGCGGGCTTTTTGCGCCCTCTTCAGGAGAGAGCAGTGCAGCTCCGTCAAATTAGTGCATGTCTTTTTTAAAATACAGGATTTTGTATGTTTTATTTTATCTAAAAATTCATTATTGTTCTGTATATCGTTTCATTTTATGCATACAGGGCCGCGACGTGAGTCACCTAAACGAGTGTCGCATCAGTCTTTTCGCATGATGGAAACGCCTGATGCCTTGCATAAAAAAAATTAAATTGAAAAAGATACATAATATAATAAATACTTAGGATGTTAAAATATGTTATGAGAATTGTACATTGATTATTTATGGACAGGTTATTATGGAGTCAGTCACAGTATTTTTCGGCTACGAGTGAAACACAGGGTGGCGGTCTGAAGTTATCAGTTCCCCCGCCAAACTCGAGCCATCTCCGGCACGAGATCCAGCGCCGTTATGGTGGAAACAGGACAACAGAGACTGGTCGATTACACTTGAATTACTTCTAAATGTTTAATTTTTACTTCTAATATGTATTAAACTGGCTTAAATGTAGGCAATATGTATTAAAAACAATATAAAATATGCTATGATCGAAAATAAAGGAATTATCATGCAAACCAGTGGTTGTGTGGAGTATTTAAGTTAATCCATAAACATTAATTCATGTATGAAGTAAAAAAAGCTAGTATTAAAAATGAATCAACCCGTTATGCTGGGTTAAATAAACAACCCAATTTGCTGGGTAAAATTAACCCAACATGTGTTCTGTCCTATATTTACCCTTGTTTTTAACTCAGTGTTGTTTAGAGTGTATCAGTGGCTCAAGCCTCCGTTACTAGCTCTAAAATGATGTTTTTGAATCAGCAATGGAGGCGTGGGATGAGATGTGTCAGAAATGATTCCCACACACAAGAGCATTTTAAGAACAAAAACCTGACAAATGTCTTGAAACACAACATCTGAGCACAACAAGAGCACTTTTGACTTGAAAGACGATCAAAAGCCGGTGAAAATATTTCACTTTTAATGAAAATTGTATATCTTTAAATAAAAACATAAGTTCTCATTTGTTATCATTAGTTAATTAACATGATTACTCATGGTTCTCACCAGTAAAGAAAGGTATAATTCTCACTTTCAAACTTTGGGCTTGTCTGTGTAGGCGACTAATGAACAATTCTCATGCAGACCCTTCCTGAACTACATCTCAGAGCCAATCTGCATAAGTGCTGCAGAATGTGTTGAACAGCCAAGGGGGCTTTGGCCCGTTCTGACGTGAGTGTCAGCTTCCCCTCCACCTGTGAGGGGATGTTGACCATGAGCATGCCCCAGGGACACCTCTGAGGGCCTGGCAGATGAGGCGGCCATCCACCGCTTGCATGCTAATAGGCAGCCATTCTTCCCAATAGATGTTTTCGACAGATATAGCCTGAATACCAAAACACAGACTGCTTTTCCCTCTCTAAAACAATTGCTGGTAACCTTTAAGCAAGCTTTTGAAGTGATAAGCTACTGCACTTGTCATTTTGACTGCGTGGCTACCTGAATTGTTCTGTGGTGCAATTCAGATATAAAAATATTTTTCAAATCAGCTTCAGAGACCTCGCATGTCTCATAATGCCTGAGACTTCACAATGCATGTGTGTAGGGTCCTATGAAATCTGTTTTATTATTTCCCAAATTCCAGTTTTCCCAATTTTTTTTTTCATTTTCATTTTCTTGGACTTAATTCCATTTCATGGTTAAATTAAATTTTAGTAATAAAAACCATGAAACTTATAGAATTTAACAACAAATATTACATTTTTAGATCCCAGTGAAGTCGTTTTATTTTTTTTCCCCCAAATTCCACCCAACCCATTTTAATATTTCTGGACAACGTTTAAAATTTTATTAAAATGTAATAAATTGTCTAGTCAATTTAATTCATAAAATTTTTTAATGATTTATTCATGTTTACAATAATAGGGTTTATGTCTTTTATTTTTTTCTGGATTTATGATTTATAAATGAATTATCAAAAACAGTGTTAATCAAATGAAGGCATAAAAACATTAACAATTTAATTAATATTTTACAATGTAATCAAATGAAAGTTTAACAATTCCTTTTATTTTATTTTATTTTTTTGCAAACAAAGTGCTGCACAAACAAAAAAAAACTAAAAATTTTGGAAGAAAAATTGTGTGATATGCTCTTAAAATTAAAGTTTTAATAATTTTTGTTATTATTATCATTATTATGTTGAAAAGTACATTCTACTTTACGATAATTATATATTTGTGTCACAATTTCTTCAAGTAAAACTGAACTTTTATTTTGACAGGTTGTCAAGCCACTCATTCACACAGAGACACGCAGACTTCAGCTTCACAAACTTTTCAACCACACAGTATCATTATTTCTGTCTTACAATAATTCAAATGAACACAGAAGTACTGGATAAAAGTTTATAGTTCAGATATAAACACTGATGACTATGGAAGCGATCAAAATACAGCAAAACACCTTTTGAAAGTAAAATGGCGCTTCAAATAACGATTGTATCGATTACATTATTACATTCATTCATTGGTGGCAAGTGACTGTTAAAAATGTATGTCATTGAATCATTCATTCAAGAGATTTGTTCAAAAATGCTGATTCATTCAGTAATGAAAGAAGTGAAGTATTTATGATTGAGTCATTGGATCATTCACTCAACCAATTTGTTTTTTAAAATTTTCATTCTAATTAAATAAACATTTAATTAAATTAAGTAGATTGCAGCAAATAATATTTTGTCAGAACTTCTAGTAATTTACATTATTATTTTATTTAGTTGTCTGTTCAGAATCATGGGAGAACCGTGATCTCTATTTGAAACAAAACAAAAAAATTGTTATTCTCAATTCACCCAGAATCGCACAGCTAGGACTGAACATGTGCATCGGTTGGTCTAGCCTGAAAAATAAGTTTTTTAGCGCTATTTGAGCATAAAAAAAACAACATTTATGGGACAGTTCATGTAAGATTTTGTTGCCAATTTGAAATATGCTATTTAATTGTGAGTTCGGAAAGCTGTTTTGGAGATTTCAGGACTCCGCCATTCAAATAGATAGCACTTGATCTTGGATGCCCGAAATAGCTGCCCGGAGGCGTTGCAAAAATGGCCGCTGAGTGAACAGACTTTTTTTGAAAGGGACTTTGGCCATACGTGTTTATTTCACAGCCAGCACATCTTCTGGAGTACCGTATCTATCCTCGTCCACAATTGCGAACGCTACACTACTTGTCTTATGGCTGGACATGGTAGGATGCCACCACCGTATGTCTACATGACATGCCTTTACCAGCGGCGTTCAACTCTGCTGATCTGACTAAGACTGTAATTGAATGCTTGCCTGTGCGGTTTGGGGTGACTGCTATATATAAGGTGGTTGTCAGCTGGCTCAGGATAGAGGCTGAGTTGCTTCAGTGGTTTGTAATAGGAACGCTGCCTTGCGTCTCCAGTGATCTAGCTCTTGGGAATGGCTCATCTACCACAATATCTCTCTCATAAAATGCTGAGCGGAGAGGTATTGATCAGCAATGGCAGGGTACTGATGGCAGTTCTCCCATTGTGTAATGCAATGTTTTAATGGATTAACAATGTAATTAATATGACAAAGGATGTCCTAAAAGCCTGTTTTCAGTCTAAAATTAGTCATTAAACATCCATATCGGCCCACATTTTGGCTGTTAGGATTAGCTTGGTCCAGTTAGCTCCTGCTGGTAGTAGGGGTGTGCGATATATATCGTCCAGGATTAAATTGTGATTGTTGATTTAACGATGTGCGATCTGACATTATCAAGCATGTCCCTTACTTTACAAAAACACACATAGAGATTACACACATACACATGTGATGTAGTCTAGTAGGTTAGACTAGTGCACTTGTGCATTTTTGCACACTTTCACTGCATGATTTAGTCTATTAAAATGCATTTAGAATGCCCCCAGTATTCACGATAAGGGGCAAAAATACCTCTGTATGTCTTACATTTATGTCATTTAATATAGTTAATCAATATTACACAAAGAGTGCCGTGAGCCACATGCATTAATGCTTCGTTCCTGAATGAATCAGCCGTTTGAATGAATAGGTTGAAACTCATTAACAGTGGTAGGCAACTGAAGGCAACTGAAAACGACTGTGCCATTGACCAACAAAAACCTGGTCTAAAGTCAATGGTGCAGTATTATTTTTTTGTTATTTACAAAGCGCGTTAGTAATTTGCACCTATAGGCGGGTGCACAACGCACGTACACTCTGCTGGTTACATACACAGGGACGCGCAGCAGCACACAAACATGCCAAATATTACAAATAAAAGGATTACAACGCTTTAACCTTGCGCACGAGCAGATCCGTTTCCTCTCTGGAGAAGCATTCAGTCTTTCCGCTTGCAAATTCCACCATGTAAATAGCGAATCCACCATGGTGCAAGCGCACCTGGCTTTTAAAGGGAATAGAAGATGAGACTTTGATTGGTTTATTGCACGTTACGCCCAAAACACACCCATGACTCAATAAGAGACTAGGTACAACCATTTTGGACCATGGTACAACCGCCGACTAGGTACAACCGCCAACCATTTTTTTCTGTCGTTAAACTAGCAAAAGTGGATTTGGACACGCCCTAAGCGCCATGCCATTTATGTTTAAAACATCAAATCATTATTTATGCATTTGTAACTGCAGGTTGAAAGGTTCATTCATGTCCCCTCTGAGCTGCATTAAACAGTCTGTGTAAATGCGTCTAAATGCCACTTCAGATGGAGCTTCTGTTTCCTCTGCATTGCAAAGATGAATTTTGTTGATACTGATTTCATTTGATTGATAACAGCCCTGTTGTGTCTTATTATTCTAATTGAATTTATTGATTAAATGTAAGAATTTGACACAGAAGATGATCCATACATTTAATTAGGTAAAAGAAATGTCTTTATAAAGGTAAAAATACCCAAAAAAGGTAAAAATTAATTTAAAATTATTGGAAAAGATAATTTCAATCACTGCTGCGAACTGACCACCACACAGAATATAAAGATTATCAAAAAATTTAGGAGTCAGCTGTCCATAAATCCTAAACCTGCCAAGGTACCAATAAACACACTCAGCAAAATATTGTCTATTATCGTTATCGAATTATAAAATCCCAGAAAATATCGATATATAATTTTTTGTCAATGTCGCACACCCCTAGCTAGTAGATGCCATGACCATTCTGCAGGCCAAAAAAAAAGCATCTTTATCTATTGATTTACATTCTAAAGTAGTCATGATGTCTGATGAAATAATAAATAAATAAATAATGCATTTAAATAAGTAATTACAGTAAAAAACAAATAATATTTTTTATTATTTTTAACTTTTCTATATTTTTCATTATTAATTTCATTAATAATAATTCACTCAATTTACATGTATTTTATACAACGATTTTTTGAGGGCTATTAAAAGCATTATATTGATTTCTTCTTTTTTTATATAAATAATTGCGTGCAAAAAGCTAAAAACAATGCATGCACTAAATCACTCAAGAAACAGATTTCCTTACAATTTCACACAGGTCTGCACCATTTTAATAATCTTCTAAAAAACTCACACTGAAGTCGTACCGTTGCTAGATGACGCACAGTGGCTTGGGCCTTAAAATCCATTGAAGCAGCATTTTTCAAGCTTGATGTTTCATGTATAATTTGTGAGACCAATACTGGCATCGAAGAAAGACTCCTTTTAATTATTTCATTGTGGTGTAATTTCCTTGCTGGAGGCTGTGAACGGCTTGCTGAGACTGCATTAACATAATCATCATTCAGTACCGACAAACCTGTGAGTCGAGGCTCTCTGATAGTGACCCAAACTCATACACTGAAATATATTATGTTTTTATGCTATGTTGTTTTGTACTGCATTTTGCAGCTTAACTGTTGCATGTCACTATAGCAATGCCAAGGTCAGGTTCTGATTCCAACTGAACTCATGCAGGCCGGATAAAATGTATAGCTTGAATGCACTGCTGCTTTAGATTAAAGCGTCTGCCAAATGAATAACGTACTTGCATGGTGATTATGTCTCATGCACATTGGTAGCTGTTTGTTACAGCTCACACACAACCAACGTACTGTGAGGGATTGGACTTCATGCATTCACTAAAAATGTAAAAAATAAAGTCTGTAACATCAGTTCATACAAAAGAAAAAAATAAAGGTGCTCAGAAAATTGAAGTTGTCCGTTTGCAGATTCCTCTGTGCTTTGATATTTTCTTATCTAATGCAATGAAATTCATTTGTTTAAGTGTGGCTTCAGTGTCAAAATTCGTTTTGATGCCACAGTATTTACATAACCAATTTGCTCAGGTTTGCATGAATTCTTTATTTCTGTTGGACTCAAATCTGAAGTTATTACATTCATATTCAGACAAAGAAGGCAAAACAACAGACATAATAAAGTTACAGAGGAGGTTAAATTATGGAAAATGTAACTTAAACTTCAGAAAACTCAAACAAACAAACAAACTGAGAGTTTCTATTATATATACTGATGCTCTTATGTCACTTTTGCTGAACATATTTCCTATTGAATAATCTCGTTTCATTTTTAAACACAAAACCTCTTTGTAACCCTCAAAGAACACTCCAGAATAGGAAGTAGATGCTTGTCTGTATTTACAAGCTTGACTTCACGGGTCCTTCTGGCCTGTTTCCTAGGCTGTTCACGCTCGCTGGCCTCTGGCACACTCTGTGTATTCATTACTCCAAACAGACCAAGGGTTGTCTCGCTATTAAAGCAAATTACCCTGGCTTCTGTGTGACAGTGGCCGTGCTTCTACATGGTTGACGGCTAATCGGAGTGGAACTGATGCAGGATTTCCTTCCAGGGCTTCCCTGTAATCCCTAAGAGTATAGAAATGGAGTAGACCATCATCCAGCTAGCAAATGTGGACATGCACATGCATTTGTTTAAAGGGGTGGTTGATTATGATTTCACTTTTTTAACTTTAGTTAGTGTGTAATGTTGCTGTTTGATCATAAACAACATCTGCACAGTTACGACACTCAAAGATATTTTCTTTTACAGAATTCTCTGTTTAAGGACTACAACAAACGGCTGGTAGGGACTACAGCGAGCTTCTTCCCAGGTTGGTGACATCACTAACCCTAAAATTTACATAAACCCCGCCCCCGAGAACATGCAACAAAGGGGGTGAGGCCATGTTGGGCTGCTTTAGAGAAGAGGAAGAGTTGTTGTAGTAGAGTGTTGTTGCCATGCCGTCATTTTACGCTGGATTGCGAGGGTCAATTCAACGCTGGATTTGCACAAAAGATTAACATGACGGCACATGCTAGTCGATGAGTTGAATCAACTCCACAGCAACTACATAAATTTATCCACTAACCATTCAGAAACGTCCAGTTTCATTCTAAACGTTGTAACTTCTTCCTGAGTCTCTCCATCAGTGTCCGACTCCGGTTTGAACAATGTAAGGCTGAACACCGTTACTGACAATCCTCATTTTGGCTGCGTGAGATTCTCCAGCTTTGTTGTTGTTGAGCAACCGAAGCGTGAGCTGTTAAAGCTCCGCCCTCTTCTGGAAAGGGGGCCGGGAGCAGCAGCTCATTTGCATTTAAAGGGACACACACAAAAACGGTGTGTTTTTGCTCACACCCAAATAGGGGCAAATTTGACAAGCTATAATAAATGATCTGTGGGGTATTTTGAGCTGAAAATTACCGTTATGTGTCCGATGTTGTAGAGATCGATACATAAAATACATACCATCTGATACATCGACTTGTAGATGAGCCTGTATAATTCAAAAGTTTCTGGTTCAAACATATATGGCTGAATTAAACCAGTATTTCTACTTGCCATTGTGCAGCGTTTACTACAGTGAAGTTGAACGAAATGATCTCTGAACTGGTATGAGTGAGTGGAGGCGGGGCTAATTTGCATATTCATGATTCCGCGTATACTAAATGAAGCAAGGGTGTAGAGTTACATTCAAGCTATTTTAAGGCATGAAGAAACTTTTTTCACAGGAAATTTTTTTTTAAATATGTAATTTTGGTGATGAGTTTTAAGGGATAAAATGATTGACTACAGGGGGACTTTAACAAAGATTAATAAATACAGTAACAAATGGTTTGCTCATTGTTAGTTAATGCATTAACTAACGGTAACCAATGGGCCTTACTGTAAAGTGTTACCAAACTTACCAACCTCAAATCATGCAGATTATTGACGACAGGTGTGTTATTACTTTTTTAATTTCAACACTACTGGCAGCTGCTTACATGAATTCTGTGATACAATGATTAATCAGCAACAAAGGACAGATAAAACATATTTGAAATGCAGTGAAATCATTTAATAGACCCACTAAGGTCAGCAAAAATGAATCAGAGCCTCTTATCTGATGAGCAAATGTTCTGCGCAGGTTGGCAGTGCGTCTTTACAGAGACCTGAGGGCTAAGTGGGATCAGTATCACTTCAATAATGATTCGTTTAGCCTATGGTGCATTCTCAGTGTGAGGTGTGAGACGACTCGCATGTTTCACTGACGGCAAGATGTGTGACTGCAACAGTTTAATCAAAGTATCTGTTCAGATACTGTGAACGTAATTAATTGCGCCCTTGACGATCTTCCGAGCCTTTTGGAGAATAGGATATTCATGAAGACCCATTCAAACAGCAGGCGTTGATGTTAAAGCTCTCTCAGAACAAGAAAATTGCAGTTTTCCATTTCTTCATTCAGTATAAATGCAAACAAGAGTATATTTGCATCTGCGCTTACTGCTTGTTTTTGATGCTTCAGCTATTTTTTACCACTAGCACACCTAGTTTTGATCACAGAACATTTTATTTTGATCAAAAAAAGAGCAGGGAGAAAAACAAACATGACTGCAAAGAATATTTCTGGGCAGAGTACTTTTGTTGAGACATACATGGTTCGAAAATATGCTTAAGTGCTTAAAGTATGTACTTTTGGTTTTCAACCTTGACTGATTTACAAAAATGGAATACGAACATTTTGTTCTTTATAAAATATGTGGTTCACACTTTATTTCAAAAGTCCACTTTAGACATTCTACTGACTATAAGTAACTTTGCAACTAACTACATGTCACTCATACTAGCCACTTTGGCGGGTTGAATTTTATATATAATATATACATTTTTTAATTGTGGTCTTTTAAAAAGGCATCTGAAATAATAAACTAAATGCAGTGTTGCAAAAAATATTGACTTTTCGATACATATCGATACTGAATATGCTTCCAATACTCATTTTCCACAGAATAGACACACGATACCAGCTGCTCTTTCTCTCTCTCTCATCTCTCCGACAGCGAGTTGACACACAAACCCGTCTCCCCTCACTCACTCATTTCATTTGCTTTGGATGAATATTGTTGGTGTTACAGGGCTTGAATTTTGGCGTGGGATTGCACATATTGCACATAATTTTACTCGCAGATTTTGTTCTCACACCCAAAGTGCGGCACATAAAGCCGCATCTCAGTACTAAACTGATTTGTTTTTCACTGCTTATTGTGCTTAAACAGTCAAATACACACAAAAATAATGTCAAAATGCCGGTCTTGGCGAGTATTCACGTAAACACAGTCAGTTATGTTTTAAGTGAATGTAAACAGTTGAGAAAGAAAACGCATGTGTAACAGTATAATAGATCCGTGCGTCAGGTCTTAAAGTGACAGCAGCCTAATATACCTGCTGCCAAATTATAGAGATAATATTAAAAATATCTATATGGCAGTTTTTCCCAATGGTATCGATGTGAAAATGCTGAGTGGCTAGTAACACTAGCTACAGTGGCTGATGAGCAAAAAAATTTAATGGGAAAACAGCATATTTAGATTAAATGTCATCCAAGTATGGTAGAAGTATACTTGCTGTGGGTTTCTATTTAAGCTTGATTCCCGATCTTCTCTAAACTGAGATGTTCTTATGAGAATTCTCATCATAATAAAATAATTCTTTTGAGTGCAAGTGGTACTTGCTGTGTCTCAGAGAGCAGAACCATCAAACATGTTAATGAATCTCTCCAATAATGAAATTATAGCTGAACATGAACTGATTAGACACTTATTTATGCACTTGCACAAGTAGAGGATTAATCATACAGTTCATTAAACTTTTCTTTTTTAATTCACATCCTAGGTAGGTTTATATTAAAGGATATTTCAGTATTCACATTCACCTGCGGCGTGACATGCTAAACTTGATTATTTTAAACAGCATTCTTTTATAATTATTTTTCATGCTGTTTTATGACCATATTAATTGAGAAGCTTTATAAAAAATGACAATTTTAATAAACCAAAGAAGGCAAAGGGTGATTAAAATGAAATGATGAAATGGTGACAATTCACAGCTTCTCAAATATACACTTTTCCTTACCTAAAATCCATAAATAAAAGTTCATAAAATAAAAACCAAAAATGAAGAAATGACTATGTTGGCACAATTTACTATAATTTCAAGAACTTAAGCATATTAACCTTATATAAATAAAATAAAAAGGTTTACGGTCATGAGAAAATGTTGCTTGCTCTTAAACTCTTCTCATCGAGAAGATATTTTATGTGGCAGCATTTACTGTATCCTATAGTATTATTTGTTTCTGAGCTTTTTGATCTTGTACTTTTATCAAGTCTCAAAGGACATCTCTCCATTTCAGACAACAGACATAAAGAGCAAGGATTACGTACAAGAATTCCATTATGAAATAGTATGTTTTACAAGATTGCAATGACGGAATCAATGAAAACAATTTATGACCCCATTTCTTACATCTGTGCTTGAGTTTTATAGGAAACTGTCAGCATATTTCTTTTTAAGGTTACACAAAACTTTCTCAGGTAGGGTCAGAGTTTTATTTTCAATTTCTACTTTTCGGTCTTTTACTCGTACCTGAAACTGATTCAGTAAATAGCACATAAATAAGCCGTCTCTCTTTGAAAATGATTACTATGATAATTATGTGACATTCACTCTACTCATCACTCCACTGTACCTGAAGATGTATTTTACTCCTGAACAATGCAATGTATGCAAAACATGCCAAAAGAGAAGGATAATAAAACAAGGATGTGCTACGCCAGTGCTTGTGCTGCAGATATTTGTGTGATTTACAGGACTGGACTATAGGGAGTATTACAGTCTGGAGTAGTTCAGTCTGATATTGCCTATGGCTGCTATACAAACATCAGTCTTTAGTGCCTGGATGACAGAAAAAAAATTCCATAGTTGACCAGTGTAATAATAAGTAATAACTATTTTTGGTAACACTTTATTTTACAGTGCCCTTATTACACGTTACATGTAGTTAGTGTAGTAATAACTATGCATAATTATATGCAACTAACTCTAAACCAAACCCTTATCCAAATCCTAACCCTATAGTAAGTACATGTAGTTAATTATAATTACTCAGTACTTAAATGTATAATTACACTGTGAATAAACACCTTAAAATAAAGTGTAACCATATTTTTCATATTCAAAGGAAGCTTGTTTCTGCCATTAAATTACAAATAAAAAAGGTAATTACGACTTCATATCTCACAACTCTGACTTTTTTTTCTCAGAATTGTGTTATATAAAGTCAGAATTGCGTGAGATAGTCAAAATTGTGAGATATAAAGTCAAAATTGCATGATAAAGTCAGAATTGCGTGATATAAAGTCAAAATTGCGAGATATAAAGTCAGAATTGCGTGATATAAAGTCAAAATTGCATGATAAAGTCAGAATTGCGTGATATAAAGTCAAAATTGTGAGATATAAAGTCAAAATTGCATGATAAATTCAGAATTGCGTGAGATAAAGTCAAAATTGCGAGATATAAAGTTAGAATTGCGTGATATAAAGTCAGAATTGCGTGATATAAAGTCAAAATTGTGAGATATAAAGTCAAAATTGCATGATAAAGTCAAAATTGCGAGATATAAAGTCAAAATTGCGAGATATAGTCAAAATTGCGTGATAAAGTCAGAATTTCATGATATAAAATCAGAATTGCGAGTTATAAAGTCAGAATTCTGAGAAAAAAGTCAGAATTGCATGATAAAAACTCACAATTGTGAGAAAAAAGTCAGAATTGTGAGATAAAATGTCACAATTAACTTTAACACAATTAAAATTTAGTGCCAGAAACAAGTTTCCATATGATTCTGATTTTGAATCTTGATACTATAATGAAACAGAAAATATTTGTTTAACGTTTCTCAGCAATAAAATTCAGATTTTGACATTGTTATTATTATTATTATTATTATTATTATAACAATAATAATATTTATTTTATAAGCAGCACCTCTTTTCCCAGTCTGTCAGTAACGCTCTGTTTACTGTTTTCTTACTCTGTTTACTTACTCTATGAAGCCCCTCCTTGCTCTGATTGGTCAGCTGGATCAGTGTGTTGTGATTGGTCAGCTGCTTTGACCATGTTTGGGAAATGTCCCGCCCCTTGCCATAACCACCAGTTTCAACACACTACTAACTAACTCAACCAGGCCTCGCCTCTTTATTTTGCGCATGCCTTGGGCAGGAATTATTTAAATGAGGAATACTGTGACGTGTTCGTTCCCAGAAGAAAACTCAAGACTACAACGGAGGCGTTTCAGGGAGTTCAGAAACAGTGACACTGATATCGAGAAGAACTCCTGCTGGAGGGATCTGCAGAGCTTTTTCATGCTCAAACAGCAACATTACACTACAGAAAGTAAAATGTAAAAAAGTATAATAGGACCTCCCTTTTTTTGGTATTTCACACAATATTTTAAAGATCTTTCAAATTCTCCAAAAGACATAATTGTTAGGTAGACTATCATTCTCCAAACAATACCGTCTCTGCATCCCAGAATAGTATACAGCAAAAAACATCTCCATAACCTGTAGTGGACAGTAATAGCTTGTCAGAGCTGTCAGTTTGGCATTTGTCTGCACATTCTTGACACCAACACAAGTATTTACATGTAAAATGAAACTACTCGCCTGCTCTGGACAGAGTCTAGCACAGATGCTACCAATGAAACTGTTTGCTTGTGTGTTTGTAGGATATGTAAAATATCTTTTGTTGAAAAATCATCAATAAAAAAAGGTAAATAAAGACAGGAAACATGAGTGACAGTTCACTCTGGTTAACAGGCGACATTATATTCCGCTCACTGTGCATGATGTCATGATGTCAACACAAGGGTATAGGGCCCTTCAATAGCGTACACACAGTGTGCTCTCTGAGGTATATGGGAGGTCACGCTTGCATGACAGCGTTCTGACAAAGGCGAAGAAGTGAAAGAAAATTGACATGTGTTTGGGGGGAAACCCATTCCTCATTGATGTCTCAAACACGGCAGCAAACAACCAGATCCGCTAAGGGAAAAGGTTGAGCCGGAGCGCAAAATGATTGATATTCCTATTTTCCGTCTGACAAGGTGGGGCACGGCCTGTATAATGAATTGTGACACTTTAATTAGCTTGTCCAAGATAAACAAAATCAGATCAGCCTTGTTGTTCTCCTCACTAGCCATTTAACCTATCACGGGTTGGGTGCAGGCGGATCGACAAATGCACGTTTAATTGTACATTTGTGATTGGAAATGAAACAAGGCATTTTGTAGACAGAATCCTCTATGCAGAATTGAGCAGCTTGGTGAGATGTGTTGTCTGTTTATGCGGTGAGCTACTACATGTTGCATGGCTGATAGTTGTGGTGCATTATGTCAGAAATGACTGTCAACAATAGTAATAGGAATCTTTATTTGTATTGCTGGCGGTTGTTTATGACATAACCAAAAAATGCATAAAATAGATAGATAGATAGATAGATAGATAGATACAGATATAATATAATATATAGTGCTGTCAGTCGATTAAAATATAAACTAATTCATTGCACATTTTTTCTCTAATTAATCACGATTAATCGCATCTAACATTTTTTAAATATATTTTTATATTGTAATAATTTGACATTTAATCTCCAAATTAATGTAGAAACAACATAAAGACGGTATATTTTAAATATTTGATCTAACAGGTAGAAATATCCAGAAATTGAATAAAGTTATCAAACACTTCACAGTCTTCACTGCAGAAATTATAAATTAAATATAGATTAATCCTTTTTAAAGCTACAGAAGTTATTCAGTCAAGAGCAGTGAGTGATTTTTCTCTTTGTCTTTTGTTCTTTGATTAACATTAATGACAGACAGCAGCAGGTTTATTAGGCTGTTGTCACTTTAAGATCTGACACACATCAGATGTCCTCACACCTCTTTACGGTCATTTAAGTCTTTATTTAACTCATTTAAGTCTGTTCTTATGAGGATACTCGACAAAGCGGGCATTTTGGCATAATTTTGTGTGTTTTTGTCTGCGAAAGAGAACTCAATGCGGCAGACAGGAGATTCACAGACAGCGCTCCAGTACGGATTTAAGTTCTTTTTTGTGTCTTATTGCGCTTGAATGGTTTAATAACACTTGAAAGAATGATAGCGTGATCATATAATGTAACGCTAGCTAAAGGATGATGGAAAAAAACGGATGCTGCATTAATTGCGTTAAATATATTTAATTCGTTAAACTGAAAAAAAAATAATAGTGTCTATTTACACTAAGTGCAAATAGCGTCCATTGTTGGCAAGCACTATTTACACTAGCTCCGCCCACCAATTTCTGGTTGGGCAATTTGAGTTTTAAAAAAGACGCGTGGAATTCATCGCAGCAGTAGCGAGTAAGACTCACAGAACTGGCGTTTAATGCGATCGACGCGGGTTTGAATCCGCCTTTTGCCAAACTCGCATTTATTTTCAATAAAAATTAAAATAATGTTCTAAAAATGGAAATAAACTGTGAACGAGTGTTTAATAATATTAAAAGTGTTTATCGGGTAGGGTTACGGGAAGGTGTAGGGAGGGTTTTTATTCTCCCAATAAGGCACCATCCATGACAATTTTAGTAAACATAATCATTTATACTCTATGATATTATTGCATCCTGTTGATGTACAAAAATACTGAGATGCAAATAGTATCTGTCAATTTAAAGTATAGATAGCATCTAATTACTGTTTTACTCTTATTGCAAAGAACTGATACTTTTACATGTAAATAGAATCTATTGCTATTGTCACTTAGTGTAAATAGCATATATCGCTAAGAAAATATGCTATTTTCACTTAGTGCAAATAGCCGCTGCCAAAAAAATAATTGCATATGTTAACTTGTTAATTTTGACAGCCCTAATAATATAATATAATATAATATAATATAATATTAGAGTGAAATATGAAATGTTTTAGCATTTCCCAACATACAAACTTTAACTCCATTTATATTCCTTACTCCATAGTTATAAACAGGCTGCACACTACTTAGTAGTACTTTTGGAACCTGTTGCCACTTTCTGGAGTTCATATGCTTGTTTTGTGTATTCGAGTATGTGTGTCCACTCAGAGTTCTGGACAGTACAGGCATGTGTGTGTTTGGATGCCCCTGCTCTCCTCAGGATGTTAAATGCCTAATGCTCATCCCAGGGGAGCTCATTAAAATCCCCCCAAGGGGAGGGTGTCACAACCACCCCAGACAAACAGCTCCGCCATGCTGCATAGTGATGCTTCCTATCTGTCTGTCTGCAGCTGAGAGATAGAGCTGAGGACCCATGGTGACAGTCACAAAGAGTCTCTCGCTCACCCCCCATGCAACCCCTGCTCATCCCACCATTATTAGACATAACAGGGCCTGGAGCCGGAAACCAGGGCCAGGGGTGCACAGATAAGAACTCATTAATTTATGGCCCTTTGAATTTTAAATGGTGAGGGATGCTTGCACGGCATACATATACAGTGGGTTATCAGCACCACGGACAGCGCTACGGCAAAAAAACAAAGATGGCAGCACAACGGACAGCTCCATCAGTAACCTTTGTGAGGCAAGGCTTGCTGTGGGTGTCAAATGAATGCAAAACAGAAAGGGTAAGTTCAAGAAAAATACGTTATATTGTCTTTTTTGGGATCCAAGGGTTCGGATGGTGCTCGGGTATAAGTGTTCCCCATGTGGATAATGCCAGTGAGGTATGGACTGTGATGGTATTAATGGGATCTCACACTGAGATACTGCAGGAATAAGAGACAAGGGAGAACCGCATATACCAGGGGACTTATTAACTGATGTTCGCTGCAACTGAAAGTGCACACACACACACACACACACACACACACACACACACACACACACACACACACACACACACACACACACACAAACACACACACACACACCTCCCTACTTTAATGGTCATCCAGTCTCACACTATAATCACTACACTGTGAAAACATTATGCCCTGCAGGATGAGGGACTACATTTAATGTTTAATTAATGAGCTAATTAATTAATGCATAAAAGTATTAAAGAGATCATATCACATTTTGCTTATCACCACTTCTGTAGCACTTGCAGACTTTATACAGGAAAAGGGATGCAAATGAGCTCATAGGTTCATAGAAGAACACCTTCAGCAGATTTCAAACCCTTACATACCTCTAAAATAAGGGTAGGATAAAATATATCCTACCAAACACAGTCCTAAAATGTTTTATTGCACAAAAAGTAACCAAAATATTCTTAAAATCAAACATTGAAATGAAATATTTAATTGTTGGTTTCTAAAAATCTTTAAACTTCAGATGGTTTTATGTTGTCTGCCACCAACATAGAGAAGTTTAAGCCTGTTTATTTAACTTTAAACAATTATATGGTTTAATATTTGCATTGAGTATAGTTTTCCCCTGCTGTCTGCAACTGTTAAATGAGAACTGCCATTCATTTTTGGGTCAAGACCAACAAGTTTTTTTTATTTATTTTTTTAAGATCACCACAATTGAATATAAGATGCAAATTGTTTTCTAGCTTTGCAATATTTAATAATAATAATAATAATACAATATAAATATATACTAAATACATACATACATACATACATGCCAGTATGTTTGCCAATTATGGCTTGTTTCCACCACTAAATAAAAAAAATAAAAAAGATAATTGCGACTTTTTATCTCAAAATTCTGCCTTTTTTTCTCAGAATTGCGGGATTTAAACTCGCAATT
Source organism: Mylopharyngodon piceus (assembly GCA_039654765.1). Classification (NCBI taxonomy): domain Eukaryota; kingdom Metazoa; phylum Chordata; class Actinopteri; order Cypriniformes; family Xenocyprididae; genus Mylopharyngodon; species Mylopharyngodon piceus. Next base: position 17,720,125 of record CM077440.1, on the reverse strand, counting down.
GCGAATTATAAAGTCAGAATTGCGTTATGAAGTCAGAATTGTGTGATATAAACTTGCAACTGCGTCTTACATTTTCTCAGAATTGTTTATATCACGCAATTCTGACTTCATAACATGCAATTCTGACTTTATATCTCATAATTCTGACTTTATATAACGCAATTCTGACTTTATAACATACAATTCTGACTTTATCTCGCAATTCTGACTTTATAACTCGCAATTCTGACTTTATCTCGCAATTCTGACTTTATAACTCACAATTCTGACTATATCACGTAATTCTGACTTTATATCTCACAATTCTGACTTTATATCACGTAATTCTGACTTTATATCATGTAATTCTGACTTTATATCTCGCAATTTTGACTTTATATCACGCAATTCTGACTTTATATCACGTATTTCTGACTTTATCTCACAATTCTGACTTTATATCACGTAATTCTGACTTTATCTCACGTAATTTTGACTTTATCTCATAATTCTGACTTTATATCACGTAATTCTGACTATATCACGTAATTCTGACTTTATCTCATGTAATTTTGACTTTATCTCACAATTCTGACTTTATATAACACAATTCTGACTTTATATCACACAATTCTGACTTTATATCATGCAATTCTGACTTTGTAACTCGCAATTCTGACTTTATATCTCACAATTCTGACTTTATATCACGTAATTTTGACTTTATATCACGTAATTCTGACTTTATATCATGTAATTCTGACTTTATATCTCGCAATTCTGACTTTATATCACGCAATTCTGACTTTATATCACGTATTTCTGACTTTATCTCACAATTCTGACTTTATATCACGTAATTCTGACTTTATCTCACGTAATTTTGACTTTATCTCATAATTCTGACTTTATATCACGTAATTCTGACTATATCTCATGTAATTTTGACTTTATCTCACAATTCTGACTTTATATAACACAATTCTGACTTTATATCACACAATTCTGACTTTATATCATGCAATTCTGACTTTGTAACTCGCAATTCTGACTTTATATCTCACAATTCTGAGTTGCAATTACCTTTTTTATTTTTTATTTCATGGTGGAAACAAGCTTCCATAGCCAATAAAGTGCATTCTGGTGTGTGAAAAGAAATGTGTTGGTGTGCATCTGTATGGGACTGGTTTTATAACAAAGGAAATGGAGAATGCTGTGTCATAACTTGGTGGGCTTTGTGGAAATTACAACTCTTCATCTCTGTCTCTTCTCTAGTGTGAGATGTTGGAGAGAAAAACTAAAGTCTAAACATGCCATCCAGGGCAAAATACTTGCATGAAAGCAGGTATTCTACACACCGATTGGATACTGACAATCCAATCGGACAGTTCTATTTTTGACAAATATCATGCATTCAAACCCAAAGTTGTGTGTGATGGACTGTGACAGTAATGTGAGAGCAATCCAAGACTATTTCATGTAGTATACTTGTACTTTATATGAGCCAACAGTAAACTACAACTCTGATATTTATACCTTCTGATGAAAAAGAAAAATACCAAAAAAGAGAAAAATGCCTCATCGAAAGCAGGGGTTGAAAACTGATTCCATTATTCCTTGAAGCTGCTGATTTTTTAAAGTACTCTTGGACTCTTTTAAAAAGTAGCAAACTTAAAGGAATCAGACATGGAAGAATGTGAAGTCAAAATGCACTCCGGAAATATTAGAAATATTCTTTTGGGGCCATTTAATTGACAGACTTGCAGAAATATCTAGGAAATGGGAGCTTTTAGGGACAATAAGGAAAGTACAACTTTAAAGTGAGTTTTCTTAGTTTTGAGAATAAATGTACTTGAAATGTCTTTTGTGAACGCTTCGCATGAGGCGTTATTAGCCAACAGATACAGCTCAGACAGGAAGCTTGTCTGTAACAAATGAGACTAGGTGGGATGAACTGATTAGAACAATATATTGCATTTCGTTCCTGCAAAAAAGTAACACTGCAGAAGGAAAGCATGAGAAATAAAAAAATACGAGAGTGGGAAAAGAGGACAGGCTAGTATGCAAAGATGTTGAGGGATAATTAAGAATTGACAAGCACGTCCAATACAGCTTCAATGACACAGCCACCTGACAGTTAAAGAAGTAACATGCCTGTCTGTGTGGCAACCCCAATTAAATAGCAATTGTTGTCCAACAATGCTGTCATCAGAACGGTAGATACAGACTGATTTTGTATAATTGCATGCCCTGTAGATCTAACACAGGCCTGTCTTAGTGAGTTGACACTTCATTCTACTAGATGTTGTTTTGCACATAAATTAAATAAACAAATCTTTCTTCTCAAAGCCCATTTTCTTCACAATGTGCACTCATTGTCCCATTGCTCCTGTTCAAGCCTAACATTAGACTATAGCATCATTATTATTCCTCATACTAACAGTCCTGCACCGCTTGGGCTACAGACGTGAGCGATATCTCAAATTACACGGCTTCTTGTGCTATTATTTTTCTAAATGACCTGGGGTACGTTTCCCAAAAGCGTTGTTCACAAGTTGCAAGTTTCGTCATTACCAACATAGCTGCAGAACGAGATGGCGTTTCCCGAAACTCTAGTTCCACCCACCGAATATTCGCAAACAGCGTCGCAAACTTACATGGTTTAAACTACAGCTCTCAGACTGTGGGTAGAAGCTTAGTTTCTTGTTAAAATGACACGTGGACTTAAATAAATCATGCTCTTGGGCACAAAATAAGCAAGCTAACATTCAGTACCTGATCTTTCATCCCATTTAAATAAATATACATTTTAATCTATATATTTTAGCATTTTGAGGAGTGCGCATGTGCATAAATATGTAAGGGAACCCTGGTGTATGACGTAAGAGAAAACCCGCGATGAATCAAACATGAAATAAAGCAAAATGACAGGGAACAAGTAGTCCTCAGTTCATTATGGAAGCTTGTTTCCGCCACGGAATAAAACAATTTAAAAGATAATTGCGACTTTTTATCTCACAATTCTGACTTTTCTCAGAATCGTGAGATATAAACTCGCAATTGCGAGTTATAAAGTCAAAATTGGGAGATATAAACTCGCAATTACGAGAAATAAAGTCAGAATTGTGAGATATAAACTCACAATTCTGACTTTTTTTCTCGCAATTCTGACTTTTCTCAGAATCGTGAGATATAAACTCGCAATTGCGAGTTATAAAAGTCAAAATTGTGAGATATAAACTCGCAATTCTTTATAACTCACAATTGCGAGTTTATCTCACAATTCTGAGAAAAGTCAGAATCGTGAGATAAACTCGCAATTGTGAGTTATAAAGTCCAATTCTGAGGGGGAAAAAAAAGAGTGACTTCATAACATGCAATTCTGAGAAAAAAAGACAATAAATCTGTAAGATCTTACCTTCATACTGTGGAAATACAAACCTGAAGACAGAACACAATGAGCGCAGCTCTGAAAAGGGGCAGAGCTACAGAAGGTCTATGGAGTGCAACAGTCGGGTTCCGGAAGTAAAAACTCAATTTATTTTCTTCATAGGGAAACTGATTTTTAACGATAACTTATAAACCTTTAAAGACAAATTTGCCTATGAAGGCTTTATATAAATACAATATAGGTAGTCCTAAATCTGGGTGATCACTTATATCAATGTTATATATATTGTCGTATCATCCAGCCCTAAAACTTATATGTTGTGATTTTACCTCAAAATTCAACATACTGACACAAAATGATAACTGCAAATCCACGTTTTGCTGCCTGGACTTCAGTTGTTTCTGTGAATTGGAGTGATCCATTAGCTTCTCTTTTCTGTAGCTTTCGGTAGTTTGTAAAAATACCCTTCAGATTTCTTGTCAAATCTATTTGTACAGTCAACCGCAAAGCTCTTTACCATTTTAGATGTGTTTTGTGTGTTTTTCTTGGTATTCACACTAAAAAAAAAAAAAATGCTGCTACTCAGTTCTTTTGCTACTCAATGGGCGTAACCGCAGTCACTCCGGCCAACGGTGACGTCAAATGCGTACCCTCTATTGTCAAACTAATATGGAAGGCTGAAAAGGTCAAAACGTGTGAAACTAACATCTTAACACAATTGAAATGACGTGCTGGCACATTGGACACATGGTACTTATTTATTTTAGATTAAGTCCTGCAATTTGCAATCCTAGTCTGTTTGTTCTGTGTGTTTGAGCAAGTACTCCACACCAGCAGGTGGTGGTAAAGTTCCATGGTTTCCAACGTGCCAGCAAAAAATTGCGTTAACACATAATTTTCGTGTTAACGTGTCATTTTGTGTGTAACTGCGTAAATTATGTGTTAAAGCGTAACTACGATTTAAGACGTTAGTTTTTAACGTTTTGGCCCTATTGGCCTTCCATAAACTAACATGGTTCAAACAACAGAGATGCGACCAGTTTCGGGAAACAGTCTTGACTAGCTAGTTCGTTTCTACAATGATGCATCATACTATGGTGGTTAAGTAGTGAGTTAGGCTACGTCATTGTACTGGAGACGCATCCCCGATTAATGCATGTTAAAAGACCATGCAGAACATCTTAGCAACCGAATAGAAACCCTGACAACGGAATCTCACTTTTTCTTTTGATAAAACAAGCTGGGTTTTACTGCATAAACATGTTGAACACCCAGCATGCAGTTGGCTTATTAGTATTAATATCCTTAACTTCAGAGAGGTATCCCAGCATTGGACAGTTGTGATTTATTTATGACTCGAGTGAAAGTCTCTGAGTTCAGCAAAAGACTTCTGTTGAATAGAAGATAACTTTGCTGATACTCGTACACATGACTAGGGAATTCTTCAAAACTTTGTTGAGGTGGAATCCATGATGCCTACGATCAAAAACATTTATTAAATGCATCAGCAACAACTCGCTTTTAATGCTCCAAAACTGAATATTGCACTGTCAGATATAGATTTTGATGTTGTCTGATGCTATATTGATAAAAGGGCATGAGCGACAGTCTCTTTCCTCTTGATAAAACAAATAAATAGGATTAATTTATAGACTATGAAAGATAAATAAATATGATTTATTTAAAGCTGGTCTTTAGGAGACTGATCAAACATTACTGCATGCATTCTTATGGTAGTAAACCACACACTTTCTTGTTCAAATTCATTTTAACTTTATTCATATTAAATTGAAAATATACTTTGTAACAGGATCATGTAACAAATATGAAGTATTTCAGTTCAGTTGGCATTCAGTTTGGTGGAGGGCGGTCACTACTAATTAAAATGGAAACAGAAAGGGGAATGATTTGGGGCTTTCATGTTATAATAAAACTGGAACTAAAACGACCTACAAAACTGACAAAGCTCTTTTTGGCCACACTTATAAATGTTTGAATATTACTGCATTAAATAACAAAGTATTGAACAAAGTGGCATTTATTAATTAAAAAACAAATAGCAGAAGCACTGTTTAATCATTTTTTTTTTAAAAACTAATTTTGTTAGTTTTTAAACTGAAGCAGTATGCTGCTCAAATTAAAAAGCGTTTTGACACTTTCATGTTGGAAACTGACAGGAACTGACTTCATATGTCCACTAAAATTACCTTACTAATGCTAAAAAATGGCTCAGAGAAATTAAAGGGATAGTTCACCCAAAAATGAAAATTCTGGCATGATTTACTCACCCTCATGTCGCTCCAAACCCGTAAGACTTTCGTTCATCTTCAGAACACAAATGAATATATTCATAGTTATATATTAAATCTGAGAGATTTCTGTCCCTGCATTGACAGCTACGCAATTGAAACTTTGACGCTTCAAAAAGTTCATAAAGACATCGTAAAACTAATCCATATGAATTGAGCGGTTTAGTCCAAATTTTCTGAAGAGACTCGATCACTTTATATGATAACCAGATTTAATTTAGGCTTTTATTCACATATAAACATTCATCAACTCACACATCAGTTATGGTAAACAGAAGCTCAAGCATGTTCGCTAGATGTGCGAGAACCAATGAGGTTCATTCTCACGTTACGCATCACGTTTGAGTTTCCGCAAGAACCAATGAGGTTCATTCTTGTGTTACGCATCACATTTGAGCTTCTGCGAGAGGTTTGTTCTCGTGCGTCATTCAGGTTCGGTTGAGCTTCTGTTTATGTTCACTGATCAATGTTTATATGTGCGTAAAAGACTAAATTAAATTTGTTCATCATAAAAAGTGATCAGAAAATTTGGACTAAACCGCTCAATTCATATGGATTAGTTTTACGATTTCTTTAAAGACTTTTTGAAGTGACGCGAGTGCTTTGTTTGCTCAAAAAAACATAATTTACCACTTTATTTCCAAAATATTAATCTTTAACATGCATTCACGAGAGCATGCGTGTTGTTGATGCAAGAGCAGATGTTGTTGCATGAATGGACATTTTTTTCTCGTTGCTTCATAAAATTGAGGTTAAACCACTGGAGTCACATGGGAGTACTTTAATGATGTTTTTACTACCTTTCTGGAGCTTGAAAGTGGTAGTTGTGTAGCTGTCAATGGAGGGACAGAAATCTCTCCGATTTCATTAAAAATATATTCATTTGTGTTTCGAAGATGAATGAAAATCTTACGGGTTTGGAACGACATGAGGGTGAGTAAATGATGACAGAATTTCCATTTTTGGGTGAACTATCCCTTGAAGATAATTTTGAGAAAAATTGCCACTTGGTTTAATATTTTGTTATCAAATGCCCCAAAATTCATTTTTTTTTTATTGTGACTTGAGTGTCCAAATACTGTTTAGGCTACTATAAATTATTTTTTACATATTTCTAGTTATCTTAGCACATATCAGTAATAATGCACCAGCCACTCAGTGATTTTAAACAAACATTACTGCAAGTGCTTCAACTGGAGCAAGTCTCTCACCATGTACATATGATCATATCTAATACAAAGCAATCAAACCAAATGCAGACATACAAAACAAAATGTCAATAATAAATAATAAAGATAATTCACTCTAGATATATCAGTATGGTTTTGAAATTAGGTTGACAGAAGTAGATCATTAATCTTGTGTTGTGTCTTGTCTTAAATAGTCATATTTACAACTAATAAAGAAGATAAAGGTAAAGAATTGAGAAAAATGGGCACTTATGGAGAGAAGGAAAGGGCCACAGCTAACCATAGAAGCAGCAAGAGAAGAAGAAATCCACAGAACAGAGCATGACACACAAAGAAACAGAACATCACTTGAGATCAAATCAAACGTCACAAATACAAAGTTACTGACACAGTGTCAGACCATTACTACAGACGGCGCATGTTAAACAGAACTGAACGTTTCATGGCAAAGAAAAAAAAAGACTTGATGCAACAGTCTCTGTATATTTACACTTCCCCATAAATCTTTCAGCACGCTACAAAAATACTATTCACTTTCCTTTAGAAGAACACACTTGTTACAGAGCAGTCACTCCAAATGCCTCATGGCTCAGAAATACAGTACATATTACTGCACACAAAATGGTGTATGTTTAAAAAAATCTGTACTTCACACTCCATGGTTTGTCATATGTACATATAAGGTTTGGTAGATACTGAATAGTGAATTACTGCAAATTGCATGATTCTCGGCAGTCCATAAAATTGCTAAATCCGTGTAAACAGATGCTTCCCTGCAGTGGATCAGTTAATATCGCAAGTAAAATTATGAAATATTATTAAACTATGTCAAATATGGTTAATTTAATTCATTTCAGCCAGTTCAACATGATCTCATTAGTATTCGTAGACATGTTTAGTATGTAAAATAAAGTGTGGTTCTAGAACACGTTTATTTCCATACATTATTATAGCTAATAAAGACAGTATATAAAAGTATATAAAATGCAAACCCTTTTACACCAACGGGGAGAGTTTGGGGACAGTTTTTAAAAGAAATTAATATTTTATTCAGCAAGGATGCATTAAATTGATCTATTTTCTATTTTAAATAATGCTGTTCTTTTCGTATCAGTTTCCACAAAAATATTAAGCAACTGTTTTCAATTTTGATATATATATGTATACTTTAAAGACTTAAAATACTTTCGGACCAGACTAAAGTTACACATTTTAAAGGGTTTACACTTTATGATACTCTACATGTACAAATATGTACACAAGCACATTAATACCTACATATAACAATGAGATCACACTGGCCAGTAATGCAGAACTAAAACAGTTTAATTATTACCAAAAATGGCATTTCTAACTCAAAAGTTCACAATGATAATGGTGCTTCAAGATTAGGCTTTGTTATATCTGGCAGTTAGAGACTGTTGAAATGTTCAAGCATCTTGTTGCAACACAATACCCCATTATTTAACTAATTGTAACAGTAAATGTCTTTGTGTTTATATGCCACAAATTGGACAAAACATCACCAAAATGGGATTTATTTGACCTACGAACTAGTCTTCTGACAATACATCATTAAAAGCTACACAGAAACATGAAACTATGAGTGATGGTAGATTGGAAACTACAGGGGCAACACTTACTGTATTTGTGCTACACTTGTTATTAGGTGTGAGATCATAGACAGACAACGACAAAAATAAAACCACACAATTTTAGACCACTGACAGTGATAGAGACTGAAGGCTGTTTTATAATTATGTTAGCGCTGAAAAGTGGCACATTAAAATCTTTTAGTGTTTGCAATTTTACAAAATACAGCTCAGTTATGTGACATTGTGATACGTAACACAGCATCACATATCCAACCTCCCTAATTCATGTAAACCTGCCGTGTTGACTAGAAAATTTGTTTTATGAAATACAATGAAATGCCCCAAATAAAAACATAGCAGCCATTGTGAATAAATAGTAATGATAACAAAATAAATGTTGTGCCCAAATTCCATTTTCCAATTGCAGATTCGTCAAAGGCTCAGTACTGACACACTGAATTGAAACTCATGAAAATTACTAGTAAATATGTTAACCACCAGATTAAAACTAATCGTATTCATCTGATTTGCTAACTTCAGTCGGAAACAGAACACAGTCCAGTCACATGAAAATATCACCTACAAAACACTGAAAATATATGACTGAAACTTTCCCTTAAAGTCAACATAAAACAGCTTTCAGAGTTTACTTCTTTAATGTGATGCTGAACAGAATATTCAGACTTCATTTTATCAACCAGGAAATGATTGTATTGTGAAAACGAGCATATACCGTACCATAAAATGCCCTGAATACGAGTTTGTCGATTGTGAAACTTCTAAAACGCCACTGGCACCTACTTCTGAGGAGACTTTCTGACTGGGTCAAATTCAGAATTAAATCAAATCGATCATTGTTTGCTATTAGGGGTGTAACGGTACATGTATTCGTCTCGAACCATCACGGTACGGACGTCACGGTTCGGTGCATACAGTCAGACGTCGAATACAGTCAGTCACAGGCGATCCACACTCCAATCCAGAAGGGGGCGCCGTGGTAATGCATAATGTTCGTTTTCTTTATTTTACAAAAGCACAATGTTTAGTTTTTATTGTGAGTGTACACAAATAGAAATAGACCCTTACAGTTTTGAATGATGTCTTACTCTTTTCTGTATGGCCATAAATGCAGAGTATTTTTCCGATGTTATAATGAGACAAAATCATCTGCCATTGTGCCGATTTGTGTCGTGACTCGTGGAAGTCTCACTACAACAGTCAAGTGATGGAAATGGAAGCCTACTTCACTTCACTTTTATAACACAAGTGATGCTTTTCAGTTTTGTAGCTGATTGTGACCAAATACTTTTTGTTTTTTATCAGCTCTACAAAAACATATGAGCTATAAAAGAGTGCATTCTGTTTACTGCTTAGTACTTAATACACTATAGGAGGCTGTACTGTACCGACTAGGGGACTAAATGCTGCTATAGGTGGAACAAACTGTAATTTGCACTACTGTCTGTTCAAAATAAGTGAAAAGAAACCTAGCATTGGGGATTTGTTGCTTTTTCCTGTTTTACTGAACTCATATCGAACCGTGGACCTATAACAGAGGTACTTCCCAAACCGTGACTTCTGTGTACCGTTACACCCCATTTGCTATTACTGCCATAACCGTATGACATTAGCATTAGCTAAAATTAATCATTGCATTAACCATTGGCAAGAATTTAGAAAGGCTGTATTCCCGGCAACAGTAGCCTCAACAATGCCACCACTGAAAAAAAAAAAAGGTGTAAAAACAATTTTCACTCAAATTCCTAGTAAATTGTACAATTCATTACAAAGAAACGGCAAGTAACATATTAAATTAAAACATTTTGAAGTAGAAAGACTGAAACGGTATTTTCTTGTAAAACGTACTCCAGTAATCTTTGTTTTCTACGGAGCCCCCCAAAGGGATGTTTTGCGTTCCCCTGAGAAACTTTGTTTCTCTCGCAAAACCTTTTGAGCTCTTTGAGAGCGAATGCAAAGTTTCTCGGCAGAACGCAAAAGTTTTTGTGAGGGTACGCAAAGTTTCATTTGGGAAAGAATGCAAAAGCATTGACAAATAACTTTTCCTCCATCTCATATTTTTTTTCCCTTTAGGGGCTCCGTAGTTTTCTTTGAAGAATGGTTAAATCATTTTGACGTCAGCCAAAAACGAAAGTTATTTCAGTGGTGGAAGTTCGAGTTATACACTGTGAACAAATTTAAACATTTTGTTCTTTGGAAAAACGTTGAACACCCAGAACATTAATGAAGTAAATAGGGTCAATTTCATGTTGACCTTAATGTGTTGACCATAACCTCTGCTTATGTCTTTCAACCAATAAGAAGAGAAAAGTAACAGTTAAAAATTCTGAAGGAGACTTAAAGTTCCCACTTAATTCAGGTACCGATAAAGTAAATGAATGTAAACACCCTGTAAACCATTCAGTGCCGTTCTTCCTGATAATTAATTCTCCGTATCTCTCAACAGGTGAGTTCACCACTCACCAAATGTGACTTTCACTGACAATTATTGTATTGTGTTCTCAATATGAACAAATCCCTCTCAGCGCCTTTATCAGCCTTTTCTTCAACTCGTTGTGCTGAGGAACTCGACTGTTCATAATTTCACAATCCTCTCAGGTCTAACAGTAGTCTTCCCAGTAGGGCAGCAGTTTTGGCGGTATGAAGGATTTGCTTGAAAAAGTGCAAGTGTTCCAGTCAGGAAAATATAAAATTCAAGTGCATATTCGCTCCTAAAATCTTTTAAATACACTTCTTTCCATTCAGAATGAAATTAAGGACCTTTGAGAGTGGCTGGAATCTCACCAAGTTACTAGATCTAACTATGTGCCGTCCTGTATATGAAACACTTTAAAATACCTGTAGAGGAGAAAAACAATGTTCCTGGGTGACTGGCAAGGTCTTTGGGGATGGATGGGGTTTGGATGGGATGCGTTGACCTTCTCCCCACAGTTTTTATGCCATATTTTATGTGGCATAATGTCAGTTCAGTGACTTGGATTAGTTCTAGTCCCATTTTTGACCACCAGAGGATCAAGGAAAGACATTTAAGGTGCTGGTAGAAGAACCAGGCTCTACAGAGACCTGGACGTTAGACCACAGTGTTCCTCTGTCGGTACGGAGGAGGAGGCAGGACTGTTCCTGGCTTCATTCCAGACAGATATTCAGGGTTTTCAGCCACGGCAGGCTGTATGCGGCCGTTCTGCTTGTGAAGGAACTTGTTATTGCAGACCACCGAAGAGTCTTGGGAGTTCTCCTTGGGTGGAAGGCTGTGCTGCCAATACTCAGGATTGTCAAAGCTATTCTTGTACATCTTGTCCACTAATGTGGTCCCAATCTGGCTGCCTGGTTGCACCGGGTGACCCGGTAGCTTACCTACCACTGTGGACTTTGCCAAATGAAACTGTTGTGGGGAACGATTCGATTGGCTTGGGTGTCCTGGTTGGACTTGATGGCTCACAAGACAGATCTGGCCTGCTGGTGCTTGCGAGCCAGATTTGCTGCCGTGATCATGAACCGACTGAACCGAATGGGTATGTTGATCATTTTGGCTCATTGGTACAGGGTGAACCAGCTGAACTGGTGGTATGGCGAAGTGAACGTGCGGTCCGTGGCTGTGATGATGGGGTTTGCCCAGTTGTATGATGTGGGGAACGTGGGTGCCTGGAGTGTGGGCGGCTGTGGTCACCTGCAATGGGATGGAGACTCCATTTTTCCGTAACATTTCCTGGTTCATGTCGCTGGTGTTGTTGAATGCGTTGAGGTAAAGGGGCTCATTGATGTATTCATCTTCACACTTGGGCTTTCCATCAGGGGTGCTGTGGTAACCTGGGTTGTCTAGCGCGTGAACGTCTTTATTTCTACGCCTTGTTACAAAAGGATTCTCCTCAACGGGATTCAGATGATCTACAAGGATGACAGACAATGACATGGATAAAACGTTGTAGACATTATGCTTTTTAATTCACATTTTATATAAGACTCTTCATATAGGAAAAAGTATGGAATTGCTAATAGGTGCACCTTTAAACAGTGGTGGACAGTAACGAAGAATTTTTACTTTGTTACTGTACTTAAGTACATTTTTTAAGTATTTGTACTTTATTGGAGTGTTTTTATTTTGAGAAACTTTTACTTTACTACATACTAAAGCATAATATTGTACTTTTTACTCCACTACATTTCATAAAAACATGTGGTCCAAGACGCAATAGCAGTGTCCAATTCGTGAATGAACTGATTCTTTTCAATGAACCTGTTAAACCGGTTCGCAAATCGCACCAAATGATTCATTTGCGGTCCAACTGATCCGATTGCAGCTGTTCTCGAGTCAACAACTCATTGATTCAATGATCCGTTCAGAGCGAGTCTACAAGTTTGACTCAAAATGAGCCAAGAACTGGGAGATCCTCTGTGCTTGTGTGCGCGTGCGACTGATGGCGCAAAAAGTAAGTTACAATTTCAGAAATTTAGGATTGATTATTGTAAATAAAACTCATCTTTAGGTCACAACTGTCAGTTGTTTGTGAACTAAAACTGCTGTAAAAGGGAGAGCTGTAACACTTGAATACGGGCATGTCCATATCACCATCTCAACGTTGTAGATTTTAAGTTAAAAACACAACATAACATTAAAATAACGCAAACTATTGCATTCTTCCCTGCTGTCGTAGCAGTTTCAAATGATGTAAAACTATTATGTTTGTATGGCGTTTATTTTAAAATGTTATGCATTTAGCCCTACGTGACATAATGTTTTTATCTTTTCTCAACACACATTATATATTATGTATCTGCATACATACTTGTGGAGATCTTGTCCTTCATAGGGGACATATACCCATCCTCATCTGTATCGTCCCTCTGTCCTTTCTCTCCAAGGAGGATGGTCGGGTCTGCACTGTAGCGCTGACCGCTGCTGTCCTCTGCTGAGGCCTGTTTCTTCAAGTTTCCGTTACAGTGTGGATCCTCTGCTGGGTCCAGACCGGCTCTTTGTATCAGTCCTGCCGGGACACTTCCTGTAGCAATTGCCTCATGAGGTCGGGACCCTGTTACCTCTTCAGGGCACAAACTTCCATCATGATACCCAAACTGGTTCTGATCACAGGAGAAACATAAATTAACTTAAGGAAAGAAGATGCTGAGGTTAGAGAAGTATGAACATGAATGTGGCATCGGGTACTGCAATTACAAGAAAAATTGATAAGGCATAAATCACATCAAAAAGACTAGACCAACTTAAATTCAGAAGTTCAAAAGAAGATATTTTGTTGCTATAGAGACATCCACCGGAAAATATCCAAATATTTTTTCTTTGCTCTTCTTGATTTTCAGAATTTTGTGCACCGCTGTATTGACCATATATCTTAGATTGGGCACTTTGGGAAAGAGACACTTTCTGAGCAAAAGCAAAGCTCAAGTTTAAAGTGGTAAAGTTTAATTATTGTATGGGGCAGGAATTGGATGTAATTTTGCCTGTTCTTTTCATTACTCGGGTGAAGTGAAATGCTGTGCCCAACTTGGCAATGGAGAGAGTCTATTCAAACAGTAATAATGAAAGCAGGGTGCAGCGGCACTGCTCTATATAATGCTCAGTGCCAATGTGACTCCATGTTTCCAATTGAACAGACATGATCATCAGCAATTTACAGAGTTAAACATACACTACTGTTCAAAAGTTTGGGTTCAGATTTTTTTTTTGAAAGAAAGTAATACTTTTATTCAGCAAGGATGCATTAAATTGAACAAAAGTGATTTTTTACATTATATATATATATATATTAGGGGTGTAACGGTACATGTATTTGTCCCGAACCGTCACGGTACGGACGTCACAATTCGGTGCATACAGTCAGACGACAAATACAGTCAGTCACAGGCGATCCAAACTCCAATCCAGAAGGGGGTGCGCACGGTAATGCAATGTAATGCAATGCTGTTTGCTAACCGCCACAACAGGAAAAGGGCAGAAGAAAAACAGATGATCTATGCATAGATATGTTTACATGTAATCTCTCAACCAGTGTTTCAACTGAGGAAAGACATCAATAAAACAGCTTTAGAATAATATATCATGTAGCATTACATTTACCTCAGGCAAGTCATTTAGTGTCCACAGCATGTTAGTTCACTAGAGAAATGAACTCTAGAGGGAGCATTTCACTAAATATATGCACTATATTAGCTTATATATTCATTATATTTACTTTACCTGTTAGTAATTCCTTAATTATTTAATATATGTTTAAATAAATTTGTCATGAAAACAAATTATGAAAGTAGTTATAGTAATGTGCAAGAAAGGGCTCCCTGTATATAGTTTACAACATTAGCTGAGATAGATTTTAATTTATCCTTAAGAAAATGTTAATTATACTTGAATTTATTTAAAGAGAGAGACACAATTTGCTTAATAAACCACTGTTTAATAAAAAAAGGAGAAAAAATAAGCAATTTTATGTTTAGTTTTCTCCTCCCTGCTGTACCGAACACGTGACTTCAATCCCGAAGTATATACTGAACCGTCATGTTTGTGTATCGTTACACCCCTAAATGTACTAGGAATAAAAGCACATGACGTCACAAGGAAAGGGCAAGGAACTCAAAATAAAATAAATAAAAACAAGACCCAATATATTTCATTATTTGTATTTTGATTCCTGCTGTGAAGTGGTACACTTACTTGATTTGAATCTACATGTGGGTGGGGCATATGGGAAGTGGGAGGAGCATTCAAGGAATGAGGAACCAGGTACTCCTCAGCGTCCATCAGGTCATCCAGCTCCTCCTCATCTAGAAGACTCTGGAAGAACTTACTGTGGTTGGGGCTGGGCAGCTTCATGCGATCATCTCCCTGAGATGACAACATATATTGTTATCCAATGAGGTTCAGGACCATAAAACATTTCGATTTCAAACAGAGAGAAGTTGAGCAATCCCCACCTGTATGACGAGGTATCTCTGAGGGTCTCGTGCCATGCGGCTGAACTCTGCAGCGAGCTCTTTAAACCGAGGCCGACTATCAGCATCAATCATCCAGCCTGGAGGTGAAGACAGAGCAACAGTATGTCATAAATACACAATGAAATTCAATTTCTCAGACTCTTGTCTGAATGTACGTCAGTGTGGTTTTATTGTGTTTACATTTTCACAAAACAAATATAATAAAAAAATTCTCAGTATTTATACATGCATTTTACTGTATATATTCATTGGTTTTGGCATTTGCTTGATACTAATTTCTTAATTTCATTTAATTTCGCCTCCAATCTGACACAAACGGAAAGCAATAAAAGTGGATTTCATGCAGGAATATTACACTCTCTGAGGTGTTATAATTGTTAAGTTGAATCAAATCATAAACGACGGCTTCCAGTCAAATCTGATTACAACAAACAGATCTAATCTCTGTCTTTTTTCACTTCTTTGTGGAATTGACTGTGCCAAAACAAAACTGAGTGTGAGCGAATAAAGAGAGCTGCAGTGACAGCAAGTACAAGACAAATGAATTGGCTATAGCTGTTTACATTGTACCTTTTTAGCGAAATGGCAAAACATAACCGCATTATATATTAGGGGGGACATCATTCTATATGAGCAGATTATAAAGTCTCAGAATAACACTCACATTTCACCATCACCATGTAGACGTCTATGGTGCAGATGGGCGGCTGGGGCAAACGCTCGCCCTTCTCCAGGATGTCTGGGATCTCACGTGTGGGAATCCCATCGTAGGGCTTTCCTCCAAACGTCATCAGCTCCCAGATAGTCACCCCTGAGTGAGTGTGAAACACAAAGTCTCATAATCTCCAAAGATCACTGTTAGTTAACATGATAGTCATGGAGTTATAGGAGTGGATGTGAAACCTACAAAGAATGTGTTGTTTTCAGCTATTTAACTCTCTTTATCTTATAGAAAGCAGTATCCCAACTTGTGGATTTCAATAATTAATGGGAATTATGAATGCCACTTTTAGCTGTTTTACAAAAACTCCTGTGCTAATTTGCATTTACTCCAAATTTTTGCTGATAGTATCTAACTAATATATTTTAGTTCGATAATGTTTTTTTTTTTATTTAATATTTTGTATTTTTAGGGGATTTATGATACTAAGTTATATTTATGCAGTAGTAATAATCCATTTATTACCTGAAAATAAAGTTTTCAGCTTAAACTGTGGTAAATCTTGAATGCTTTGGAGCACAGATGTATGTTTGTGCAGATTATTGCTGAAGTGAAAAATACTTCAATAATTAAAATTTGATATGAAATATATTTTCCAAAACATATTTTACTCTAAAACTGCAAGAAAATCAAAGCCATAATTCTAAACAGGTTGTGTTCCAAATTTGAGGTTGATATCTCAAAAAATGAGCTTTCAGTAAGATCGAATTTGGACGCAATACCAAACGTTTCCACTAGGTGAAATTCATTTCCCATTAATTTCCAATGCGGTCATTTTTAACCTTGAGGAGTACAAGTGTGATTTTCTTTCCAGAACACTTCAACTTTTTTTTTTTCCCACACAGAAGTGCAAAAACCTTTATCAAATTTCAGACCATTCCGATGAAGTAAAACATCCTAAAACATATAATTTTTCAATCAAAAATGACCGAAGAGAACCACAGGGTTAAAAATAAATTAAGTCAATATTAAATAAATAATATTATAAATATTACATAAATAAATAAACAAACAATTAAGCAAACAAACAAACAAAAAATAAATAAAACATATGTAATATAACAATGATTGAGAATAAGAATACTTATTAAAATTGAATTTGCTTATTTAAAACAAATAAAAATAAATGATTAAGTCAATATTAAATATTGATATACATATTTATTATCACATAAATCAATAATAATATAATAATAATAACTTTTAGTAATTTAATCAGGAAAAATACAAACAAACAAACCAACAATGTAGTAGTAATACACAATTTGATTCACTGTGTATAGCTCACCA
Source organism: Mylopharyngodon piceus (assembly GCA_039654765.1). Taxonomy (NCBI): domain Eukaryota; kingdom Metazoa; phylum Chordata; class Actinopteri; order Cypriniformes; family Xenocyprididae; genus Mylopharyngodon; species Mylopharyngodon piceus. The sequence goes on along the minus strand of CM077440.1, from coordinate 17,702,690 downwards.
TAGCTCCATATATCGCTCTGGTGTGTGAACTTCCTGTAGTGAATGCACTCCAGGGCCATCCACTTGATGGGCATCTGAGTTAATGAACAACAGTTTTACAGTTTAGCTTATGCAAAGAGCATTTTCATATCAACATGACAATTCAGATCATTTTGATTAAAGGATATACAATAATGTAAAATACTTGGTAACACTTTACAATAAGGTTTAATTTGTTAACAAGAACTAACAATGAAAAATACGTCTAGTATTTATTAATCTTAGTTCATTTCTGCATTTACTAATATATTATTAAAATAAAAGCTGTATCTGTTAACATTAGTTAATGCACTGTGAGCTAACAGGAACAGCTGTATTTTTATAAACTAACATTAACAAATATATTGCTCATAGGTGGTTCATGTTAACTAATGCATTAACTAATGTTAATAATGAGACTTTATTGTAGTGTTACCAAATAAGGTATGAAATGCATTCATGCTCAACATTAAATGAGAGCCGTCATCTTTCACTCAGAAGGATTTAACAAACTCCTTTACAAGAAGAACTGCTGGCGAACACAAATTAATACTGCTGATTTTTCCATAAATCATCTTTAGATTTTTTGTTGATGTGCTTTTACTTTGTAGTGCGTTTTGATGTAAAGAATTGCATTAGACAAATATGGATGATGTTTCAAACACTGACCTTGCCTCCGTCCGCGCTGTACTCCTTTTCATCTATTTCCAGCAGTCGAGCAAGTCCAAAATCAGTGATCTTGATGTGGTTTGGAGATTTTACCAGGACGTTACGAGCCGCGAGGTCCCTGTGCACCAGCCGCCTCTCCTCCAGGTACATCATACCCTGCCAAAAAAGAGATTTCAACAATTATCATTTCAACCAACATTACAGCATGTCCTTACTTTCCCTCTCATATAGATCCCCATTATACAAATGCATCAGAGATTTAAATATGGGCCTGTCAAATTAGATTCGCTTCCTGAAGATAGACTGTAAATTAGCGGGACATCTAATCAAAATGTAATAGCATCTCCTTATTTCTCTTTACCCATGATCACTTCCATTTTGCTGCTTTGGGTCACTGTGCATTAATACTGATCTTAGTGCCTCGACAGAAGTTTGCCTATGATTTATGGCTTTATGTTAATCTTCAATTAAAATGCAACTTCCTGGCCTTTGGGAGGAGAGGGGCTGCTAAAACTCTGCATATGCTTGAAGAAAATATTGAAGGTTAAGGAAATGGACCTGTGGGCTTTTTCTGCTGAATGGAGCATGATAGAAAGGACTGTGGACACATGACAGCACTATGAAGGACGACAACACAAAAATGGACCATTGAGGATGACACTTAAGAGAAGCAGATGCTTGTAAGACAAACTGAAAGAATACTGTACAAATAGTCATTAAAAAAAGTCAAGTTTTGTGTGAGATCTGCTGTGTAATTGTCAGTTTTCTGCACAATTAAACAATGACAACATTGAGATCCTGCCAACATCAGTGAATGAATAAAACAAGAAACGTTGGGCTGCAAGAAACACAAAAATACATGTTTTTCCACTGAATTAAATAAATAAATAAATAAAAACAATTTCAACAACAACAATTATTATTATTTTTTTTTTAATAAATTATTTTGTTCAGCAAGGATTCATTAAATTGATAATTGATCAAAAGTGACGGTAAAGACTTTTACATTGTTACAAAAACAATCTATTTAAAATAAATGAAAAAAAGTTCTTTTGAACTTTCTATTCAGCAAAGAATGCTGAAAAGAATGTATCAGTTTCCACAAAAAATATTTTAAATGATAATAAAATAGAAAACAGTTATTTAAATGCAGTTATAAATAAATAAATAAATAAATAAATAAAAAAATCTTTAAAAATCTTACTGACCCAAACTTTTGAACAGTGTAATTTTACCAAAAACATTGTATATACATTTGGATATACACTGAAAAAAATGAAAATAAAAAAAAGTAAAATTTACTTAATTTTTTCTTTTGCAAGTTTTTGCACGCATATATTTTTTTAAATAAATTTCACATATGAAATGGAATTAAGTAAAATCTACTTAACTAAGTTAAGTAAAATTAACACACACACACACACACACACACACACACACACACACACACACACACACACACACACAGACACACACACAAGTAACTTTAACTTGGCCAGTTAAAGAGTAATTATTACTTAGTTGAAGTTTACTTTGCATTGCAATACTCCTTCATATGGAAGCTTGTGAAATAAAAAATAAAAAAGGTAATTGTGACTTTTTATCTCACAATTCTGACTTTTTTTCTCAGAATTGCGAGATATAAACTCACAATTGAGTTATAAAGTCAGAATTGTGAGTTATAAAGTCAGAATTGCGAGATATAAAGTCAGAATTATGAGTTATAAAGTCAGAATTACGAGTTATAAAGTCAGAATTGTGTTATAAAGTCATAATTGTGATATAAAGTCAGAATTGTGTGATATAAAGTCAGAATTGTGTTATAAAGTCAGAATTGTGAGTTATAAAGTCAGAATTGTGATATAAAGTCAGAATTGTGTGATATAAAGTCAGAATTGTGTGTTATAAAGTCAGAATTGCGAGATATAAAGTCAGAATTGTGAGTTATAAAGTCAGAATTGCGAGATATAAAGTCAGAATTGTGAGTTATGAAGTCAGAATTGTGAGATATAAAGTCAGAATTGTGAGATATAAAGTCAGAATTGTGTGATATAAAGTCAGAATTGTGTTATAAAGTCAGAATTGTGAGTTATAAAGTCAGAATTGCGAGTCATAAAGTCAGAATTGTGAGATATATAGTTAAAATTCTGAGTTATAAAGTCAGAATTGTGTGTTATAAAGTCAGAATTGCGAGATATAAAGTCAGAATTGTGAGTTATAAAGTCAGAATTGTGAGATATAAAGTCAGAATTGTGAGATATATAGTCAAAATTGTGTTATAAAGTCAGAATTGCGAGATATAAAGTCAGAATTGTGAGTTATAAAGTCAGAATTGTGAGATATAAAGTCAGAATTGCAAAATATATAGTCAAAATTGCGAGTTATAAAGTCAGAATTGTGAGATATATAGTCAAAATTGTGAGTTATAAAGTCAGAATTGCGAGATATAAAGTCAGAATTGTGAGTTATAAAGTCAGAATTGTGAGATATAAAGTCAGAATTGCAAAATATATAGTCAAAATTGCGAGTTATAAAGTCAGAATTGCGAGATATAAAGTCAGAATTGTGAATTATAAAGTCAGAATTGTGAGATATATAGTCAAAATTGTGAGTTATAAAGTCAGAATTGCGAGATATAAAGTCAGAATTGTGAGTCATAAAGTCAGAATTGTGAGATATAAAGTCAAAATTGTGAGTCATAAAGTCAGAATTGTGAGATATATAGTCAAAATTGTGAGTTATAAAGTCAGAATTGTGAGATATATAGTCAAAATTGTGAGTTATAAAGTCAGAATTGTGAGATATATAGTCAAAATTGTGAGTCATAAAGTCAGAATTGTGAGATATATAGTCAAAATTGTGAGTTATAAAGTCAGAATTGCGAGATATAAAGTCAAAGTTACGAGTTATAAAGTCAGAATTGTGAGATATAAAGTCAGAATTGCAAAATATATAGTCAAAATTGCGAGTTATAAAGTCAGAATTGCGAGTTATAAAGTCAGAATTGCGAGTTATAAAGTCAGAATTGTGAGATATAAAGTCAGAATTGCAAAATATATAGTCAAAATTGCGAGTTATAAAGTCAGAATTGCGAGTTATAAAGTCAGAATTGCGAGTTATAAAGTCAGAATTGTGAGATATATAGTCAGAAATGCGAGTTATAAAGTCAGAATTGCGAGTTATAAAGTCAGAATTGCGAGTTATTCATCTCATCTCAATGATAGTTGCGGAAATCACGTTCTCATGCTTACAGTGTTGATTTCATAATGGTGCATTTACTGCATCTACCAACCAGACAAACTCTTTGACTCTTTGTGACATGTCATTTGCTGACTTTTTCTTCCAGAGGCAACGATCATGGCCGCTCAGAGCTACTTATACAGCTGTCTGGGAATTTATGTGAACATGCATGAATCAGAGCTGAGTCAAGAACACTGTGTTAAAATACATTTTCTCTGTGATACAGAGAGAGACATTGACCCATCCATCATACAGCAGCACTGCAGACACTGCTCTGAGAGCCACTACTGCACACTCTCTCTCTCAAATACAGTCAGGCAGAGTGCACACATAAGAAAAAGCACAACATATAATACAGAATAGCTTGAGCGATCCATGTAGGACATAATATTATAGCTCAGTTTCAAAACCTCTTGAGTTGCTCTGTCATCTACTCCATACATGCCTTGGCAGTATTCTCAATGAGCTTTTCATGATAGAGTAGAAAACGCTAAATTTTTTCTAATAGTTTGTACAGTAAGATTTTTTTTAATGAAATTAAAAAATTTAGACATTTATTATGTTCATCAAAGAATCCTGAAAACCTGTATCACTGTTTTCCTACAAATATGAAGCAGCACAACTGTTTTCAACATTGAAAATAATATGAAAAATGTTTCCTGAGCAGCAAATCAGAATATTAGAATGATTTCTGAAGGATCATGTGACGCTGAAGACTGGAGTAATGATGCTGGAAATTCAGCTTTGATCACTGGATATAAATTACATTTTAAAATATGTTCCCATGATATATATATTTGAACAGCCTTTGAGAGCACAAGAGACTTCTTTCAAAAACATAAAAAACCCAAACTTTTGAACAGTACTGAATATTAAAGCATTGCAGAGTATTAAAAAAATACAAAGCATACACATATTGGGAAAAAAAGGTTTATTTTTTTATCCAATTAAATCCAATCCAATTAAAAAATGGTCAGTAGCCTATTTAATAAAAATTTGTTAAACAGTTTTTGTACCGCGACTGAGACACGCGATGATTTTATTTAGAAATGGTTTCTATTTTTCTGTGACGTTGCGGCTGAACAACAACACAAAGTATGATAATGACATTCTCAGGTGCTGTTTATGTGCTTTATTTAATGTTAAAAGTGTCTAATGTGAGTTTGAATATCATTTTGTGTGTCTTTTATAGCCGTACTGAAAGCAACAATGGACAATTCACCTCAGATCTTCAAAATAAATAAAAGGAAACAAAAATGTTCAAACTCATGGTGAACAGACAAGTGTATTATATGACAAAGATTGTTTCAGTAACTCAGTATGTAATTTTAATAATGTTAAAATGGTGTAATATTTGTGAATTTGACTATGTACTTGTCCATTTCGTTGCGAGTGCCGGGAGCTTGCCGAGAGAGCCCGCCCACGCCCTCTTCTGATTGGCTGTGATTTTTGATTGGCTTTATCATGTCTCATAGTCGCGTCGCGTCTGTTGTGGACAGACAAATTGTTTGTCGCTGGAATCTTATTGCATTGCATCTGGTTAGGACAAGGTGTTACTTAAAAATCAAATGGCGCTTTTCCACTGCGTGGTACGACTCGACTCGGCTCGGCTTGGCTCGGTTCGGTTCGCCATGGCTCGGCTCGGTTTACTTTCGGTTTGCTTTTCCACTGCAGTTTAGTGGGCGGGATTATAGACTGATATAGTTGCGCCACCTTTACTGCCGTGGATTCGCTCCTCGGCTACTAACGAGTCTGCACCTCGTCTTCTGGCCACGATACAGCGATTTCTTTTTTCAAGTTGTGTGCGACAGTCGTTTAAAGCAAGTTGTTTCGCGAACAAATGATACTGCGGTGGCTGTTACTATTTAAATCTAGCGGATTTGGTGTCTCGTGTTTAAAATCCAATGACGCTGGTAGTGACGATTCTCTCTGTTTACACGTCACATTTAGTATCGGTACGGCACGGTTGGAACCTCAACCGAGGTGGTACTATTTAAAGGAACACTCCACTTTTTTTTGAAAATAGGCTTATTTTCCAATTCCCCTAGAGTTAAACAGTTTTACCGTTTTCGAATCCATTCAGCCGATCTCCGGGTCTGGCGGTACCACTTTTAGCATAGCTTAGTGGTACCCATGGTACGGCAGCAAAGTTCCTTGATTATTACGCCGGAATGAGAGTATAGTTCCTAGCCATATCGACCTAGAAAATCGCAACTTTTCATTTTGCGTCGGTCTTAGTACACGATGTAACTACAGAAGAGTCAAGTTTTAAATAGGAAAAATATTGAAACTCTTTGGTCAGTTTTCAGCGAGATGCTAACGGTCTAATCGGATTCAATGAACTATGCTAAGCTATGCTAAAAGTGGTACCGCCAGACCCGGAGATCGGCTGAATGGATTCGAAAACGGTAAAACTCAACTGTTTAACTCTAGGGGAGTTGGAAAATGAGCCTATTTTCAAAAAAAGTGGAGTGTTCCTTTAAGCGAGCCGTACGGTTCCGTACCAAGCTGTCCCATGCAGTGGAAAAGCACCAACTATCAGCAAGTCAATGACGAAAAACACTGTACTCTTTTGTAATGTGCGTGTTTAAGAAATGTATGTCCCTTTTTTATCCATTAAGGATGCATGAGCAGACTTATGTTTGAGCTGTTGATTTAGCATTCAAAAAAGGAAAAAAGAGGAAATGTGAGAGAGATCTTTAGCAAATGCAAACCCGCTTTTGTCAGCAGAAACGCTACAGAAGATCGTTCTCATGAACTGTATCCAAACTAAAGTATCCAATGCTGCAATCTTTATTCTTTCAATTTGATTCTTCATTCTGAGATCAAGAAAGCTGGATCTAGTGGAATTAGCATTCAAACGACAAGCTTTACTGCTGCCGGTCTTTAATGTTCCTTTCTATACAGAAGCTCTCTATCCCACCAAAGAGATGGGCTAGGCAGTGAGAAGCAGCCCTTTGTGTGTTCAGATCGACTGAAGTCAGATTAAAGCAAGAGCAAACCCCGTCAAAAGCTACTGGCGTTTAGTATTACAGGCTTCTTGCAGGCTAGCAGGTCCAAGCGTTGGCGTGACGTGCATGTAAGCAGAGCATTCGAGTAGCGTCCCTAACCTCTGTTCTCTTGTTTTTACATCTGCGTTACTAGAGGTTAAAGTTTCTCCGAACAGAAAGAGAAGAGGCTCCCGCGGTGCCCTATTACAACACTTTCTAACCTCTGGCATGGGAAATAACAAATATTAGATGTACATGACCACCGGGGCTTAATTAAAATCAGAGAGAGAAAGCTGCATCTAAAAAAAAGATGGCGGAGGAGTGTTTGAATGAAAGAACACATCGAAAAACATGTTGAAAGATGGGTTGAGGGTCAGAGGTCAAGGTGGCTGGGGTTGCAGTTATGTACATTCAAATCAAAAATGCTATGAAAGATGTTTTTTTTCCCCTTTTACTATTGATCTTAGTATTTCACTACTGTAATTGTTTAAAAAAATTGCCAGACTTTAAAAGAAAACTTATTTTGGATACCACATGACCTTTGATTAAATATTAATCCTGGTTATTTAATTATGCATTGAAAAAAAAATGGCCTTTAGAAGACAGCATTACTTCCCAACAGCAACTAAAGAACACAACCTGAACTAATCTAGTAACAGAGCACGCGATAGGGCTACACACATTTGCTACTGATTAATGCATAAATTAAAAGATGTTTAAAAACTCGTTCTACATCGTTTGAACTCTCACATTTTGCATGCAATCTAGTTGAAATATATCCCTGCATTGCAAGAGGGATTCATATTCACAAACTCTCTTCAGCCCAACATGCAGAACAATGTTGTCAGTTTCCTTGATGTGTTACGGAGGAGGGGGATAACAGGACTACATACTGTCTGAAAAGCTGTAGTGCGTGGGAAGCACAGGAGGTTCATCAGACAACATGGTATAATTTGTGATAAATACACAGGAGCGGTTTCCATCACACACACTGGTGGAACAAAGACAAAGAATACTAACTGCATCACGGTGCACAACGAAAAACATTTATGTCTTTTATGCTAAGTCTCAGACTGCTGAAAGTTTGCAGCTAGCTGGCGAAAGAAGATGTGTAAACATCATTTGTTATTTATGAAAACTCAAGACTGAACTTGCTGCTGTTTGTTTCATACATGATCAATTCATTTTTCAAGCATCAACAACTCCTTATAATCTTCATTCTTATACAGTTTCTACAACAGTGCATGCATTCCCCCCTCTCAAATTCAATTTACAGTTTTAATAGTACTTTATTGCAGTGTTTCTCATCTTTTTTTGACTCCAAGGTCCCCTTACTGTCTGAGACAATATTCAAAGACCCTTGTGGCAAGCAGGGTGGGGCCGAGAGCTGTGGGAATGGAGCGAGGCTGGTGGTGCGAGTGCTAATGAGTGTCACCTGTGCACCACACCGGTCTCGAGTCCCACGGAGGAGCTCCGGAAGGATAAAAGGAGTGACAACAGTGAAGGAGGAGAAAAGACCAGGTCCGTGAGGGGCTGCCGCTTTACTTTCGTTTTGATGTTTGTTTCTTTTGTCATTAAAGTTATGTTGATCATTTGCCGGTTCCCTCCTCCTTCTTCCCTTAGAAGGAAGGAGGAATGTGCCGTCAAAGAGCCCTCGGATGCTTGAGGCGGTGGGCTGGAGTGACTTTCCGGGGGGCAGAGTCTGCCGCCATGGACATTCGAGGCAGTGGGCTGGAGTGACTTTCTGAGGGGACAGACGAACTCGCTGCCGTCCACCTGGGTTGTGGAGAGGTGGTTACTGTCCGAGAGGGTACGGAGTCACCGCTGCCATTTGCTGCCATCCACCATGATGGAGAGGAGCAGGGAATGCGGGACTTGCTGCCGGCTGCCCAAGAAGCTGCCAGAAGAGTCGTCACCGTCCACCAGGGGGCGGAGAAGTCACCGAGGCTGTCCACCGAGGGGTATCTAACGTCACCACCAGGCATCACGGAGGAGTTCACCCAGCTGGTGGAGGACTGGATGGCAGTGTTCTTTGGGAACCGGACCCAGAATTTTTTCTCTCCCCTCTGTCCCTCCACATCCTTCTGTCTCCTTTTCTCTGAGAGTGCAGTCTCTGTGGTGTCCCCCAGCCTGCGGAGGGTGATGGGGGTATGTGGCAAGCAGGGCGGGGCCGAGAACTGTGGGAACCGAGTGAGGCTGGTGAAGTGAGTGCCGGTCTCGAGTCCCACGGAGGAGCTCCAGAAGGATAAAAGAAGGAGTGATGACAGTGGAGGAGAGAGGACCAGGCCTGGACTTTATGTTGTGTCTTATTATGTTTATATGCAGCAGTTGTCAGTGAGGGACTGTCGCTTTCCTTTCATTTTGTTGTTCGTTTATTTTGTCATTAAAGGTACGTTGATCGTTTGCCGGTTCTCTCCTCCTTCTTCCCTGAACACAAACTTTGTTACAGTGGTGCCGAAACCCAGGAGAAGGAGGAACACGCTGTCAAAGAGCCCTCTGTGCTTTGGGAAATCTGCGGTGCCATCGAGCTGAGCTGAGCAGAGTCTGCCGCCATGGACACTCGAGGCAGTGGGCTGGAGTGACTTTCCAGAGGGATGGGCTAACTCGCTGCCGTCCACCTGGATTGTGGAGAGATGGCTGGTGTCCAGGAGGGGACGGAGGAGTCGCCACCATTTGCCTGAGGCCGGAGCTTGTTGCCGTCCACCATGATGGAGAGGGACAGGGAATGGGGGACTCGCTGCCAGGTGCCTGAAGCTGGAGGAGCCGTTGGCTCCACCAGGGGGTGGAGGAGTCAGAGGGCTATCCACTGAGGGGTATCTAGCATCACCGCCAGGCATCTCAGAGGATTTCACTCAGCTGGTGGAGGACCAGATGGCAGTACGTTTTGGGAACCGGACCCAGAATTTTTTTCCCTTTTTCCTCTCTCCCTTCTGTCCCTCCTCATCTTTCCATCTCCTTTTCTCTCAACTCCTCTGTCCTTACCCCCAGGTCTCGTGGGTGTCCCCCGGCCTGCGAAGGCGATGGGGGTATGTGGCAAGTAGGGCAGAGCCGAGAGCCGTGGGAACGGAGCAAGGCCGGTGGCGCTAGTGTCGGTCTCGAGTCACACGGAGGAGCTCCGAAAGGATAAAAGGAGGAGTGACGACAGTGAAGGGCGAGAGAGGACCAGGCCTGGGACATTTATGTTGTGTTTTATTATGTTTATATGCGGCAGTCGTCCGTTTGTTTTGATGTTTGTTTATTTTGTCATTAAAGTTAATTTGATCGTTTGCCGGTTCCCCCCGCCTCCTTCCCTGAACACAAAGTTTGTTACAGCCCTACTAACTACGCTGATATGTACCTCTGGTACTTAACAAAACAAATTAACTAAAAAATATGATGTCAGCTTAATGTTGCAAATCTTTATTTTTAGTGTTTTTTTAGCGTTTTTATTAAGATTATGTTAATATAACTAAATTTAAAGAATTTTAAGTTTTAAGAGTTTGATTAGGCCCCCTAGTGGGCCCTGGCCCCCTGGATGAGAACCAACTCCAGTAATTAATTAACATGGAAACAACATGAAAGACCAATTAAGTCTAAATTTAACGTATTATAATAAGTTGAATGACAGTACACGTAAAAAAAGAGATACGCCTTGTTTAAAAAGTAAGAAAATGGACAAAATCTCAAAGCCAATGTGTTATGAAAGACGGAAAGAAAGATGTTGACATAAAACTATTTATAGCTGGCTAAAGCACACTTGGCTAAAGCCCAGGAAGTCCAATGAGACTGAAATCAGATGACTGAATGGGAAAACATCCGCATTAAAATATTTCAGTACTGGATGAAGATTTCTTCCTTTGCCCACATCTTCAAAAGCAAACATTACTAAATCATTCATGAGCACAGAGTCCCATCAGCTGCAGGCGGCTTGAATTAGCCCAGTTCACTCTAATCTGTGATAAGGACACCTCAGCTCTTTTCATAGTCATCCATCTTGAAATGAATGATCCAATCAGAGTTTCAATCCCCCAAATCCAAACTCCATACATCTATTAGTGCAGCGGATACCTCGCTGTAATTGGAGGGTTTCAGAGGCTCCCTGCATTTTCCAGAGTGATCAGCAGGCTGAAAGAAAGCGCTTATTCAGCTTGGATTAGGGATTGTTTGAGAGGATGGAACAAGCTGAATGCTGGCTTTTAACAGCACATGCATTAAAAGGTGATTTAAAAAAAGAAGAAGAAATAAACAGAAAGGCTTATTAACAAACAATGCATCCAAATTGAATTCAAGATAGAAAAGGCAAAAAAGAGGTTTGGACTTGCTGCACCACAATTGAGTGGAATTCGCTCAGACAGAAAACAACAAAGGATGTCTTAAAGATGCAGAACACTTCTTCACCACATTTTTTTTTAGTCTGCCATAATAATAAAAAATGATCTGAGCTAAATTATCCACATTGTTTCATGGCTCTATTATCTCACTGTATCTATATATTTTGGTATCTCTTTATTTTGATGGTCCACTTCTCCTAACTTTGCAACTACATGTCAACTAACTCTCATTAGAGTATTAGTAGACTGTCTGCTTAATATCTGCTAACACTTTATTTTGATGCTCCCCAACAGACATTCTACTGACTATAAGTAACTTTGCAACTACATGTCAACTTACACTACTTAGCGCTGAAAAGGCGTGGACAGGGTTATTTTTGCGGCTGACCTTATTGCATATGCATTTGTAGAAGTTTCCCTTTCAAATGCAAAATTTATGGGAGGAGAGTATTTAAATGAATCATGCAAGGTGATTTACTAAGGTTTGCGCTAGTCAGGTATTTGTGCCATTTTTTACCTGCCCAAAAAAAGCATGTCTTAAACTAGACGCTAATTTGCGCTGCTCTTGGTAGATTGTGTTGTCCATTATGGAAATGATCCAACTGCATCTGTGTTCTTTAATTTGCGTGTCGCCAGTAGATCACTTGCAGAACTTTCCACTCCTCATCAGCGCTTTTTTTGGAATTGCGCTCTCACGCTAATTTGCCCTGTTTAGTAAATCTGGCCCTATGTGTCTTAGTGTGTTGCTACAAAAAAAAATAGCAAGATGGAAATATTCAGTGACTTCAGTGCATTGTTTCAGTGCTGGAGAAGATATACTTAAAGAATTGAACATGATAAGCTAATAGTCTAAATGGATACAAACTAGCTCTTTTCTAATTTCTAATTTTGGCATTGTTTTTTCCTGGCAGAGAAATGCTGAATGCTGGGAATTATTCAAATGACACCCATCATCTGATGGAGGGTATCACATTTGATGCCAAGTTAGCTTGGAAATATGCAAACGAGCTTTACCACAGACACATACTTTATCCATAGAGAGGTAAATGATGTTAGAAACAATATTATAACCCTCTTTTATTCATACTGCAATGCCAAATCAAATTCGGAATTATGATTTCGAAGTAAGCCAATGTATGCAAAAATATCCCATTTTAACTTTCTACATTTAAACCCCTGATGCCTGTATTATTAAATCAGGAAGGTAAAAAAAAATATGTACATAAAAACAAGGAGATATATCACTATACTGTATATATATATAATTTTCAGATACATTGAAAGAATAATGTATTTTGAGAGTGTTACTCTGAATCTACCTCTGAAAAAATAAAAAGGTCAATAAGAAATAAAGTGTATTAAGAAATAAAGTATCATTGTGAGATATAAAGTTGTAATTCCCTTCTTTTTTTAAACTTTGAGGCAGAAATAGGCTTTCACATTGGACAACACGCATCAGAAAGTTAAATGATGTTCAGGGAACTCTCATTTATCATGTTCACACTATATGACTAACTCACCCTAATTCTCAGACAAAAGATGCAAAGTAAATGAGCAATGCTATGAAAGATGACATTAATCCTGTATGCTGCTAACCAGAAAAGAGAGAAATCTGTGAAAATCAGACATTGAAAATGCTGCTATCCAACGCAAACATCTTGAAACATTGCAGCCGTCAAAATCGGTCTCCCTGGTATCTAACTCTCTCTTCACCTCAGCTGTCATGTTCTTCAGGTCTAGGCGTGAGAAAGCAACAGGTTTGGAAATTCACTCACAATAAAATAAGACTCCAGTTTCTTCTGGAACACAGCAGGAGGAGAAGCCCATGGCCTCGCACTACACGCATGTTCGTTATGATACGCCAAGATCTAAGAGGACTGGGCAGGAATCACAGGTTACTGGGTGAACACAGCAGGGTTATCTAATGGACGATTGAAGGGATTATTATCCTGAGGACCACAGCAGGTGAGAAATCAAACACAGATTCAACCTCAGACTCACTAGCTTCTCTAAGAGATGACATGCTGGTAAACAATCTCAAACCTGAGCAGTGATTGTGGCTCTTGATCGCGGACACACTTTTCAACACACAGGGCAATATTACATAATATATATTTGATGATTAAATTATTTAATTTGCTCAGTTTGAATAGTTAATTCTCTTTTAAAGCTTTAACTATCAATGCTTTGTCTCACACAAGTTCTTCAATGTCTAAAGCAGCATTTCAGCATTTCAAATGTATCCTATAATAATCTCCTAAAATCTGCATAGAAATATACTTTCGTTCAAAAATTTGGGGTCGGTAAGATTTTGTAATGTAATAATAATAATCTGTTTTAATATATTTTAAAATGTAATTTATTCCTGTGATGCAAAGCTGAGTGTGATTCAGTGTCACATGATCCTTCAGAAAACATTCTAATATGCTGATTTGCTGCTCATGAAACATTTCTGATTATTATCAATGTTGAAAACAGTTGTGAAAATCATGATACGTTTTATTTTTCAGGATTCTTTGATGAATAGAAAGTTCAAAAGAACAGCATTTATCTTTTTCAAATCTTTTGTAACATTATAAATGTCTTTACTGTGACTTTTATCAATTTAACGCATCCTTGCTGATTAAAAGTATTCATTTCTTTACTGGACTTCAACTTGCGTTGACTATTTGAGCACCATAGCTCAACGGGTGGAATGAAATAACGATAAATAAATATTTCATGCGATGCTGACTCGGAGTAGGAAAATGGAAAGCCTGTTGGGTAGCTGAGGATATTTTTCCTGAACTCGTTCACACACCAGTCCATTACATAATATTTCAATCACAGAGCTGAAGAAAGAAGATTTTCTCTTTAAACATGGTGGGGGGCAGTTGCACTCATTTGACGCATGAGACACCGAAGCTTCTTCCTTCCAAGTACTTCTAAGAACATCCTTGTGTTTGATGTGGTACCTGACTGAGCCAAAGCAACGAGTGTTTAGTGGTCCAGCAGCCTGCAGATATGTGCGGCCAGTATATATATATATATATAATTTGTAAGTAGGGTAAAACGGGGCTAAAGGTGCACCGGCGTAAAAGGCGCATTTGACTTTAAACCACTAGATGGCACAAAAATTCAGCTCAGCACTTTTCTTAAAGGATTAGTTCACTTCAGAATTTAAATTTCCTGATAATTTACTCACCCCCATGTCATCCAAGATGTTTATGTCTTTCTTTCTTCAGTTGAAAAGAAATTATGGTTTTGTCCTGCACTGCTCTGCGATGCGCCACGCATTACGTAATCACGTTGGAAAAGTCACGCGTGACGTAGGCGTACCATGGTAGGGCGAAAAACTCCATCTCATTTTCTCCTCCAGCTTCAAAATCAACTGGCATCATTGTTTTACCTTTTTTTGTAAAGGGCGTTTGACTTAGTCTTTGCACGTTCACTTATAAAACACCGGATCGGTACTTCCACCTACGTCACGTGTGACCTTTCCAATGTGATTACGTAATGTGTGGAGCATCACAGAGCAGTGCAAGATGAGAATTTACCGTTAAAAGGTATATAATTTTCTCTAGATAAGACCCTTATTCCTCGTCTGGAATCGTGTAGAGCTCTTTGAAGCTGCACTGAAACTGACATTTGGACCTTCAAGTCCACTATATGGAGAAAAATCCTGGAATGTTTTCCTCAAAAACCTTAATTTCTTTTGGACTGAAGAAAGAAAGACATAAATATCTTGGATGACATGGGGTGAGTAAATTATCAGGATAATTTGAATTCTGAAGTGAACTAATCCTTTAACAACTGCTTTGGATGATGCATATGGAAATTTGGCTAATCCTTGATGCAAAGTTGATTCTGCACTAATTTGATCTAATATTTAATGTTTTTTATGTAGCAAATGACAATCGATAAAATTATCGACTATATTTTGAGACAAAGGTCTTTTCAGTTTCGGTCAAGGTAATTAAAGCAACAGTTTTCTGCACCCATACACTATGGGAGTGGTGAAAAGCACATTTTTGTTAAGTTGTACCAATGTACATATTGCATTTACAGTTAACTCTGGGAAGGGTATGCTGAGATGCATTATTTCAGACAATGTTTTTTGAAGTACAACAAAGGCAAAAATACAGTGGTTCATGTGAACTCTTACCTTTGCGATCTGCACGCACCAGTTGAGCAGCAGCTGGGAGCCGATGTTCTCCTGGTGCTCATGAACATAGTCCAGCAGACAGCCGTGGGGCATGAGCTGAGTTACCAGCTGAAGAGTGGGACTCAAGCAGACCCCCAACAGACGCACTAGATGAGGATGCTCCATGCTGGCCATGATCAGCGCCTCCTGGAGGACAAACATAGAAACACTGGAAATGTGCTGGTTTCATCAACACCTTGTATCATTTCCATCCTTATATATTATGTGAACTCTAGGTCCAATTGTACATTTATGCAATAATTCAGTTACATAAATGAAATGCAAAATGAGCCTGTTTTGTGTGTTCAATACAAACAGCTGCCTTTAATGTTAGCATGTTGCTAAGATATAATCTCAAAGCCCATAAGGCCTCAAAAGCAAGAGCTGAAGTTGTTTAGTTATATTCATCTAATGTCAAACGTATACAAAAATGCATGCAATTCATGACATTATTGTTATTTGATTTGCACTGTTGGCGATATGGACATTCTCAGTAAATTCATTCACTAGTCTGTTCTTGCAATATTATTTTGCAAATGATGGTAAAAAGTAAAGTGAGGTTTAATTATAAATTACTCACATCCATAAACTCCACATTGGCTTTAGGTCCTGTACTTTCATTGAGGATCTTTATGGCCACGGGAATCTTCACTGTTTCTCCTTCTGGAATCCAGATTCCCTTATAAAAAAAGATGAAGCAGCAGAAGTTGAGGAAACACGTAAAACTCATATAAACACATGAATCATAAAAGTTAATGTAGTACCTTGTAAACAGTGCCAAAGGCTCCTGTTCCCAAGATCTTGACCCTCTTGAGCTCCGTCTCCTTCAGTATACGTAACTGTGCCTGGTTGGGTGCCGTGCCGCTCGGCGTTAAAGGCTCTACCAGCTGCACAAAACACATAATCAAAAACAAAATCACTCAACACAATCACAAATTCATACATAACTACAATTCCTATTTGAGTTTCATCCGCCAGCCACTAGTTGGCACCATTATTTCATTATTGTCATCATGTACAAATGTATTCATTTGGTTATAGTCTGTGTTTTGCCTATTTAAGTTGCACAGCTTTTCAGTTTGAATGGCTCAGTCTTTTATCTCCTCTTCTTTACTTCTCGAGTTAAAGGGATAGTTCACCCAAAAATGAAAATTCTGTCATCATTTACTCTCCCTCATGACTTTTGTACATCTTCAGAACACAAATGAAGATATTTTTAATGAAATCTGAGAGATTTCGCTCCCTCCATAGACAGATACGCATCTGACACTTCGGCGCTTCAAAAAGTTCATAAAAAGATTGTAAAACGAATCCATATGAATTGAGCGGTTTAGTCCAAATTTTTGAAGAGACTCGATCACTTTATATGATGAACAGATTGAATTTAGGCTTTTATTCACGTATAAACATTGTTCAGCGAATATAAACAAAAGCTCAACTGAACCTGCTTGATACGTGACAACAAACCTCTTGCAGAAGCTCAAACGTGATGCGTAACACGAGAATGAACCTGATTGGTTCTTGAGGAAGCTCAAACGTGATGCGTAACACGAGAATGAACTTGATTGGTTCTTGAGGAAGCTCAAACGTGATGCGTAACACGAGAATGAACCTTATTGGTTCTTGAGGAAGCTCAAACGTGATGCGTAACACGAGAATGAACCTTATTGGTTCTTGAGGAAGCTCAAACGTGATGCGTAACACGAGAATGAACCTTATTGGTTCTCGCACGTCAAGCAAACATGCTTGAGCTTCTGTTTACCACAACTGATGTGTGAGTTGATCAATGTTTATATGTGAATAAAAGCCTAAATTCAATCTTTTTATCATATAAAGTGATCATAAGAGTCTTATTTTACTAAATAAATTGAAAAACCCCATTACAAAAAAAAACAAACAAAAAAAAAAAAAAAACAGGAAAATCTTGAGGGAACCAGTGGTGAATTAGTCTTTCGGGATTTGAGGTCCTCCGTACAGCACTCAACATTTCTAGGCGGATCTTTAGACTTAGTTAATGGAATTGGTTATAATCCCAAACCAAGTTCCAAGTTCATATTCGCTCAATAGAGATTTTAGGACCCCACAATCAAACTAGATCTTTGTACTGAAACCATTCAAAACCACAAGGAATTTTGACATCACGTTCAGCCCATTTCTCACTTTTCAAAAATCCCAAAATGCAATGCATTTGCTTTACATGCTCTGTTTACAGTTTGATGTTCTTGGGGGGCCATTCACACAGAACACGTTTTTGCAGTTAAAAATTCAGGTCAATTGAATGGTGGAAAAAAAACCCATAAAGTCTAGAGATGTGTTTTTTAAAAGCTGAACTTATTTAACTTGAGCGCTGCGTTTTTAGAACTGCGTGTCATGCATGAAACACTGCAAAAGATGCAAGATGCGAACGCAATGGTTAAAGATGTCCATCTAGTGCATGTTTACATAGAAAAACAATGGAAAAACAGCACAAAGGAATGCAAAAAATGTGAATCTTAATCTATCTTCATTTGCCTAGGCACTAAAACTATTGCCAAACTACAAAACTTTTAACAAAACAGCTAGACTTCTCACATTTACACATTGCTGTTCATATGACTCTGCAGCGGTTGCCCGTCTCATCATGTATTCAGTTCAAAATACTTCTTTTAACCTTCAAGGATCTTCATAGTCTTGAACCTCATTATCTACAATATGTGAGTTACTGCTTCCATATATTCCTGCACATATGCTCTGGTCCTCTGAATTCAGATTGCTATACTTTTCCTTAGATTTCAACTTTTATATGGGTGACAGAACCACCAATAAAATAGAACATCCTAATGTCAAATTGGTTGCTATGGACAGACCTAAATTAAATCAATAATCCTTATATTGAGTATATATGTTTTATGTCAAAAAAAACAACAATACTGCAACACTGGATTTATCTGCAAGAAGTAGATATCGAAACAGTAGACCGATTTGGTGCAATACACTCCCAAACACACCTGCAGATTCCATAATATTGACTCAAACTTTATATCTCTCACACACACTGGCTGCAGAACATTTTGAAGTACTTTCCTGTGTTCCCATTTAAGGATCTGAAAATGATCTCCATTATTCCATTTGAGTTTTCCCGCTATTGAAGTGAGAGAAGCACTTTCAAATGGAAAATTGAGACTGGCTATAGACCCCACAGACCCATCCATGCACCACAACACCAGTTTCACTGGCCAGGCTTTCTGTCTGCATTTCTTTTTTTCTAGACTGTGTTTCTCCTAATATCACGTTTAAAAAAAATTAATGCACCACATCCAAATTATTCAAACTCATTTTAAACATTGGCAGATTTTTAGCTCTCACCTCTGTTTCTAAGAAACGACGTAAAGCTCTTTTCTTCTTGATGCTCTTCCGACGGAAAAAGATAGCAAATCCGAGCGCCACGATCACAACCACAAACATCCCCCCAATCACCCCCGCTGCAATCAGAGGAGTCCTGGAGGAAAACACAAGGATTAAAACATAGAAAATATAACTGTTTCAGTTAAAAATTCAGTTTTTCATTTTCAAGGGCTCAACTTTGAGTATCTAATGCATTGTTTTAAAGGAAAATGGCATTATAGCTCTACTGAAAAATACTTTGCTGTCTCATTCTTTTTCTGTTAATATTTTTTAAAAAAAGTGAAGAAAAAAGTGTTAACTTTTCAGAAGGCCTACTGCTTTTCCAGAAATAGTGCTGTGTTCTTTCAAATCATAACACCTAATGATCACACCGTCAAAATACACCCTATACACAACAAATATGAAAAGTTCAAGTGAAAAATGACCTGGAAAGATTTTGTAATGTTTTAAACTGCACCTAGTTGATTCTTAGTATATATATATATATATATATATATATATATATATATATATAAAACCAGTGCCTTGAAAAGTCTGGGGGAAAAAAAGGATGAGGAAAACATCTACCTGTCCAGCATCCCAATACAATCTTGAATCCGGGGTCCAGTACACCTGTGATACAAAACAGAACAAAAATACTAATTAAAATATTATTGCTACAATAAAGATTACTAAACATGATGATGATGATGTGGTCTAATACCTTGTCGCATATACACTACTGTTCAAAAGTTTTATTTTTTTTTTTTTGTTTTGTTTTAAATCAGCAACAACACATTACATTGATCAAAAGTGACCGAAAAGACACATTGTTACAAAAACAATATGTAAAATAATTACTGTTCTTTTGAACTTTCTATTCATCAAAGAATCCTGAAAAACTGTATAGTTTCTACAAAAATAAATGGTTAATAAAATTGCTAATAAGAAATTTTTCTCGAGCAGCAAATCAGCATATTAGAAATATATTTATATTGTAATAATTTCACAGTTACTCTCCAAATTAATGTAGAAACAACTTAAAGACATCTTTTTATGAACAAAGGCCAGTATCACTGATACTAATTCTGCTACTGATGTCTCTATGAAATTGATTTTTTTAAAACATTAATTATAGACATTCAACATTACCAGTATACCTCAATTTCAACATTTATTAGGCTTTAAAAAATAACATCTTTTAATTTAATTGAACTTAAAACAATCTTCACATAAACCTATTATAATAAATGTCATATTTACCGTTGTCTAACAAGTAGAAAATATACAGAAATTGAATAAAGTTATCAAACACTTTACAGTCTTCACTGCATAAATTATGAATTAAATATAGATTAATCCTTATTAAAGCTACAATTTTCTCTGTTACCTACTCTGTTATTGTTTGTTCAAGCGTGAAAAAGAACTCGATACTGGCGCACATGACACAACAATCACAGCGCGTTCTTGTTTGTCTTTTGGAGCTTGAATGGTTTAAAAGCATTTGCATGAATAAGAGCGTGATCAATGTAATGTAATGCTTGCCAAATTATGACAGAAAAAACAGATGCTGCATTAATCGTGTTAAATAGTTTTAACGCGTTAAACTGAAAACAAAAAATCGAATGCACTAACGCATTAATTTTGACAGCCCTATTCAAATTATAATAATATTTCACAATATTAATGTTTTTTACTGCAATTTTTCTTAAAAATAAAATGCAGGTGAGCATAAGAAACTTTCAAAATCATCTAAAAACCCTAACCGAGCCCAAGCTTTTGAACAGTAAATGTGCACCATGTCAGCCGTTGATCTACCTAGTCCTCTATAGCACTATAGCTGGAATCATCTCCAGAGCTCTACATACAGGGATAAGGCATGTCGGAGCACTGTGACGGTGGTGACTGGGTTCAGTGATCATAGAGAACAGTGCTGAAGAGCACACGCCTGACAGTAACCAGCGGCAATGACTGTCACCCACAAGATGAAGGGATCGCAATGGCTTTGCTATAGTGTCCTAGAGCGTCGCAAAAGCTTTGATTTGAGAGCCAAGACAGACCAGAACAAAACACAGGCTCAGACTGGGTGGATGTCTGTAGTGTATCCATGTGCGGTATGATCTGCCTCAGATCTACGGGACGTGACACCGAAAGGTTGTGGAACTGCACCCAAATTTGTCATCCCACTAGGCAGTTAAAGTTTAGATAGTTACATGCAGATTGGGCTGTTTTAAATGAATGCAGAAGAGATTTCCAAGATGAAACTGAGCAAAAGATTGCCTAGAGCAGGGCTAGTGAACTTCAGAAAGCTCAGGTGCCACATAGGAGGATCCTTTAGTCTAAGTTTTAAAGCAATTCTTTTATATAAATACAATTCTTTTGTATTCTTCCAGTATTAAGATGCGTTTTGGTCGATCGGATCACAAGTAGATGAGGGAGACACATTCCCGTTTACATCTGGTGTTTTAATCTGTCTCTTTTGTTCACTTTCAACCACTTCTGTCCTGATTTCTTCAAGGGGAGAGTCTATGGGCAGGTAAATGTATGTTTTCTAATGGACAAAATAAGCTTGTGCAATTTACATATGATTTACCGGAGATGATGGAAAAACTTTCGTTTCTGCTCTGTTACCCATAAAACCATGACGATTGTGCAAAATGTTTACGCATTAGGTCAGTAGGCAGAGAGTAGTCTTTTGTGGTTGTTCGAACATGTTCGATCACATGAGCGTTTACACTATGAACGCAAACCACCTCTGGAAGTGGATGAAAGTGGACAAGCTCAAAACATTTTAGATGCGTCTCATGTTTTTAGATGCAAAGACACGTTCTGTGTGAACGAGATCTTAGACGGTAAGCTTTTCTTTGAATGTTAGTGTTTTTAAGACTGTCTTTTTGCGCTCTCGATCTTCTAACATCACACTCTGACACACCATATTTGTTGCCACACTTGTTTTACACATATTTGGCGCCACCTATTGTTGCAGGTGTATTATTGACACCCTGAATATAAGACAAACCCATTTTTTCAGATGTATTTCTAAGAAAAAAATCGTATCATTATATTCGGAACAATACGGTAATATCAGATTCTACAAAAAAAAAAAAAAAAAATTAAGCAGCACAACCGTGATAATAATAAGAAATGTTTTTTGAGCAGCAAATCAGCATATTAGAATGATTTCTGAAGGATCATGTGACACTGATGACTGGAGTAATGATGCTGAAAATTCAGCTTTGATCACAGGAATAAATTACTTTTTAAAATATATCAAAATAGAAAACAGTTCTTTTAAATTGTAATAATATTTTACAATATTACTGTTTTTACTGTAGTTTTGATCAAATAATAGCATCCTCAGTACAATGAAAATATTATTGGATAAGCCATGCTTAAAAATGCCATAAACATCATCAAATTTCTACCTTCACATGGTATTTATCACATGGTATTTATAACTTGCTCCTTATTATCAAGGCAAGAAGACATGGAAAGATGTTTGTAAGGTAATTACTGCAGTTGCCATGACAATGATAAAATCACGGGGCTTCAAAAAAAAAACAAAAACCTTTTTGTGTTGAGTAGTGCTGGCCTGGAGGAAAAAGCAAACACATATACAGTACAGACGGACACTTACCCCTGGGTGCAGTTGGGGTGGCAGGGATGGCACTCGTTGTTGGTCTCAGCATATTTGAAGATGAAGCTGTTTGCTCCCTGCAGACCATCAGGGCATTTCTCCACACAGTTGGGTCCATCTTTCAGATGCAAGCACTTCACGCACTGATCTGGACCCTAAACCATACAGACAAAATGTAGGAGAATCACCTATAAAATATAATTTGTCTTCAATGTTATATTGATGCTTATCCCAAAAGAAACACGGTAATACTTTATGCACATCACATTTTGGTACTTTCTTGTGAGTTTGAGCAACATTACGCTTTCATTAAAGTTATACTTAAATCACATAGCGGAGTTGACAACATAAACAAATTCATACATATTTGATCTAAGTAATTGCCCGTTTTGAAGTGGGTGTCACACGGTTGGGCGAGCTCTTACATTCTCTGACAGCTCTGATGTTTGATAATTATGCAGCTTGGGAACTGTGATGGACAGACAGGTTATCTTAAGAAGCGGACAGCTTTGTTCATTGGTGTTTATATCTAAAACTACTGCACTTGCATTTTACATTTAACAGACAAAATAGAGTACTCTTAACTGAGTTTGCAGAAAAAATATCCAAAAATGTCACAATGATGCCCCTGGTGGGCAGTGAAGTAAAATTTAAAGGCGTTCTAAAAATTGTCAATATAAAATGGCGTCGCAACCCATTTTACTTCTGTAATGTGGTATATTTACAAGTGGTCTGAATTTCAAAAATGCAGGGTGGGATTTGAAAAAAAAAAGTTAAAGGCACAATATGTAATTTTCACCGCTAGAGGTCACTTGTTCAAAACAAAGGCGTAGCTTGATGACGCCGTGAATGAGTGTGGAATCATGGGAGTTGTCGTCTTCACCTCCACAGCCGATGGAAAGGAATCCTACTGACTCTGCCTTTAACTTAATACATTTTTATGAAAGACTGATGTTTACTTGGTTTACTTACAGGGCCATGACAGGTAAGAGTTTTATCTTCAGCCTTTTCACACTGGCTGTCACATTCCACACACACAGATCCATTGGCAAACTCTCGAACATCTCTAAAACATACAAACAAATAGAAATATTCAGACAGTATATATTTCTAACAGCCATTTGGCTGTATATGCGCAAACAATTGTCTTGTAAATATTCCTTTAACTCTTACTTTATCATGCAAATCAGTCAAAAGCATTTTAGTCAAAGTACATGACGTATTTTCTCAGCAACAACACATACAGCAGGTTTTGTTTTGTCTCCAACTCATCCTCCATGTCTTCTTGAACCATGGCCAACTGAACCACAGACACTACATTCACACACTGGCAAGAACTTGGCTAATACGCTAGTCGGCTGAGTAAGATCCATGAAAAAATAATGGCATTTTAATTAGAAAAATCTTTCTCTGCACTGGTCTGAGAGGATAGAACAAACAGTCCTCTTTAAATTTTATCTAAGCAGATGGCAGCTCAGATTGCAGGAGATACGGCAGAGGAGCTGCCCAGCAGAGCCATCAATACCCTTTTCCTTTGTTCGTTTCCATCAGCCCATGTTTCAGAGGGAAATTTTGAGAGGCAGTTCCAAAACAGGGAAAGATGGTGTCTTGTCAATAACAGAGTGAGGATCAAAGAAACCTCCAAGATCTTAAAACATCTGAAATCGAGTGTACGAGCACTTACAGTTTGAAGTTTCTCACACTGGATGGTCAAAATGGGTGCTAATGTGATGTCCTAAACCAACTTAACTAACTACCAAGTTTTCTATCTACCCATCTACCTATACCAACTCTAAAGGGAAACCTGCCAAAATGGCTTTCAATAAAACTTGGCTGCCTATGCATTAGAAAGGCAGAACATTATTGAAATCGCTGCCACCTGGCTAGAGAAAACAGAGAAACAATGCTGTTGTCTTCCCTTTTGCCAAATAGGTAAGAAAACTTCAACACCCATAATGCACTGGGCAAACTGCTGTCCAAAGCCACTCCCACAAGTCTTCTATGGATAAGCTTGACCAGAATCAAATACAGCCTTGCTTTAGTAGGAAATACTTCTCATCATACTTTTAGTCACAATGGTGTCGACTTGTATTGTTCCCGGCTGCAAGAATTCAAAGAGTAAACATTTAGCGGGAGTGAGTTACTTTCGGTTTCCAGTGAAGGATCCAGCACGTTGTAGGCAGTGGCAAAAGGCAAAAAAAGGTGGATGGGGGACTGGAAGAAAGGAAGGAGAAGAAGTGATCTGATCAACCAAAATGCATCTTAATACCAGGTGTAAACAGGGCCTAAGAGAGACCAGGTGACACGAAATATATTTAATTCACAACAAGCTATGCCCTGTTTACACCTGGTATTAAGATGCGTTTTGTTCAATCGGATCACAAGTAGACATTCCCGTTTACACCTGATGTTTTAATTTGTCTCTTTTGTCCACTTTCAACCACTTTTGTCCTGATTTCTTCGGTCTATGGGCAGGTAAATGTATGGGTTTCTTTCAGATCTAATGGACAAAACAATCTTGAGCAATTTGCATATGAATGCAACCAGAGACAACGGAAAAACACACGTTTCTTCTCTGACAGCTACAAGACCACACCAAATGCTGTGAGTGTGTGTCAGAATTCAGGAATGGTGAGAGAGCATTGTGCTTGGCACGATTTTCATCTTCAAACTAAAGTCTTCAGCCAACAAAGTTTAAAAAAAGAAAAGCAGTGCCAACCAAAGAGCTCTTCTCTGACGGTCCCAGTGGACCAGAACGTCTGGCTAGCGTGCCTCCCATAATGTTTATGCATTAGGTCAGTAGGTGGAGAGGAGGCGGGTTTTTTGTGGCTGTTCGAACACTTTCAACCACATGAGCGTCTACACTATGAAAGCAATCCGGTCTTTCAACTACCTCTGGAAGTGGTCGAAAGTGGACAAGCTCAAAACGTTTTAGACCCCGTTTACACCTGTATTTAGCGTCGTCAACTTGTGATCCGATCGATCAAAATGCATTTTAATACCAGATGTAAACAGGGCAGAAGAAAAGAATGAAAAAGGGGGCTTCGGCCATGAATAGCGTGTTGTTACACGTGCCTCAGACACTGGGTTCTGCGAGGGCGCGTCCCAATAGCGTCAGTCGACGCAGCGTTGAGTTTCCTCTAAAGGAAAGCATTGTTCATTTACATATACTACCAACATTGTAACAATACAAAGCAGGTTGAAAATCAGTGAAGTTACACTTTAAAATTAAATTCAGCAAACATAATTTAAATTGATTATCTAAATATTTGGAATCAGAACTCTGCATTTTAATTAAAATGATTTTCTGAATAATTAAAATTTACCTATACCTACCTACAACTCTCAACTTTTTATTTTATTATTTTAATTAATTAAATGGACTTAAATTGATTCTCTAAGTAATCAAAACCTCTAACCCCAATTACTCCAGGAAAAATAGCTGTTCTCAAGTCTGAACTCTTGGTTGAGCAACTGGAGTTATTTGGCACATCCCCATTCATAGACTCCACACAACAGCAGCTGATCTAAAGCACAATTAATTGAGTGTAATGAGACCCCGGTTCATTCTCTAAAATATGACACTCACCCACAGCTGATTATTGTTAGGAACTAAATTACATTTTTCTGCCACGGGGAATCCTATTCAGATGTTGGTCAGAGTTGCCATTGTTTAATGACTACACCAGAAAAGCAGTGCCAACCAAAGAGCTCTTCTCTGACGGTCCCAGTGGACCAGAATGTAAATTTGTTGTCAGATCAGTGTTTCCTCTTTGTCATTCACAGATGGCAGTGTGTTCTGAGCTCGCTTGGGACAGGCCGAGGAACAATTAGCTGGATTTTGGCCTGTGCAGTAGCTCCGGCCAGACACAGTGCTGCTGCCTTCTGCGTTCAGACGAGTAACTTTTAGATGAAATCCATCCCTCTCTCTGATTCTTTTAATCTTTTCTCACACACCCCCAAGGCAGAAATTTGTACGCAATTCTGTTTACAAAGTGACTAGGGGTGAATGGCAATCTAAATGATAGATAGTCTTCATAAAACAAAAAAATACTGCAGTAACTATGGCTGTACCCAATAATCTAGTGATGTGCACGTCAGAACTTGTGGAGTTTAAAATGGCGCCCACACAATGGGTGTTATTCATGAAACATTAGCAGAATGAATTGGTAACACTTCAGTATGGGGAACAATTATCACTTTTAAGTAGTTGATTATTAGCTTGCATATTGGCTGTTTATTAGTACTTATAAAGCACATATGCCTTATTCTGCATGACCATATTCTAAATCTATCTATCTAGAAAGAATTCAACATATACTTTATTTTTTCTATGTGGAAAATGAGTACTAATAAAAAACAAGTTGTACCACTTTTGACTGGTGCTGTAAATCTTGTTTCTTCATTATCTGAAGTCTGTTTCCAATTTCCAATGTCTTTTACTCACCCATCATAAAGATTACAGGATTTCACACATGTCCTTCCCCGGCTTAAGTATTTACAAGAGAGACATTGATCTGGACCGGGACCCCAGCATCCTGCCGCTGAACACAGCGAATCACAAACCATCTTCTGTTTGGCTGCGGAAGACATTTAAAAATTACTTTATACTCATATATGGGCATTATATGGACACAAGTTACACAATAAACAATTTTAAATGTCCCATGACATGCATATTGAAGTTTTTCGTTGATTTTTAGACCATGTTGGCTTTAAGGTCATCCATATAATGGATATAATGTACGTACGGCTAAACATCTATATGTTCCTTCCCAAATTTCAATAGAAAATGTGTTGACATAAGAAAAAAAACTGCCCGTGTTAATTTAGCAGATTTTTAAAATACATATTGCTGAGGTTAATCCATAAATCAGGGCTGTTAGACAATCCAGGGATATCTGACTCCTGTGATCGGCAGTGTTGAAAAGAGGCCAGTGATGAGCCGGCTAACAGCGCGATTGATCCTGCACACCACACACTTATTATCACACTAATTACATCAAGTGCGGCTTGGCAGTGTGGCACTGTGGGAAGTGTACTGCAACTGTCAACATCTCCATTTCAGATAAGCCTGTGTTTCTCTATTTCATCAGTTCAGTGAATTCTTATCATACATAAGGTACTGCCCTGTAAAACGATTGTCTTTATGTCCTATGTGTCCCAAAGGTGAAGTATATTGAAATTCAAAAACTGGCCAACCTAATATACTAGTCTATTATTAACACTCAAGTGCTCTATGATGGTAACTTGGCTGACAATTTTATAGGTCATTTAGCCAATACTGTGTCAATATCACACGTTCAGTCTCACATTTATTAGATAAAAATAGAAATTTTGTCTTGCATAAAGACAAAAGATGACAATATCCAAAATCCTTGTCTTTGAGGGGACATTTTTGGTCCCCATGAGGAAAACTAGCTTATAAATCATACTAAGTGATGTTTTTTGAAAATGTAAAAATGCAAAAAGTTTTCTGTGATGGGTAGGTTTAGAGTTAGGGGATAGAATATACAGTTTGTACAGTATAAAAATAATTATGTCTATGAAAAGTCCCCATAAAACATGAAAACCCAACATGGTGAATTTTTATTGACAGTATTTTCTGATTTATGGAGTGATAAAAACAAATATCCAAAATCTCCTCTATAAAAAAAACTCATTTGCATATGCAAACATAACATTTCAGAAAACTTGTAATAAAAAAATATTTTCTTAATGTACCTAATGTGATTAATCAACTAGGGAAAGTATGGTGATATGTATTTTTTTTTTCAAAATCATATTCACTTGTAGTGTCTTACCTTAAAATAGCGACAAACTTGACAAATTTTTAATAGAACAAAACAGAAGATAAGTTTATAATAAGGGGGTGCACCCTTTTACTGAAACAGCATTAAGGCCGTGTGTCCACCAAAGCATTTTTCACGAAGCTAGCATATTTTTCCATTTGTTTTCAATGGGACCACCACATTTTTAAAACACTAGCAGCGTGACCAGGTGCTGAGCATCTATTTCACGCTGAGCTCTGAGCGCTCTGCTTTTTTACCGGACGCAGAGAGTTGAAGAATATTCAACTATGGGTAAAACGCAGCGCTCATCACTGTCACTTTTTACCCAGCTGTACAATCACAGCGGAGGAGGGGAGGGACAAATACCATACCGACCAACCGTCACATTCTGCTTATTCAACGATAACAAATGATAACAACAAGCACATCTCTTCATCCAAAACTAGTGCCAGAGCAAGTACGTTACATTGTGTCAACATTTTTATATTCAGAAACAAACTATTTGCGAAATAAGATATTAGTAACAGTTTCTATTGATTTTTATTGATCTTAAGAACGCTTTTGTTTTAGTTGATCATTATCTACTATTAGATAAGCTTTATGAAGTTGTTTTTTTCTCAAAATTCTTTATTGTGGTTTACATAACAGAAAACAATGTGTTGTTATTCAAGGGAAACAGTCTGATTTGTTTATTCAAGAAAGAGGTGTACCTCAGGGCTCAATATTGGGTCCTCTTTTTTTTTCTATTTTCATTGATGATCTTCCCTTAATTCTTTCACACTCTTCTGTTCATCTTTATGCAGACGATACTGTCATTTATACTTCAAAACCTTACTTGACTCAAATTCAAAATATTCTCCAATCAGATTTTAATGCTCTGCAAGATTGGTTCTATTCTAATAGATTATTACTTAATAAAGCTAAATCATTTGTGCACATTTTAACAACCATAATTATTTGCGACAGTATTTTATATCATATTCCTCATCATATCAATTAAGACATCCTTCACATTATTTTTTTCTTACTCCTTTAGTTAAGAAAGTATTTGGGAAGAAATCATTTAGGTATAAGTCTCCTGCAGATTTGAATAATCTACCTTTAAATGTACGATCATTGACTTCATTTTATATGTTTAAAAAAGTTTTGTTTCTTTGTTTTGAAACATGCTGTACTTGCTGTAGATGAAATATCTATGTTTATATTTATTAATGCTAGGCAAACATTCATATCTTATGTGTTAATTTTGTTGTTTTGAATGATTGTGGTTGGTCTTGTGTTATATGTTATCAACCTTTTGTGTATTAGGACCTCCTTGAAAACGGGATGATGCATCTCAAGGGGTTTATCCTAACGAATAAAATTGGTTAAAAAAAAAAAAACAGTTTTGCAGATATTCCGTATCATAGCACATATAGCGTTTCAACTGGAAAAAAAAAAAAGAAAAAAAAACCCCACCATGTCACTGAAGCGCTCTTAAGCGCCCGCAGCAAGGTGTTTTCAGAAGAGCGCAGGTGTTTTCAGCTGGCTAAAATGCTTTGGTGGACACATGGCCTAAAACCATCTTTCATTTGACAGTATTGCCTAAAACACTCACTACACTCTCTGGGGTCTCTGTTGTTCTTGATCACAGCTCTCTGGGTGCTGGTGCGGAACAGACCGGTCCAGTTCACTGTATTGTAGTAGCAGAGCTGGCTGTTGTTGGTCATGTAGACGTTACCGGCGCTGATCTCTCTCAAAGACTGGAACTGCAGTGAAGAGATCCAGCGCTGCTTCAGGATCAGCAGAGAAATACCACTGAGAAAACATGAGACGAGGATCACTAAAAATCTTTTAGCAAAGAATTGACAAAGAATTTTTATTTGGTAGTCTTTTAGCAGACAGTTTGATCTGGTGCGATTCATTGAGCTGAATGTACTGTATGACAATGTTGAAATCAGTTCCACCGACGTTGACCATGAAATAATGATCATGCAAATAAGATAAATACTATTTGCTCATAAATAAGATGTGATTTGTACCTATAAAGAGTTCTTCCTCCTATGGTGACAAGGTTGGAAAAGACACCAAGGTCAGTCATGTTTTCTGGCCAAGACTGGATGTTCAAGTAACCTTTGGATGGAATTAACAAACAAGATTTAAAACAGTTCAACAGTTAATGTCTTGATGTGGCAATAAAAAACAAAGCAATAAACTAAAAATAGTCTAAAATAATGAAGAAATGTAATATCCCACCAACAAATATCAAACAATATGTTTCATTGGGAGTGATTTCCTTAGTCAAACATGCTCTAATGATCAATATCAGAGGTGTGTTTATATGGTGGGCATGGGAACTGTGTTCACGACAACAGTTCTTATTGTGCAGAGTTTAATTAAGTTTCACTCCATTAAAAAGATATTTCACCCAAACCTGTATGAATTTCGTTCTCTTGCTGAAGGCAAAGGAAGTTATTTTGAAGAATGTTGGTAACCAACAGGGCTGCAAAGTTTCCAGAAGCTTTCTGAAATTTTTGGAAACTTTCCAGGATTTTTGGAAACTTTCCAGAATTTTTGGAAAATTTCGGAAACTTTTGGAAAGTGTCTGGAAATTTACCAGGAAATTTCAGCCCCTTTGCAACCCTGGTAACCACACAGACACCATCAACTGTTTGGTTACCAGTGTTGCAAAGGGGCTGAAATTTTACGGCAAATTTCCAGACACTTTCCAAAAGTTTTCGAAAATTTCCAAAAAATCCTGGAAACTTTCCAAAAAATCCGGAAAGTTTCTGGAAACTTTCTTTAAAAACATTCTTCAAAATATATTCTTTTGTGTTCAACAGAAGAAAGAAACTCACACAGGTTTGGAACAACTTGAGGGTGAGTAAATGATGACAGAATTTTCATTTTTGGGTGAACTATCCCTTTGACTGCAATATAACATCTGTTTGTGCACACACCAGATTTTAATGAAATAAAAGTCTTCTACCATGACTAACTGTTTTTTGTAACCTATTAGACTCAGCAAATTAAAAATACTGCCACAAAACCTATTAGTTGTCAAAATAAGGATCCATGAATGTGTCAGTCTTAAGAAATGAATTTGTGTTCACATGAGTTTTTCATTTGCATGCTTAATTTAGTGAATGTAGCTTTACCAAATTATCTTAAGACTAATGACAACCTCTCTCTCTCTCTACCTGTGATCTCTCTGACGGTGCGGAACACATTTAGTCGCTCGGGATCCAGAGCTCTGATATCATGATACGCGTCTCTGTTAAACACAGCAAAACAGGCAATGAGTTTAAGAAATGCAAAGAGTGTTTGTGCAGATGTACACAAATGACACTGTACAGTAAACATTTAAAATAAGCAGTTGCAAAAAGCTATTTCTACTTGATCTTACCCTTAAAAATACTCCCGTTTGTGTAAAATGAATATAGTCAGGTAGATTCAAATTATATTAAATAATCGTGTTTACTTAAATAGAAGCAAGACAAATATTACCATGCAAATATTTTGTAAAAAAAAAAAAAAAAAAAAAAAAAAAAGTTATAACCACGAATACCCCTGTAACTGAAGATATTCTGCTCAATAAACAGATTTTGGTGGAGTAATAATATCCTGGGAATGACAAGGTCAATCTCATTGGGATTTAAACTGAGGGCATGTTTACATGACAACAATGTACTAAAAACAGAAAAAAAAAAAAATTCTTTGTGTTTTTTGCGTACAGATGACAATGTTGTCAAAACAATCCCTGTTCACACGGATCGCGAAAACAACAAAAAATGCTGCAGTCTGCTGTCAGGCCAGTAGATGGCGATGCCACTTTGTAAAGAAACACTATGCGCCTATAGACTGAACATGTAATATACGCATGCGCATGATGTCACCGTTTTCACAAATTCACGATTTTGTAGTTTACACGGAGACGATAAACGGTATCGTTTTCAAAAACTTGCACTTTGAAACCTGTTTTCAAAAGTTTCAGACCCCGAAACCCTGTTGTCGTGTAAATGAATGGCCAAAGCATAAAAAGTTTTCCATTATTAGTTGAAAACGGTGTCATGCAACCGGCCCCAGACTTTACATCAAGGCTGTTGATCATATGACTACAGAACAGGTAGAGTTACACGTCAGCTTTACATACATCGAAACCGCCTTGCTGCAATGCATTTATAGCAGCTTCTGAGGGCACATAGCTGTTCAAAGAGAAACACAAATGTCATTTGTGAATACTAAAAACTGTCAGCCTGGAAGATTTAACCATTCCTCACCCTTTGATGCCCGTGATGAGGAAGATGAGGTTGCCGTTGATCTTGGTGCAATTGACAAACTTCTCGATGTTGCTGGAATCTACAGTTTGAGCCGTTTGAAGACTGCCGGTACCTATACCATCACACACTGAACACCACAAACAAACAAACATGAACATACGCACAAAGATATGTTCCTAGAGGTTATTTGCTGTTATTTGTAAGTATGGTAAGTATTGTACTTTTCGGACAGATGTCAGTGCACGGGATGCACATCTTGATGTTGTTTTCCTCCACCTCCATCTTGTTGCTCGGACAGGCTCTGACACAAGAGCTGTGATCCACCACAAAGTTATCTATGTCAAAGAACAAGAAAGCTTACTTATGGAAGATGCTTCCTTGTTTTAAAAAAAAAAAGGGGGCAGTTCACCCAAAAATGAAAATTCAGTGTAACTTACGTGGGCATTTCTTGACACAGAACGCTCCATAGGTGTATTTGGCGTTGGGATTATGCTCGAGCTGGAAGGTTGTTGGATTGTAGACGAATGGCTGAGGACATTGTGTCACACAGGCCCCACTGTCATTAAAGTTGGTACAAGCCTGAGAACAAAAAACAGTCATGCAAGTGTGTATTCGATCAATAAAACATAACTATAATGAAGAGACACCTCTGAACCAGCTAAACATATGTTATAAATAAGAATGTTTTGATAACGTTGTTCGTCCAGACCTGCCTAAATTGCCTTGATCAAAGTCCAGATATTACTCCCTTAAACATATACGCCAAAATGTGAAATATTAGCATATTGCTTGCAAAGTTGATTCTGATCGATTTTCAGAATCCAACTGGGGCTCGAACTGATACGATAAAACCGACGACATTATTGACTGTGACATCACCTCTTACGCAAAATTCACTTTTATAAGGTGTTTATAAGGCGTTTTAACACAGATCCACCCTAAATCCACCCACTCCTTTTTTTATATAATCCCCATTAATCACAGTCTCTCCAAAAGAGCGGCTCCAGATTTCCAGAGTAGGAGAAGCCCCGCCCATGACTGGTGACGGAATCTGCCCTATTAGCTTAGCTCCTCCCCTGAGTGAGCTTTACACAGTTCGCCATGTTTATTTAACAGCAGCATTCAAGAAATGTATTCTTATTAAAGCTACTAAAGTTATTTAATCAAGATTTTCTTTTGTTGTTTGGTTCATATTAACAGCTTTATACAGCACTGTATATTACGCCGCTGTCACTTTAATACACAGATCTAATATACACATGCGTTTTCTTTCCCTGCTGTTTACATTCAGACATAACCGACTGTGTTTGTGAACTTTGTGTATTTTTGACATAACCTTGTGTGTATTTGACAGTTTAAGTGCAATACGACGTGTAAGAGAAATCAGTTTAATACTCACAGGACGCGCCGTCTGACATCTGGCTTTCTGTGCGCGTGCTTCGGATGCGTGCGCTCAGAAAACCATATATCAGAAGTTTAGACTGATATGGCTTTAAAACTCATGCAAATAATTAACTTTCATGATGATGAAGAACTGCAATGTCACGTGAGCGTGGCCGTGATAGAGATGATAATCAAAACCAAACAGATGTTTTGTTAGTTTTAGGCAGAGAATCCGAGGCACGAGTTGTACGGACTCCACCCTCTTCTGGAAAAAGGGGCGGGGAGCAGCAGCTCATTTGCATTTAAAGATACATGCACGAAAACAGCATGTTTTTCCTTCCACTCAAAAATGGGCATTTACAACATGGTATAATACATGATCTGTGGGGTATTTTGAGCTGAAACTTCACACACACATTCTGGGGACACCAGAAACTTAAAAAGGGCATAATAGGTCCCTTTTAAAGCCCTTGGAAGCTGAAGCTCACTATTATGGTAAGGGGCATTACATTTCCGACACACGTTTGAGGTCTCACGCACTGGGTCTGCTGACCAATCAGAGCACTCTGAGCTTTTCAGAAGGAGGGGCTTTGCAGAAATCAGCATGTTTCAGACAGACTGGGGTACTGCAATAATGTACAGTATGTGAAAAATAATGTTTTTTTAAGCTAACCTATTCTATTAACCCAGTAAACAAAATAATGAACTTTTAAAATAGCATCCTATTACCCTTGTAACGTTACTGGAAGAACGTTTGTATATAACTTCGAGAGAACCTTGGCAGAACGTTAGGGTCAGGGAAGTTCTGAGAATGTGTTCAGTGTTTTCAACACATATTGCAACATCACCTTTAAATTAGTTTAAAAACAAAGCAAGCAGGCATTTATCATTACTTTTATTACACGTTAAAATCATGCATAATGAGGTAAAAATAAAGAGTTGACATACAAAGCAGTCCGTGTCTTTGGGTCCGAAACAGCCTCCTGCACATTCACGGTGGCAGCAGTTACTGACGTACGGACCAAAACAGCGTCCATCACACTGCTCTGCACACACCGTCTTTGTCACTGTAACCACAAAGACAAAAGTGAAGTTTTTATAACTTTAGTCTTCTGTAAATATGTCAAAAGTCACCAGGACACAGCAAAAACCTTAAATCTATTATTTGTCAGACAAACTGTGCAACCCCTCATCAGCCGTGACACTCTATGGAGCTGGATCCTCTTTAATTATATCTAATTATGTATTGAAAACTGAACCTGCCATCCCCTGCTGTCCCTCCTTTTGTGTCTGCCGCCCACTCATGAGTGCATCACCACAGGTTGTGTCACAAGAGTGCCAAAGAAGATCAGCGAGTTCCCAAGAGCAATCACTCTAGGTGCTTCAGAATGTTTTTACATTACAGACAGAACTCATTTAGTTTCAGTGTCTGAAACTCTTTTGTGTGTGTGTCTCAAACTTTGATATACAGCAATATTTTGTAAGTTTAACTGCCGTATTTACCAAAGAGGGCAAATTAGTGTGAGAGCGCAAAAGCTTATGGGAGTGGAAAGCCAAAAAGCGCCAATGGGAATGGAAAGTTCAGTGCTTGATCTACTGACGATGCGCAAATTAAAGAACACAGACGCAGCGGGAATTTTTCCATAATGACCAACACAATCTACCAAGATATCTATCAAATTAGCGTTTGGTTTAAGACGTGCTTTTTTTGAACGGTAAATAATGGCACAAATACCAGTAAATTGACTAGCGCAAACATTAGTAAATCACCTTGCATGATTCATTTAAATACTCCCATAAATTTTGCACCTGAAAGGGAAACTCCTACAAATGCAATAAGGTCAGCCGCAAAAATAACCCTGTCCACACCTTTTCAGTGCTAATTTTTCACTGCGTGTCTTTAGTAAATCCTGACAGTAGTTTTTTTAACGTCCAAAAGAGGGTTTGCACTGGAGCAAGCTGTTAGTACATCTGGCCCTTAATATGAAGTACAGCTTGGGCTAACTTTTTGACTTTTTTTTACAATGTATGTTGGTGTATTAAAATGCACCTATTTTGCTTTTTTGCTATGTACCATGTCAAAGAGAGAGAGAGTCTCTCCAACAGAAAACACTGAAATGTCTCGTTTGTAGTCATGCCATTATTTTCATGACTTAAAGGGTTAGTTCACCCAAAAAATTTCAATTCTGTCATTAATTACTCTCCCTCATGTTGTTCTAAACCCGTAAGACTTTCGATCATCTTCAGAGTACAAATGAAGATATTTTAAAGGGGTCCTTGATTATGATTTCACTTTTTTAACTTTAGTTAGTGTGTAATGTTGCTGTTTGAGCATAAACAACATCTGCAAAAATTACCACGCGCAAAGTTCAATGCAAAGGGAGATATTTTCTTTTAAAGAATTTTCTGTTTAAGGACTACAACAAATGGCGGGTATGGACTACAACGAGCTTCTTCCTGGGTTGGTGACATCACAAACCCTAAAATTTGCATAAACTCTGCCCCTAAGAACACACAACAAAGGGGGTGAGGCCATGTTGGGCTGCTTTAGAGAAGAGGAAGAGTTGTTGTAGTAGAGCGTTGTTACCATGCTGTCATTTTACACCGGACTGCTTCACAAACGAGGGTCAATTCAACGCTGGATTTGCACAAAAGATTAACATGACGGCACATGCTAGTCGATGAGTTGAATCAACTCCACAGCAACTACATAAATTTATCCACTAACCATTCAGAAATGTCCAGTTTCATTCTAAAAGTTTGGCTGCGTGAGATTCTCCAGCTTTGTTGTTGTTGAGCAACCAAAGCGTGAGCTGTTAAAGCTCCGCCCTCTTCTGGAAAGCAGTAAGCTCATTTGCATTTAAAGGGACACACAAAAATGGCGTGTTTTTGCTCACACCCAAATAGGGGCAAATTTGACAAGCTATAATAAATGATCTGTGGGGTATTTTGAGATGAAACTTCACAGATACATTCTGGGGACACCAGAGACTTAAATTACATTTTGTAAAAGGGGAATTATAGGTCCCCTTTACAAATAAAAGCCTAAATTCAATCTGTTCTTCATATAAACTAACCCTTCAAGCTTAATAAGGAAAAACTGCTGGTATTAATGTCATTAATTATATCTAGCAACAAAAAGAACACGTATTCTACCAAAAAGTCCAAGGTCAAATCACACCGAAAGCCTAAATATATTGCAATTTGTCTGTGTGTATGTGTTGTTGTGCAAGTGAAATGATACAGCATGTGTTAAACACTCACAGCTTTGGCACTGATCCTCCTGCGGGCCCCAGCAGCGGCCGTTACAGGAGCGATGACACCTTCTGCCTGTGGGACACATCTTAACATTAATCCTAAACAACAACAACACTACTTCAATGTGCTGTGGGACTTGTCTCATGCAACCTTCCCACTTAGTTTTGTCACCAACTAGATTTAATTGACTGTTTTATAATTACCAAGAGAGTGTGCTTGAGTGGGACCCTGAGTAACAATATCACTTCAATTAAAAGTGATTATACTGAAATTCGGCTATTTTCTAGGGCTTGCAAAAGACCTCAACATTTTGCAAACAGTTCGCAACAGAATATAGCCTCTTTTGAGTCACTGAATTTGCCAATTCCACTCTAAAAGACAATTTTCCACCTCGGTGGACAATAAAGATATACAATACAATAAAAAGTAATTGAGGGGACGTGTTACCACAACTTAAATTAATGCATGGTTGCAAGTTAAAAATTCTAATTTATTGTTTTAATTAAACCTTTTAAGTTGCAAACATTATTTTGTGGAGTTCTGTTGACATAATAATGTTCAACTTAATATCATCTGTAATTTAAACTCAAATTTCTGTGTTAACTGGCTTTAAAAAAAATAGCTTGTCATAACTTAATGAAATTGTCCTTCAGAAATTAGGCAGTGGATTTCTAGTTCCCATGCTTTGCATAGGACGGGATAAGGGGAATAAATGTTGAAATAAAGTGTTCATTTATTTGTGTTTAGTGAAGGGAAAAACCTGTTAGTGTTTAATGCTGTTATGTTTGACATTTTAAAGAGTTTCTGTAATGTTGAAGTTTCTGTGGTTATCATTGTGCTGAAGAGTAGATACATGAAGGTAAACACTACATTGACTCTATAAGCAATGTCTGCACTAATGCAGTGACAAGTAATATCTTACTTGTTCATTAAATATACATGTTAAATAAGTTATGTGAGCATGTTTTATGATAGCTGTTGATTTGAACTGAAATAGATAAGATTAACTGGTTCCAGCGCTACAACTCTGGTAGTTGGAGTGACTTAATTTTTTTGAGTAATCAAAAAAAAAAAAAAAAAGAAAAAAAAAAAGAAAAAGAAATGTGTTTATGCTACAAATTATTAAGTTCCTCTAACTGTAGCTTGTTGGTTGAACGTAAATTTACTCAAAGTTGTCATAACTCAAAAAAATTGATGCAAACAGTTTTTTGTTGAGCCAACATTATTTTTTCGAGTATATATATATATATATATATATATATATATATATATATATATACTAAGTCATTAATTACTTTATATATATTGACCGTAAAATAGTCAGTGTACTGTATACTATTGCTGAAACTGGCAAAACTTTATAAAGTAACTTTCATTTATAAGTCATTATAATACATTAAGTTTAACAGATAAGACATGTCTAATTAATAAATAAACATGCCTTAAATATGAAAATTCATGGAATATTTACTAAATATGAATAAATATAATGTGATTAATATACTACTGTTTAAGGGTCTGGGATTTTAAAGAAATTAATACTTTTATCCAGCAAGGTCTCATTAAATTGATCAAATGTGACAGTACAGACATTTATATTGTTACAAAAAGATTTCAAATGTTGTTCTTCTGAGCTTTTTATACATCCAGAGAATACAAAGAATCCAGAAAAAAGTATCCCACTAAAATATGAAGCAACCGTTTTCAACATTGATAATAATCAGAAATGTTTCTTGAGCAGCAAATCAGCATATTAGAATGATTTCTGAAGGATCATGTGACTCTGAAGACTGGAGTAATGATGCTGAAAATTCAGCTTTGATCACTGGATATGAATTACATTTTAAAATATATTAAATTCAAATAGAAAACAGTTATTTTAAATTGTAATAATATTTCCCAATATTACTGATTTTTGATCTTTCTTTCTATCCCCAAACTTTTGAGCAGTAGTGTATAATAAATAACTGTACACATGACACATGCATGCAATTTTTAGGCTTTTAAATGTAAATGCACACTTTCACCAATATTTGAGTATAGCTGTAAAACTACCTTCTTGTTTGTTACAGCTTGACATTTAGCATGTAAATGCAATTTTTGAACGCACACACAACAATTTCAAAGTCAATCCATGAAAAACATCAATTATTATAGCCCAATTAAACTCATCCAAACACTCACATGTGCTGCCGCTGTTGTTTGAGGGCACAACCAGAAGCTCAGAACGAGGGTTCTTGATG
Source organism: Mylopharyngodon piceus (assembly GCA_039654765.1). Taxonomy (NCBI): domain Eukaryota; kingdom Metazoa; phylum Chordata; class Actinopteri; order Cypriniformes; family Xenocyprididae; genus Mylopharyngodon; species Mylopharyngodon piceus. Next base: position 17,663,345 of record CM077440.1, on the reverse strand, counting down.
ATATCTTGCCAGTGGATGGTGTCAGCATGGCACAAGAACCTGTTCTGATCCACATACACGCCTCCATTCAGGATTTCTACAACAGTGAAAATTTAAAAAGCAGGCGAATTAGGAATCATGTTCATTCATTTGAGCCACTGAGCCTATTTCACAGCATAAATAATGTTAAATAAACACTTTATGTGCATATCAAAGACGTACAGTTCATTCTAAGGTCATTCTAAGGATATAACCCTGAAACCAGTTTATGTGATTTATAAAAGAAGTATAATGAAAATAATCCCTTTTTTTAGAACAGGATTTAAGAATGAAATCACCCCAATTCCCAAGTTAAGGAGCTTATAAAAGATCAAGCACGATTATGAGCATATCAATGTGTCTGTAGAGATTGGGAACATATGCTTTATGTGGAGGTAGTATATTCGCCACATCCCTTTCGAATCCCTGCCCTCCTGTTACCCTGTAACAAATATTATTACTACAGTAGCTCAGAAACCCAGCGCTCTAATGAACAGCCTGAGTTACTGAGGAATCAGACATTTCTATAAGCCTGCTTTAAAAATTTCTATTTATACTCAAAGACATCACAAACGTATGACGTAGAACTAGTTCATAGCCTCCAACAACCTTCTGATGAATGAGACTGTGGCTAGCTTATTAAAATGGGTTAGTACCGTTTCATTCGCTCTTGAAGGGAAACAAATAGGAAGTTAATGAAGCAATATTATTATTCAGACACTGGCTGCCGCTTCATAATCAACTAGCGTAACTTTATATGTTACATGGCTGGACAGTTCTGTTAGAACACCTCAGATCTGCGCAGGGTTCATATGCTGAACCTACACAACTGATTAGATCTTACTTTCATCTTTAGTAAATACCATCTAGTGCCCACTGTTTCGTGTTTTCAATTGCTGAGCCCACACAGAATGGATAAAATATATTAAAATGGACATGAGCACTAGTATAAAATTAGCCAATTCTTTCAATAAATACACAGAATGTTATTTGTAAACGTTTGTGAATGTATATGCATGCATTATATATTTTATAACTATAAGTGGCACCAAATCAGCATATTAGAATGATTTCTGAAGGATCATGTGACACTGAAGACTGGAGTAATGATGCTGAAAATTCAGCTTTGATCACAGGAATTAACTAGAAGCTAAAGTTTGTGAATAAACTTTGATGTTGGCTTGAGAAAGCCTAATTCAAAAGAGCCAAAGCAAACTGTTTATGTTCACTTGAGACATAAACAAATGTTTTCGATGATACTTGCGAAGATATCATGTATTATGACTTTATGTTGTATGTATTTGTCTGTTCAAGCGCCAGAAGAAGCGAAAGTGATCTCGCTTCGGGGCTCGTGCGTCGTTTGAGACGCGACTCGGCTCTCTGTATCTCACAAAAAACAGCTCGCGAGCACTGAATTAAGTTGTTTTGCCTGTTTTTGTGCTCGAATGGTCTAAAATCGCTTGAATGTTCAAACTGGCAAGCATTTAAACACATACAATTGCCAATATTTGTGAGGATGGAAGCAAAAGTGATATGGAAAGTGATCAGAAACACAGCTCGGCTCACATTTGACAATTGTAGGATTGCCAAGTCCTAGCAGATTGGGATACTTTTAAACTGTTGCCGCGGGTTGATTTTTTCCCCTGCCAGTTAAAGGTTTGACATATTACATAAATTATATTTGACTGAAATGCTTGTACTGAAATAATTTATATCCTACCAGTGACAAAACTGTGCTAGATGTTAAGTTGTGTGAAGGACAGCCATTGGTAGGGAATCTTTGAGCTGTGTTTATGACCATTACCATATTGTTTTTTTTTTGTTTTTTTTTTACAGTGACTGCGAAATATGTATTTTAGGTATGGGAATGGCAAATTATTATGCATGTTTTAGGGGTATAAGGCCCTAAAGTGGAGGATACTGACCCAGTGACAAGCTAACGGTCAAATTTATGCACATTTTGACAGTATTATTCAATATCTCAAAAAAACTCACTGACCAGCACTGTGAGATCTCCAGGTCTCAGATCCCTCATCCCTGCATTCAAAATGAACCCAGGAGTGATCAAGAGTATTTAAACATGACAAATTCACTTCCTTTGAGTGAAAGTAAAATATTTAAATTTTCTTTCAGCACTTCCGTGATGATGGAAGTGAAGTGTGCAGGGGGAAAGGTTGAACAACAGACCATATGAATACATTTTTAAAGAGTCACTTTTGACGTTCACAGCTGGAAATCCAGACTGCATGTGAAACACTTCACATCATTAACATCTCTTTGATGAATTCATCTGCACACAATTCCTTTGCAAAGAAGGTGGCGAAAAAGCAGGAATCCATTCAACAACAGTTGTAATAAATCTATATTTAAATGAGAATGCTATCAATTTGAGAGAGTAAGAATGAGAGAAAGTGCTTCTGAAGAAAAATTAAAAGGGGGAAAAAAGTAGAGCTAATAAAAATGTGTGTATACATATATATATATATAAAATGAAGTCATCTGAAGGGCAAGCACTCATCGCACATACTGTGGTCCTGATCAGCCGGACAAACTGATCGACATTATGGCACCCCTATTAACGCTAACTGTCTGCCTCCATCTGTAAACAAAACTCAATCAATTCAATGACACAAATAAACTGTGGGTCAAAGCTGAGCACAGTGCAATCAACTGAAAATCATAGAAATTTTTTAAAAAATAAATATGTAAGCTGAAAAGCTCTTAACACAAACAACAAGCTTATTAACTTGGTTATAATTATAAACTATGAACTTTATAATACTAATTAACAATAATCATTAACAAGCATTATACAGCAGATCAGAGTATAATATAATATAATATAATATATGTTTGTCAATTTTGACTGTTACAGGGTGTTTTGATGGAAACAAACAAAATCAGAAATTAAAGTAGAAGCATGGATTCAGTTGCATTCACGTTTAAATGAATGTGCAGATGTGCCATAACCAATTAATGTTTTTATAAGACAGAAGACAAGCAAGAAAATATTGTTCATTAACTCAGTACAAATTGGGGAACTCTTATTTTCAGACTATTAAGATACCTTTTTATGTGATAAAAAATTCACCTCATATCAATTGTTATTTATTTATTTACTTTTTTTTATTTTTTTTTTATCTCTGACACACAATGCAATCATTTTGCATAAAGAAGGGGAATTTAATATTAAAAAAAGCCAAATTAAAACGGTGTCTAATGTTTGAGAAACAGTCCTCATTTCATTCTGTCTGTGTCCATTTTTGCACGGACAAATCGTCTCCAAAAGGCAGATTATAATCAGTAAAATGCAAATGAGACTGGAGAACCTAAAGGACAGGTCACCAGTGCAGATATGAAGAAAAGAAACCAGGCAATCAATCAAGAACGGGCATTCATCGAAAACCTTCAACACACTTAAAGAAATTCAGTTTGATTAGTATTATGCAATTTTTTAAAATAAAATCCTAATTATTTAACCAACTTATACCAATCTTTTTTTTATAATGTCTGTTCGCTTTAGAATGTGCATTAACTGCTCTAGCCTAAAGAAATATGGAAGTTTGTTTCCGTCAATAAATAAAAAACAAAAAATGTAATTGCGACTTTTCATCTCACAATTCTGACTTTTTCTCTCAGAATTGCGTGCTATAAAGTTGCAATTGCGTGTTATAAAAGTCAGAATTGTGAGATGTAAACTCGCAATTGTGAGAAAAAAGTCAGAACTGCGAAATATAAACTCACAATTGTGAGAAAAAAGTCAAAATTGCGAGAAAAAAGTCTGAATTTGCTAGAAAAAAGTCTGAATTGCTAGAATAAAAGTCATAATTGCTAGAATAAAAGTCAGAATTGCTAGAAAAAAGTCAGAATTGTGAGATATAAACTCACAATTGCGCAAAAAACTCCATAAAATAAAAGTCAGAATAGCGAAAGTTGCAATTATCTTTTAAATGGTTTTATTCTGTGGCGGAAACCAGCTTCCATAAAGAAATGAAAACATTAAAAGGAATATTAAAATATTTATTCATTCAAAAAGTCACATGATGTGAGCTAAAAAAGCAAAATCAATTTTAGTTCATTTGACAGATACTTTGCAAAAAACTGCGCAAAACAACGTTAGAGATCTTTTATGTTATTATAATAAGTTTTAAAATAATTTCAGTTCATTATGAAACTGTGGTGGCACAGGTTAGACTATAGTAGAGTCTAGGTAATTAATGGGACACTGTGCTCAGAATATTGTGTTTTCCAGTAAAATAACTACACATCTTTAAAACAAGATAAATTCAAATGAGAAATTAAATTGCATAAGATAATTGTATTTTATTCCATTTGCTGTTTCGTTTACCCGTTTTAAGCATAAACCTCATTAAATACGTTATTTTTATTTTCTAGTACTTTTGCAGTGTAGGCAATACAAATCATATACAGAGCATGTCCTTGATTTTCCTTTTTTTTTTTTTTTTTTCTGTATCCATCCTTTCAAACTGCTGATTTGGCACCATTTTTTTTTTTTTCCACTATGAAAAAATTGTGAATGCAAAATAGGCTGATACACATTATACACAGATGTCACATCGTGGCACATTATGGAATTTTTTTTTTTTTACACTTTTCCATTGAGGCTGCTATGTGCTTAAAACATACTGAAGATATGCTTTTTATATTTATTTTATTATTATTTAGTAAGTATTTTTTTTTTAAGTAATTAAATGAGCCCCTCCCTCAAACTCTCACTGGTTATCTGCTTCAAGATTCGCTGACATTAGCTCAGTTTCATGGGGGGATGTTTTTAAAAAGTAAAGCTGTGTTTGAAGCTGTGAGATTCTGTGTAGTTTAAACATTTTGCTGCATAATGATGATACTGGATCCATTATTAATAAATGTTCCTCTCTCTGCCTTCTGAGCAACAGACCGGTGAGACGGTATTAGCTCTGCTCTCTTCACTTCATTTTAGCCTTTTCACACACAAGTTCTAAATTCCCAGAATAGCTCGGTCTATTTTTTATCATAACATTATATAATATTGTGTGATATATGGCATGATTACTCAAACATATTGTAGAATTACAATGACATGTAAAGTATATACTATGTAATAATAATGGAGCCAAAATTCCTTTAAAATTGTATAAGCAACAATAGCTATATAGGCTTTTGGTTATTTCAGTGGTGCACTTTAGACATTCTACTTATTATAAGTAACTAGACGTCAGCTAACTCTCACTAGAGTATTAGTAGACTGTAGTAGAATGTTAGTTAGGGTTAGTAGTATAAGTAAGTTACTTACAGTCAGTAGAATAGCTTTCAGTAAGATTTTGTTTGTGCGCAGTACAAAATATTTCCACTAGATGAAATACATTGTGACGTATATCCGAGTGAAACAGCTTCTCAAACAAGAAAAAAATGTAGGGTGGGACTTGATTTTTTTTTTTTTTTTTTTTTGCCCGTCAGGAATTGATTGAATGGTTGTGGTTGATCTCATGTGAGTGACAGGTTGTCCCGCCCTAATGCCAATAAACATGTCATCAGAGAAGAGAAGAGAATTTTTTCCTTCATCGGAATGGTACGAAACTTGATAAAAGGTTTTAGCTGTGTAAACACATAAAAATAAATAAATAAAAACAATTCATGGACATGATTCGAAAAGGTTAAATAGTCCTGAAAAAAGTAGTCACACTTGTATTGTTCGCGGTCAAAAATGAGCGCATTGGAAATGAATGGGAGACGAATTTCATCTAGTGGAAATTTTTGGTACTGAAAGCTCATTTTTTGAGATATCAACCTCAAATTTGGAACACAGCTTGTTTGGATTTATGGCTTTGATTTTCTTAAAGTTTTAGAGTAAAATATGTTTTGGAAAATATATTTTTTATATAAAAATTGAAAATGGTACTTTTTCAGTGCATTTGGTGCATTTTTCAGAAGAGAAGAGAAGAGAAGAGAAGTCGCTGCAAGAGGGAGGGGAAGTTATTTTGATTAAAGATTATGAGGGCACATGAATTTAAAAAAAAATGATGTGCACGGATAAATCATTTATAATAAATACTGCAATATTCCATTAAAAATGCATTGAGAGCTCACATACCAATCAAAGAGAAATATCAAAAACAATGTCATCTTTAACATCAGTGACAAAAATGGAATCTATAAATATCAACCTTTTCTGCATTACATTAGATGATTTACCTTTAGGTTTTAACCAATATCTGACTGGGTATTACTGTCATAGTTCTAGTCCGGCTCACCATAGCTCTATCCCTCCAAAGACATTTGTAGTGAAATGTTCCCTAGTGCCAAATAACTGCCAATGTCCAAATGTCTAATAGCAACACATCACGTTCCTATTGATTCAGGAGCTGCCAGGAACTTCATAGACAGAGAGTATATTAAAATATTGAATATTTACTGCAAACCCCTGCCAACCTTCTGTACATGTCAAGACGTTAGATGACAAACTGGCAAGATGTTACCGGGCTAGCCTTGGCTGACTTGCAAATTTTAAAATTCAGATCAGATTTATAAAATTCATGTAGGTGCCCAAACACAGTCTGAAGGGCCTTGAAAGCAAGATGTTTCTAATACTTCACGTACTGTGTGTTTTTAAAAATAGTCAAGCTGTATGACATCCATATAGAATTTGGTCTTGTGCCATTGATCTGCTATCAGTCACACACGCTGTGTAAACGATCAGATGCGAACGCGATGATGAAGAGAGAATGCAGTCTTTAATAAATCCAAAGGTAAATCCAAACAAGAGCTTCACACACACGTGACACTGACGATACCCGACAATGGTGAAGAGAAACAAGGGAACTTAAATACATGTGCAAATGAGGTGATTAACGACACATCTGACAGTGATAACTCAAACTAGTGGCGGGAAATAGTGCAAGCAGGAAAACAAAGTCCAAACTGAGTGAAACTGTGACACTATCAGGGTTATGCCCCTAAAACAATATTAAAATCTATTCTCTGTGATGACAGACAGATATCCGTGTATGTCAGCATTGCCTCGGGCAATTGCGATTGCACGGTCATTTAGGTAAAAACAAATAAAAAATAGAAGTGTTGGTTTTAACTGCCAAGCAATATACAAGTGGAGAGTGACAGCTAAATAAAATCTGTAGTAATTTGTTGCCTTTTTTTGAATTATTGAATTAATATAATTAAAAATAATATTATTTTAAACAAAAAGAATGCAGTATTTTTTTTTTTTTTTAAATTGTCTTATAATTTAATTTTTAAAAGCAGACTTCTCTATTTAAAAGAACCATGCATGTTGATAGCACAAAATAAGTTTAACTTAAATAGATTTAAATAACATAAAAATAAAATAAAATGCATTTTTATTTGCTTAATTTGTGTAATTAACCATTTTTTACGTCATTGTTAATTCAGATGCATGTTAAGCATCATGTGCATCAAAAGTGATAATGCAACCAACAAGAACAACAACAACAACAACAATAATAATAATAATAATAATTAAATAAACATGCAATTGATTAAATCTTCCCCTTTGTTCATATGCTAGATGTGTGGAAAAGTTTGTGTTTATATAAAGAATATTTTCGCTCAAAAGCAATCATTATGTAGCACTGCAAATACTCAAGGACAACACAAAAACACTAAAATGACTGCAGGGTAAAGAGGACTAGAATGACCTCCACCTTGACCTGAGGGGTATATGAGCAGCATTACCTGGTGGAAGGATGAAACCTGAAAACATGAGCTTTACTGACGGGTAAAGGTGTGTGTGGGGATTCACACTAAGAGATTACATTTAATCAAACATATGTGAACATGCATATAGATGCGTGAACAATGTCTAACGTCAAACACTGTAGTAGCTGAGACTAGAAGGGTTTGGTTTGTCGAGAAGATGCTGTTTTCTGTACTGCAAGACCAAATCCACTTTGAATGCACTTCTGGAGATGAGGACTCGGGCTCAAATTGATAAGGTAAAACCAACGCCAACGTGACTGTTTGTATCTGTGTATATAAATGCTGAAGAAGCCTCTGGAGCTGAAATTCAGATATGGTAATGGACATTTGGTTTTAGACACGCTGTAAGTGGTTGACCAATCACAACAGACTGGTCCGTGCAGAGTAGGCTCTCAGAACCATTTCAGACTGTGAGAAAAGAGCTGACGCTGCAATATTTTGAGAAAATTAAAGTGGTTTTGTCCTTGGATGCATGTAAACCTATTGTAGGAGACTCTAAAAACAAAATTAGGAATCTTTAAAATATCAAAATAGGGGCAATTTAAGGGATTTATACTGTATTGGAGTGTTTTTGTATGTTAAAAGAGCTGTAATGGAAATCATATAAATCCTAAATGCATTTCAATCATATTATTCCTCTTTCATTTTCTATACGTCCTGATGCATGAGGAGGTCCTGATTTGAGAAGAAATGCAAAGCGATCATTTAATGTGATGAGGACTGATTACCGCTGCTGTTTACCGAGCATTTGGGTTTACACACAGCCAGCAGATGGAGAGAGAAATTACATGTTCTCTTTAGACTGCGCTCAGCTGCTTGGCATGCTTTCACATAGACAACAACAACACAAAAGAGCACAAAACTAAAGCCTGTGGATATGTGTGCTTCCTAAATGTCAGTAATTGTATCCCTGCAAAATTTTAGCTTTGGTAAACATACAAATTGTACTCTCTCTTGGTCAGTATTTCTATGTCTAACCTGCTAATCATTTCACGATAATCAGTCATGGATACTAATAGGTACTGAGCCTCAGACTACTGTATATATATTTCGATTCCAGCTTGTGATATTCTTTAATTATGAAATACAGGAAAAAGGCCATAACCATCTACATTCTGCTGTTCTCAGAAATGAGGATTTTATCACCATTATTCAGGCTGGATCAGTTGATCTGATATGGACTCTAATCTGTATGCATTAACAGTTCTGGCCTAATTGCTTTTCATGGTACATACTGAGACCCGCTGGCATGAGAGCAGTGTGTGGTCAGAGCTGTCAATTCACCAGACAGTCTGCAAATACTGGCATGGAGGAATGGAATACTTCCTCTTCTTCATTGTTTTCTAGGGTAAATGTCATAAATTATTACACAGACCTCTGGAATACTTAATACTTGACTTCATTCCATGGTCAAATATTTCTGAATAGCGACCGCTGACCTTGAAAACACCGTAAAGCTGATCACTCATCCAGGAAACCAGTTTTCTACAAAGCTGTGTTCTGACATACAAAACAATTTCAGTCCCCCCCAAAAGGATTTTGCATACAGGTCTTCTATCACCCTGATGGGTTTGTTTGTTTGTTTATTGCAATATATTGCTTAACAGATACCCCAAAATCAAAATTCTGTCATTTGCTTACCCTCATTAAAACACATATAACGTTGATGTTGAAACAAAATTGACACAAAGAATAAGATATTCTGAAAAATATAGTTTTTTGAGGTCCAACATTGACTTTCCTTGTAAAATTAAAAAAAAAAAAAAAAAAAAAAAAAAAAAATATATATATATATATATATGTATATATATATTTTGTGTTATACAGAAAGAAAGTCATACAGGTTTGGAATGACACGCAATTTAAGCAAAATATAAAAAGAAATTGTATACTACAGTGTATAACATCTATATAATTGTAAAATAATAATCTAGATCATTTACATCTGGATCATTTTAATCAAGATCATTTATATCTAGAACATTTTAAAATAAATTTTATTAAAAAAAAATCTGCACCCTTAAAGGGGACCTATTATGCCCCTTTTTACAAGACATAAAATAAGTCTCTGATGTCAGAGATCACTTATTTTATTAAATGAGAGATCATTTATTATAGCATTTTAAAATTTAACAAAAACACACCATTTTTGTGTGTGTCACTTTAAATGCAAATGAGCTGCTGCTCCCCACCCCCTTTCAAGACGAGGGCGGAGCTTCAAGGGCTCATGCGACAACAAAACAGGACAATCTCACGCACTGAAAAAGTCAGAAACTAGCGGTGTTCAGCCATATATGTTCGAACCGGAGTCAGACAATGATGCCTATACAGAGCCAGAGAATATATGCTGCATCTTGCTTTTATCCACTATTAGTAAAAGCCTGTTGTAGCAGACGCCGTCCGAATGATGGCCAAAACTTTACTGATGAGTTTATGAAGTTTATTGTACATCACACAAAAGATGAAGCATCCGTTTAAACTGTAATAAAGTGCGCGCTCTCCCTTTCATTACTGCCATAACCAGTATCGCTCCAGAGACTATAAGCTGGATCACTTAGTTGGTACTGATCCATCCATGAGTAACAACTTTTTAGCAAAACCTGTTTTGTATTGTCCATTTGTATTGCCCTTCGTTCACAAAGCAGTCTATAGTGAAATGATTTGCACAGACATAAATTTAAGTATATTTAAGTACCTCCATAAACAAAACTAATCCACAGCATCCTCAGTGGCTCTGATGGCGGGAGAAAATGAAGACTCTTGTGTTCACTTTTACATCCCACAACAGAACACCGGGATTGCTTACGAGACATTGTTGAGCTGCTCGAGTGAGGAGATAATGGTGGATAGTGTACACCTGGCTGAGGGCGGAAACTATGCTAATACAGGACTGTCAGTCAGCGGTCATGGGCGGGGCTTGAGCAGTATAGAGACAGAGCGCATTTAGTATAATCTGAAAACCACGCCCACCGGGGGGGAAAACAATCCAACCGTCTCCATTGACTTTGTATTGCGTGAGGCTGCCTCCTTGTCATTTCTGACTTATTACAAAAAACAGAACAATGTCTAAAATCTGCTATGTGACATGGTGTACAGCAAACAAGCTAAAAAGCCCAGAATTAAGTTTTTATAAGCTGTCGACCCCAAAAAACGAATGTTTAAGGACACAAAAGTGGATACAGGCGGTGAGACAGAGCGCAACGGGTCATATTACTATAAGAAATAAACTGGAGGGGAACGTAATCGGCGACAGGTTATGCTAAACAAACAAAGAAAAAAAAAAACATTAATTATTTTTAACCATGTCAAAGAATTATTTCACCTGTCGCCGAATATGTTCCCCTCCAAAGTGTCCTTAAACATTCGTTTTTTGGGGTCGACAGCTTATAAAAACTTAGTTCTGTGTTTTTTGGCTTGTTTGCTGTACACCTTGTCACATAGCAGCTTTTAGACATTGTTCTATTTTTTGTTTTAAGCCAGAAATGACAAAGAGGCAGCCTCACGCTATATAAAGTCAATGGGAACTTTTGGATTGTTTTCCCCCCACGGTGGGCGTGGTTTTCAGATTATGATGCGTGTCGCTCTGTCTCTATGACATCATATTGCTCAGAAACCCAAAACGGCTTGTCCTATGAGACCGGTTTTATGGGGATTTAAAAAAAAGAGGAGTGGGTGGATTTTTATCATTATAGGGTGGCTGTGTACACACACTGCTAAGACACATTTATATACAAACACCATGTAAAAGTGAATTTTCCATAACAGGTCCCCTTTAAGGTTTGCTTGATTTATTTTGATAGAGTGAAGTAAACAGTTAAATTTGTGCTGAAGTGACCACATATATGAAAGCTACTTGCCATCAGTACAGGAGAGTTGGAACATGAGACGATGACAACAACTTTACTTTATATCAAAGGATCCATTAAGCACCAGCGTGTTGCTGTGTCTCAGAAAGGAAGATGCATGCTTTCAACTCTTTACCTGGAACACTGCGGGACTGGAGTAATGGAATAATTCTAAGCAAATTTATATTAGAAGGTAAAGTTACAACTATAAGCATTACACTAGGAATTACAGACCTATCCATACTACTTTTTATTTTCTCATTCAGTCGTAATTAAGATCAAGAAACACTCTGCAATACAATGATGGTAAATCTGGTAATACTTTCTGAGAATCAAAGTTGCATCTGAATATACATTACATTTAATGTTTGTTAATGTTACTAACAAGTTGATGTCATTGTTGGCAGATTATAAAAATGACTCTCAGCCAAATAATAAATCCAACTTAACAAAAGCAACTACACCTCAAATGTATAGAGTCTATAAAAAATGCATTATAGCTGGGCAGTTGTCATTTCTGGTGGGCATACTGATGGGTGTCTCTCTTCATTTCTCTCATCCTTCTCTCTCGTGTGTGTGTGTGTGTGTGTGTGTGTGTAGGGGAGGAAGTTAAAAAATCATTTTGCCTACAGCAACATTCTGACACAGCAGCTATTAGGCAGCTTAAGCATCAAATCAAGCACGTCCTTTGTGAAGGGGTCAAAGGGTTATGTATAGCCTCTTTTACATAATGTTTCTGATGACTCTCAAGAAAAGCTTGAAGTTCCACTCTAAAATATGACAAACAACCTTATTTGGTAATTAATGTAGATTTAATTCCAGAGATAATTACAGCTCATGTGATTAAATTGCCATCATTCAGTAAAGAGGGGAGACCAGAAGCAACAAAGTTGTCTTTCTACTAGAGAAAAATTAGTGTAATCATGGTTTCATGCACCCGTGGAACAGTGCTTAAAGGAATAGTTCACCCAAAAATGAAAAATCTGTCATCATTTACTCACCCTCAAGTTTTTACAAACCTGTATGAATATATATATATATATATATATAGAGAGAGAGAGAGAGAGTGAGAGAGAGAGAGAGAGACGCCCATAGACAGACAGATATACCTGTCAGGTTCTTGAGGCCGAGTTGTCTAAGGCCGAAGTGTCCATCTCGTCTGTAGTTGAGAAAGATGGACAGCGCGTAACGTCCTTCGTACAGTTTAGTGCCACGGATGATCCGCAGGTTCTCCAGAGGAAGATACTCGAACTGGTTCAGAGCCACCAACACGTAACCCGTCACCTCACGGATAGACTGTGGAGATACAGACACAAATATTTTCTGTTAGACACGATTTAAGCAAAATACATGGAATTTAATTAGTCCATTTTGTGAAATGTAGCTAAAAGTGTGCTTGCAGAGATCTCCGAATTTATTCATATCTATCTCACGGAACATAATTTTTATTTCTCTTTAGGCAGAAATTTGTCCTCTACTTTCGGTTCCGCAAAGACTCGATGCCCTCGGTCATCACGGCAATTGAGCATCACCAAAAGGACGACTAACGAGACAGGCTTGATATAATTTGAAGAGATAATGGCTCAAGAGAGCGCTGGACCCTCCCTCTCCACACCCACATCAATCATGTTGACATCCAATCACGGTTTCACACTGCGTATCATTAGCAGGCACAGAGGACAGGTCTATTTCATGCAGAAGAAGTGAATGTGATATAGCTGTACTGATCGGACACACTCATACTGCTGCTGTCGTCAGAGAAATCCATCTGAAGAGCTGACCAAGCACACGGTGACAGCTGACACCTGACAGTCACGTGCCCTGGAAGGCCACTGCTAGAGATCATTATTATACTGCAGTCTTAAAGGGGTCATGAATTGAGAAATCAACTTTTCCTTGAGCTTTTGATATATAAGAGGTCATCGTACTATAAGAATATCCTGTAAGTTTTAAAACTGAAAACTTCCATGTTAGTCCAATAAAAGCTTTAATTGACACCAGACCCATCGAACGACTGATCCCGGAATGTGCCTATTTATAGGTGAAACCCCGCCTCCGCAGAAGAAATCAACGCCTACTTCATCATTGCAACGTTAGCCCCGCCCACTGGCGTTTTAGTGAGATGAGGAGGAGAGAAGAGCGATACAGGACTAAAAATAACATTACCTTTCAAAAGATCCTAATGCTAGGAATATGGTTATTTATTTTTAACAATGTGAATGTCTCAGTTGAGCTTTATTTCTTTGTATTCGGTACATTTCACTGTGGATTCTTTGGTAAATCAATCGCATTTCGGCGCAGGCTTTGCAAACAGACTTTTACGATATGGACTCGACAGTAATGCAACAAAATAAATAACTGTGTTAATTCTAATGCCTGATCTGATATTAATGATTCATGTGCAGTCAGATGTTCTTTATCTCTGTGTCAGTAAATCAAACCAGTGACTAAATGGTCAACTTAATGTTGTTTCTCTTAGTAGGATAAAAATAATCTGTTATTTAAACGGTGACTAAATTATATATAGAAAGTGATCAAAGAGCGCTCCCTTTACAATCGCTGGAGCTGTCAATCAAACAGCGTGAGTTTATCAGTGACTGAGTTCTGGACTCGCGCCAAAACTCACGTTTTATTCAACAAATCTCTTAGTTACAATGCATTTGCACTTTTAGTGACGATGAAAGCACTAGTTTGTGTGCAGAAATTGAGTTGCAATGACGAAATCACTGCTTTCATGCGCTCAACAACATGTCTGTGATCGGCTACAATGTTCATCACTGCAACCTTTCATGCCACGATCTAAATATAATGCCATAGATCTAAATGTAATGTTATAATCAATACTTTCCATGATTAGTTAACCTTGAAAGCTGTAATAGTAAAAATGTGCTAAAAGTTTTTGAGAGAGTAATACTTGGCTATTTCATAGGCAAAGATGTCAGCCAATCACAGCAGTGGGCGTTTACACTGAAGTCTCACAGCAGACACGCCCCTTAAAACAGAGCGTTCAAATAAGAGGGCTAAAATCAGGGTAGGAAAAATGCCTTTTATTTCTAAATTATGACAATTTTTGATGTAAAAAGCATACTAATATTATAATAACATTATAAAACAACACAGTTCACGACCCCTTTAAATGCCAGATTCTGATTGGTCAGTCATTTAATAAAATGCCTGCTAAACATTTACCATTAAAGGAATAGTTTGCCCAAAAATGAAAATTCTGCCCACATTTATTCACCCTCATGTCGTTCCAAACTCGTATGACTTTCTTTCTTCAGTGGAACGTAAAATAAACTTTCTGATGAATGTTGTTAACCAAACTGTTTCAGTTCCCATTGACTTCCATTGTATTTTCTGTCCATAAAATGGAGGACAATGGGAACCGAAACTGTATGGTTACCAACATTCTTCAAAATACCTTCTTTCTATTTCTATGCCATGGTATCCTAGTAGAAACAGCTTTTGAACATACATAATGGTAATTTCCATTGGATGCAATCACTCTACTATGATAATATTGTAGTAGTTTCTGTCTTTGTGTTAGTGTCTTTATAAATCAATCAAGTTTTAGGATAATTATTATGGAGGTGTCCATTCAATTCAAGCCATCTGTGTTTCAAGTAGTTGTTAGTAGATCAAGTAGTCTTAAATCATGCATATCTCCTAGTGTGGGCAGGAACTAGGATTCCCATTGTCCTCACATGACACGAGAGACAGTGAACAAAGGATGAAGTCTGTAATCAGTAATTAGCTTGATTATACCTTTCATACAGGCTGACTGATGAAGAACAAATAACTCATCAAAGCACCACACTATAGGAAAAAAAAATTGAATAACCATATTTTTTTAGTGCAAGGGGGAAAAAACGTGCCAGATGTTTTGCACCAGTGCTTTCTCTTTAATACTATTTGCACCATGTTGGCTTTGCGCATTTGCTAATAAGTTCAAACGCATGTTCAGTAACATCCACCAGTGTCACTAAAGAAAACCCACACCAACACAACAAATTTACAAATATTATATGACAGAAATTTTGATAGGAATAAAAAAAACTGATAGACAAAGACTATCAAAATGCATTATGAATATCTAAATAAATACAGTTAATTTTGTAAAAAACAAAAAAACAAAAAAATAAATTTCATTTGCTGATTGAGCTTATTGATAATAACTTCAACCGGTCAAGCAGATGAAATATTAAAAAAAATACATATCAAAATTAAGTAAAATATTCAATAACAAGAACTGCATCAAAATACACTACCATTCAAAAGTTTGGGGTCAGTAAGTTTTTTTTTTTGTTTTTTTTTGAAAGAAATTATGAAATTTTATTTAGCAAGGTTTACATTTCAAATAAATGCTGTTCTTTTGAGCTTTCTATTCATCAGAGAATCCTGGAAAAAAAAAGTATTAGAATAAGTGACACAAGTGTTTTCAACTTTGATAATAATAAGAAATTTTTATAAAATTGATCAAGCATATTAGAATAACTTTGCCAGCACTGGAATACATTACATTTCAAAACATATTAAAATAGGAAACAGCTGTTTTAAATTGTAATAAAATTTCACAATATTACTGTTTTCCTGTATTTTTCATCAAATAAATGCAGCATCGATGGGCACAAGAGACTTCTTTCAAAAACATACCGACCCTAAACTTTTGAACTGTAGTTTATATATATAAAGCACATTTTACGTTACTTTCAAAATCTCACTTATGTTCACCTTTATACCTAGAAATATAATACTGAAAGCCTGGGGTTTTGTAACACTGTTTCAACATACATTACAAACTTTTAGCTCAAATTGCAGTAAAGGTCCAAATGAAACCTCAGAAATCAAACACATCCAAGTTCCAAATGCTCTCTCCCATTATACACCTTATTTTTTTTCCTGCAGGCATTATTGGAATTTTACATTTGTTTGTAAATTGTAAAACAAACTATGTCACGGAGTCTGATTTTATGTGTTCATCTTCACACTAATCACACTGATGTCCATGTGTTGCCTGAAAAAAAAAATAATGCCAGCATGAGTCAATCTCTCCACTTGAGCAGCTGGAAAACAAATTGAACAAACCGAGCAATGTTTTTAAAGTCAAGTTCAAATGGGTGGATGATTCTGCCACTTTAAAGCTGCCATATTCTGCACTTTTGTAGCATTTTATGCTATTTTCTTTTTTCCCCCAGCAGTCCACTTAGGCAAGGTTTTGTGCACCAAAAACAGTCTTAAAGTCACCATCAAATCAAAACGGACAAATCTTATGTTTTTTTTATGGAATATTGCAGTGTTTATTACTGTATATAAGAAGAAGAAGAAGAAGAAGAAGCTCCATAGTTCAAGGTGCTTGTATACATTACACATACAACTGAATACACATATATTGCAAACACACAAGGCCACATGCAGCCACATTATTGAAAATACATATCAAACAGATATGTTTGTAGCTGGGTCTTGAAAGTAGACAGAGAAGAAAAGTTACGGAGAGTACGAGGGAGTGAGTTCGGAACAGCGACAGCAAACCACAAACATCCAATCAATTCCCGCTTGACAAATCAAGTCCTGCCCTACATTTTTTTTCTTGTTCGAGAAGCTGTTTCACTTGGATATACGTCACAATAGAGAAGAAAGGTTTTTAGGAAAAAGAGTCACCAAGGCTACATTTATCTGATCGAAAATACAAAAATAACAATAATATTGTGAGATATTGTCACAATTTTTTAAATAATAATAATATATATTTCAAAAAATACTTTATTCCTGTGATCAAAGCTGAATTTTCAGCATCATTACTCCAGTCTTCAGTGTCACATGATCCTTCAGAAATCATTCTAATATGCTGATTTGCTGCTCAAGAAACATTTCTTATTATTATTAATGATGAAAACAGTTGTGCTGCTTCATATTTTGGTGGAAACCGTGATACTTTTTTATTGATACATTATTTGATGAATAAAAAGAAATAAAACATATTTTGTAACATTATAAATGTGTGTATTATCCCTTTTGGTCAATTTAATGTGCCCTTGCTGAAAAAAAAAAAAAGTAATAATTTAAAAAGTAAAAATATGGGTAGTGCAGTTTCTCCCAGGGAATTTCTCTAATTTTTTAAAGATGAATATGAAATCACATTTATGGGTGGGTTCTGCATAAGCTTATACTAGGTTAACAACTTCAGAGCTCATGGCCTTGAAATATTAATAAGATTTGATTTTAATTGCTCTGTTGAGATTTCTTAGTTCTCAAACGACCCCAGTAAAAAAAAAAAAAAAAAAAAAAAAAAAATAATAATAATAAAAAACCAAAATCTATTTAAAATACATTTATTTCATACTGAGTATACTTCAAATCCATTAACATATTTATTGACATATCACTTAAGACTTACAGATATAAAATTATAAACTTTATTTAGTGTATTTCTTTATTGCACAATGCACATTTCTTAATATTAAGCCTAAAATGTGTTTTAATATCACTATTACTAAGGATCTTTGTATACACTAAAAACTGCTGGGTTAAAAACAACCCAAGTTGGGTTGAAAATGGACAAACCCAGAGATTGGGTTGTTTTAACCCAGCGGTTGGGTTAAATATTTGCACAACGTGCTGGGAAGTTTTATTTAACCCAACTATTGATAACTATTAAAATTACTATATGGCTGGCTTAAAATGAACCCAAAATTACAATAAAAATTACTAGAGGAAACAATAATAATCAAAGGTGAACATTTATTAATAAGCAATTTAATACGTTTATTGTTTAATTATTATTCATTAAACTTATTAATAAACATATTAATAAATATTCATTTCCAACATATTTTGGGTTCATTTAAAGCAAGCAATACAGTCATTTTTAAACAATAGTTGAGTTAAATAAAACTACCCAGCAGGTTGGGCAAACATTTAACCCAACCACTGGGTTTGTCCATTTTAACCCAACTTGGGTTGCTTTTAACCCAGCATTTTTTAGAGTGTAGTATCAGTCTTTAAATGCACGATATCTAAAGTAAACATGAATAGTATACTTAAGTATACTTGTAATAGTTCCACTTTAGCACAATCAAATATACTTCAGTATATGTTTAGTTGGACCTCAGCACTACTTCCGCACAATTAAAGTGCATTAGGTACAAAATTAATTGTTCCAATTTAGCAGACTTTAAGTATACCAGCTTAGTAAAGCAAAATACAATTGCAGGGTACTTTTTTAGCACATAAATATGTAAATGTATTTGTAGTATACTTAGCACAAAATAAATGTATTTCAAATATATTTTAATTTTGGAACATGCCCTTACAAGTACAAATCTCAACCAAACTCATCTCTGCAGTTTGAATTTTAGTCTTGGATTCCTATACTAATAGTATGCAAAAGAAAAAAATAGTGCAAACACAGTATTACTGTAGGTGAGGCAGCAACGCTGACTCGTTATTATCAACGCTGAGCGAATGTGGTAATGATAAAGCTGAGCGGGCAGCAATCACTCGTTTTGCATTCCAGCCCAAGAGCAAACAATATAAATGTCAATGTTAAATGCAATCTGTTTGTTCCACTTTAGCAGCAGGTGACATAACAACACATGTGCTTGATCAAAACCAGCTGTGACAGGGTAGATATTAAAAACCCATGGAGAGAAACAATTCAGTTGAACAGCTGAAGATCACGAACACAGGAGGCTTCACCACACCCTCGTTATAACGCTTGGATTCCTGAGTGTTAATCATTATGTTGATTTTAGACATCTTCATTTCAGAGATGCCACCCCAAAAGAAGGTGCTTCAATCACTTAGCTAGGCTGGATTAACAGAAATGTATTAAATTGATGCTGTCTGCAAACGAGGCCAAGGACATCCCACCTCAAAGTGGCTTTTTCAGTCTTTTATTGGGATTGAAAGCAGTAAAGCCCAATGTATACTTCATTTTTTACACGTATGCTAGGGAATGAGTACAGGGAACGTGACGCACATTACGCCATTAGCACTCTAAGTGTGTACTAAACGTACAAAGCACAAGTTTTTAGCAAATTGCACTTACATTTTACAAGCTTGCACATGCACTTTGCTTTTTGTACTAATTATTATGCGTTCCATTTGTCCTCGGAAGTGGGAAAGTCCTAGTTCCCAGTAGGAACTTTTAACTTCCCTGACAAAAAAAAAAAAGTATACTTCAAGTTCAAGTATTTTTAAGTAAAGTTCAAGTATATTTTAAGTATATTCTATCTAGTAAGTATACTAATATCAATGTTCTAGAAGTATACTTGTAAATGTACTGTTTCAATACTACTTAGGACTAAACTGGCCCACTTTTTAGTGTATAAAAGTATACTTTTAAGTATACTTTAAGTGTAACAGTAGTAAACTTTGAGTGCACAACTAGTTTACAACTACGTTTTTTCTACAAGTGAACTTATAGGTATACTTATAGTTTACTTGTCAAATACTTGTAGTACTTTTTTAGTATATGAAAGTACACTTTGAAGTGTACTCTCAGTAAACTACTAGTTTAGTAGTTTTATACTGCAAGTATACTTGTAAGGTTTCTTTAAGTGAACATAACATCATACTATTTTTGCACTTTAAGTATACTACTATGTTCCTATATAGGTATTACATTTTTTTCTACCTGAAATATACCTTTAACTGTACTTTAACTCTTTCCATTTTAAAAACATTTTATTCTAGCTTCATGCATCCTTTTTATCTACACTTGAATGTGGGTAAGTTTCATTAAAAAAAAAGCAACATTTTAAACAAAAAGCTGAGAAAATCACATTTTTGTCAAAGACTACATCCAGATGGGATTCAGAACAATGATCAAAACACAGATGGAGTAGATCGAGTCCATCAACACCCCCAAAGCTTCACATTCATTAACCCTTCCTGGGTCGACATTTCATTCAGTAACGTTAGGCAGTTTTGATTTATATGCTGTTTTTTAATGTTTGATGATCGCATTATTTTACATTTGCGTAAACAATCTTCTATCACTTGTTTCTGCTTCTTCTTCTCCTGTTTTGATCAGGAGATTCTGTACTCTTTCAGAAGATGTGTAATAGCGCCCCCTACTGATAACAGTGAAAACATGGATATAGCCGAGTTTTTGGGTTGCGAGTGTTTGTGTGAGAGAGTTTGTATACTTTGGGCTTTTAAACTGCCATTTGTTTAAAGTTGGCATGAAATGGAAATTCACCCTATCTATTTTCTAAATGCATATTTAAGATCTTATTGTGAACAATTCATCCATGCATATGTTTCTTTTTTATGTTTTAACCTCACAATTCATCAAAATGTCAACTTGATTTTCTGGTGAAATGACATTCTTTCCTCTGGTGATGTATGCCCGACTTCTCAAATTACTTGCTTAAACTCCGCCCCCTTTTTACAATCAACTGCATGTTAGCATTCAGATCTGCCTGCAACCAATCAACAACAGACGGATTGAACTAAGTTCCCGCCCTACTTTTTTTCCTTTCAGATAATCCATTTCAGTTGGTTGTACATCACAACATGAAAGAAATGATCTGTTGCTAATTCCATTACATTGCAATTTTAAAGTCTTTAAGATCCCATCAGTCTCCTTTAAGGAAAAAAGAAAAAAAAAAAAAAACTTGACTCACAGTAATAAACTTCTTGTTTGCGGACACACACACAAAAAGCCTGAGGTTGCTTTAAACAATTATGAATGTACAATGGATGTGATTTAAATTGGTAGCTTAAACGGGCAGCATTTCCCCTTGTGATGCAAGGAAAGATGGAGCCTTATTCAGATAAATGGTGATCGTTCAATTATAATTCGCTTTTATAGCCATACCTTTTAATATAATGGCAATCATGGGAATTCCTGGTGCCTGTAATTGCTCTCAGGAAATTATTTCACCTCTGAGACCTTGCCACAGTGCTGTGTCGTATCTAATAAGAAACTGTGGAGGATAGAATGAGAAACAACAGTGGCTTTCTAAAATAGGACAGAAGTTATTACTAACTGCTGATACGTGATCAGTTTTGCCCTTTACTTTCAGAAAGGTTAAGATTAAGTGCAACCGGGTCAGAAACTGGCACTATAATACCCTCTGAGCAGGGATACAATTAAGGCCTTTATTTTATTTCCACATTAGCTTATGCGACGTATCAGGACTACAAATGAGCTGTGTGCAAAATCTAGGAATCATTCTAATATACTGATTTGCTGCTCAAGAAACTTTTATTATTATCAGTGTTGAAACTGCAGTGTTGTGCTGCTTCATATTTTTGTGGAAACCGTGATACATTTTTTTCCAGGATTCTTTGATGAATAGTATGTAGCCCCGCACATGACATGCAGGGAAAAAAAGTAAATTGTGCGCATGATTTACTATTTCGTTCCCTCGATTTGCTAAATCGTGCGCACAATTTACTGTTTCGTTCCCACGATTTGCTAAATCGCATGCACGATTTACTATTTCGTTACCTCGATTTGCTAAATCGCGGGCATGATTTACTAATTCGTTACCTCGATTTGCTAAATCGCGCGCACGCTTTACTATTTCACTACCTCGATTTGCTAAATCGCATGCACGATTTACTATTTCATTCCCACGATTTGCTAAATCGCACACACAATTTACTATTTCGTTACTTCGATTTGCTAAATCGCGCGCACGCTTTACTCTTTCGTTACCTTGATTTGCTAAATCGTGATTTACTAATTCATTACCTCGATTTGCTAAATCACGTGCACAATTTACTAATTCGTTACCTCGATTTGCTAAATCGCGCGCGCAATTTACTATTTCGTTCCCACTATTTGCTAAATCGCGCGCACGATTTACTAATTCGTTACCTCGATTTGCTAAATCGCGTGCACGATTTACTAATTCGTTACCTCGATTTGCTAAACCGCACGCACGATTTACTATTTCGTTACCTCAATTTGCTAAATCACGTGCACAATTTACTATTTCGTTACCTGGATTTGCTAAATCGTACGCACGCTTTACTATTTCGTTACCTCAATTTGCTAAATCATGCGCAAAATGTACTATTTTGTTCCGTCAATTTGCTAAATCGCGCGCACGCTTTACCATTTCGTTACATTGATTTGCTAAATCGTGATTTACTAATTCGTTCCCATGATTTGCTAAATCTCACGCATGCTTTACTATTTCGTTACCTTGATTTGCTAAATCGCGCGCATGATTTACTAATCCGTTACCTTGATTTGCTAAATCGTGCGCACAATTTACTGCGCGCAATTTAATCGTGCACGCGATTTAGCAAATCGAGGTAACGAATTAGTAAATCGTGCGCGCGATTTAGCAAATCGAGGTAACGAAATAGTAAAGCGTGCGGTTTAGCAAATCGTTACCTCGATTTGCTAAATTGCGCGCACGATTTACTAATTCATTACCTCGATTGAAAACACCAATCTAAAATGCTTTTTAGGTATGTAGCCTGATTAAGTTTAAAACCAAGCCAATGTATAGCCACACCACCATGCATGAACTCTAATAGTAGAGGACAAGCTGTTGGGCCACAGTTGCCAGCAGCATCTCAAACATCAGCTCACCTCAGTCATCCTCCCATCTGTTTACCCACTAATAAGAACACAACTCCACACCGCTGCAGGGCATTGGACACAGAACTATCCATCATGCAGTTCGGATCATCGTGACCCTATCTATATATATATGGCCTTTGCATTATCACAAGCTGAAGAGTTTAACAAGCCCTGGTCTGCGCTCGATTAGAAACATCCTTGAAATGATACTAATATTACCCGGTGAAAGTGCTGTATAAAAAAAGCAGGAAAGTAATAATAATCTACTAGGAAATCCTAGGCTGGATAGCAATAATGGTCCACCCAGCAGGCTTGTTTCTTGTGTGAACATAACTTTTGAGGAATGGAATTGTTATAAAAACTGCCAGTGAAACTGTGAATTATTAGCTCTGTTCCAAAACTTAGTGAGCTGCCTAGTTAGACAGCACAGGCACACTTCCAGTTCAAAGGCTGTTTCAAATGGGAGGAAACTCCTAAATATAGCTTAGATACTTTGTTTTAACGAAAAAAGCAGAATTCCATGTTTCCTTCACGGCAATCCCAAAACGCACTGTGATGAGCTGAGTGAAAATTCAAATACAGAGAAATGAAGATTTTAAATATTCACTACAGTTTTTTAAAATAAAATAAAATTAAAAATAAAATAAAAAAATACACACATATAAATGTCTAAATACATTTTAAAAAATGTTACATTTTATAAATAACATTTAAATATTTTTGAGTGTATTTTTTATGCCTCTATACAAGATTGAAGAGGCTGATTCATTGTTAGCAACATGTTAACATCAAACCTGGTATTAAGATGTGTTTTGGTCGATCGGATCACAAGTAGATGAGGGAGACACATTCCCCTTTACACCTGGTGTTTTAATTCGTCTCTTTTTTCCACTTTCAACCACTTCTGTCCTGATTTCTTCGAGGGGAGGGTCTATGAGCGGGTAAAAGAATGTTTTTTTTTCAGATCTTTCAATCTAATGGACAAAATAAGCTCACGCAATTTACGTATGAACACACTGAAGACGACGGAAAAACATACGGAGAACAGCAGCTTTCGTTTCTGCTCTGACAGCCACAAGACTGGCCGAACGCTTTGAGTGTGTGTTAGAAATCAGGAATCGTGAGAGAACATTGTGCTTGGTACATTTTTCATCTTCAAACCACACTTGGGTCTTCAGTCAACAAAGTTTAAATCCCATCTGGCTAGCGCGCTTCCCATAAAGGACAGTAGACGGTCTTTTGTGGCTGTTTGAACACATTCGACCACATGAGCAATCTATGAAAGCAATCTGGTCTAATGCGTTTTCAACCACCCCTGGAAGTGGTCGAAAGTGGACAAGCTCAAAACGTTTTACACCCCATTTACACCTGTATTTATCGTCGTCCACTTGTGATCCGATCGACCAAAAAGCATCTTAATACCAGGTGTAAACAGGGCCTTAGAGTCAACTGTAAGTAGAGTCTCTTGTGTGGTTCGGTATGTGCCTGTGCAGAGGGTTCAAAAATCGGTCACTTATGAGGTTCCATCTCTGTTTGGATGCTGTCATAGCAGACAGCTACCTATATTGGCAGTACGTAGCAAGGCAGCTCATTAAATGTTGGAACTGACCCATTGTGTCACATAAACAGGGCTACGGGACACCATGAACTAGTGAAAAGGCCAACTAAATCATGCTGTGACAGTCAGAGTTCTGCAAAGATTAACACAAAAATGTATATTTATGAAATGTATTAGAATGTAGGGCTTCCATGAAGCTATTTATAGACTATGTAACTTGGCTGAGTCAGCCTGAATTACCATAGTAAAGCAGATTCACAGTTTTGGTTCATAGTCTGGGATAAAGGAGGATCTATTTGAACATCTACACTATCTATGTACAATTATACGGTTAGTTAGCATGGTAAAATACTATTAAAAAAAAAAAAAAAAAACCTTTACAATGCTGGGTTAAAAACAACACAAGTTGGGTTGAAAATGGACATAATAAAAATGGTTTTATTTAACCCAACTTTTGTTTAAAAATTACTGTATTGCTTGCTTAAAATGAACCCAAAATATGTTGGAAATTAACATTTATTAATATGTTTAATAAATGAACATTTATTAATATGTTTAATGAATAATAATTAAATAATAAACATTTATTAAATTGCTTATTAATAAATGTTCATCTTTTGATTATTATTGTTTCCTAGTAATTATGTGTCTGATTTTTAATTTCCAACCTATTTTGGGTTCATTTTAAGCCAGCTATTCAGTAATTTTTAAACAATAGTTGAGTTAAATAAAACTACCCAGCAGGTTGGCCAAACATTTAACCCGACCGCTGGGTTAAAACAACCCAATCGCTAGGTTTTTCCATTTTCAACCCAACTTGGGTTGTTTTTAACCCAGCATTTTTTAGAGTGTATAATGAGGAAAAGTAACAATGCTAAACATTTTACAATATAATAGGTGTTCATTTTTGTAAAATTAATCACCTGTGATTTTTAAATCAGCAAACGATGAACAAACATACAAAAATCTTGCATGCATCTTCTAGCAATGAGTACACAATGATCAAAACATGAATACAAGTCAAACTATTGCTGTGGCGATGAGTTAGTGAAGTACAAGCCTTAACAAATGACTCACTTAAATCTGGCAGTAACACTCGGCCCTGCACTGAACCTGCCTAAACCTCTCACAGTGACAGAGTGATAATGAAGCAGAGCTGTTAGCCCATCGCACTGATTAATACTTCCTCCAACAGACCTGCTCTCACTCTGGACAGTATATCACTGAAAAACCTTCTACATTTTATTCTAGTGTGAAAATGCAGGCTGTCTAAAACCGAAAAGCAGAAATCCAGGAGTCTAGTGGCTTTTTGTCTCTCTCAGCAGCAACATTACAGGCTCCGTTTAAATTCTCTTGTGAACGTGCAAGTGGCCCTTACACTGAGTCACACAGAAAGCTGTAGATAGGAAGGGATGCAGAAAACATAAATAGATGTGTTGAAAATTGAGACCACATGAAAATGCATTCCTGCATGGAGCCATCAACACCGAGAGGATGGGTTCAATTCCAACGAATTGGCAAAATGTACACCTTGAATGCAATGGATACTTTGGATAAAAGCATCTGCCAAATACATAAATCGCTTGTTTCCCTAACACAGTTTTCTTTCCTTTGTTTATGTCATTTCCTGTTGATGCAGGAAGTTTGAATGGGGCATGAAGGGACATGTCCCTTCTTTTAAAATAGCAAATAGCTTGATTTGCGACATGTCAGAGACATTAGAGAACATTTCAATCTAGTGAACATTTGTTTGGACAAAAACTCTGATACACCCATAAATTGGTCTGATTTCCCAGACTGCACTCTAAAAAATGCTGGGTTAAAAACAACCCAAGTTGGGTTAAAAATGGACAAACCCAGCAATTGGGTTGTTTTAACCCAGTGGTTGGGTTAAATGTTTGCCCAGCCTGCTGGGTAGTTTTATTTAACTCAACTATTGTTTAAAAATTACTGTATTGTTTGCTTATAATGAACACAAAATATGTTGGAAATTAACATTTATTAAAAAGTTTAATGAATAATAATTAAACAATAAACATTTATTAAATTGCTTATTAATAAATGTTCACCTTTTGATTATTATTGTTGCCTCTAGTAATTATGTGTCTGATTTTTAATTTACAACCTATTTTGGGTTCATTTTAAGCCAACCATACAGTAATTTTTAAACAATAGTTGAGTTATATAAAACTGCCCAGCAGGTTGGTCAAAACAACCCAATTGCTGGGTTTGTCCATTTTCAACCCAACGTGGGTTGTTTTTAACGTAGCAGTGTAGAAAAACGTATGTGTAAAAATGTTTTCTCAGCTTTATACACTCTAAAAATGCTTGGTTATTTTATTAACCCAAATGCTGGGTTCAGCCTGTTATTTTATTGGGTTATTTTTATTATTTTACCCAAGTGCTTGGTAGTTTTGTGTAACTCAGCGGCTGGGTCAATTTTTACTGGGTCAGTGTAACCCAATGTTGGGTAATCTGTGCCAAACCAGTTAAAACTGGACAAATTTATTAACAATCGTTTTGTGTTCTGTTCTGAGAGAAAACTTCCAAATGGGAATCTTTACATTTTATTTGAAGGTGACACAGTTACGTTGTACTTACTCAAATAAGTAATGAATGATATAAATTAACTACATGTACTTACACTCTAAAATATGCTGGGTTGTTTCAATCCATGTTTGGGTCAAATATGGACAAACCCAACCATTGGTTTAAATTTTTAAATTAAATTTTAAACCCAATGGTTGGGTTTGTTCTTCTTTGTCCCAAAGATAGGTTGAAACAACCCAGCATTTTTTTTTTTTTTTTTAGAGTGTACTATAGAGTTACGATTAGGGTTAGGTTTAGATTTAGTTACTTGTAATTATGCATAATTGACTGTTATTACTATAGTAAGTACAAGTAGTAACGTGTAACTAAAATAAAGTAACTTTAAAATAAAATGTTACCCAGATAATTACCGTAGAAGCAGAAAAACGTACATAGTCTCTCAATATACCTTATATACGTCACCGCTAACGTCTGCTCGGAATGCTAGCCTTCTACAAATGCATCATACACCGGATCTACACTCAGAGCGAAGGGCTGACACACGACGCAACCATCTCATGTAATAAAAGTTGCTGTGAACATTCAGTGTATACAGCTCCGTTGACTACAATGAGAACTCTTTTTAATACTACTCATTTGACGGGTTAAAAAAATTATGTCTGACAGATGAAATGACACAAGGTAAAGTTGTTATATATATTAGGGGTGTAACAGTACATGTATTCGTCCCGAAACATCAAGGTACAGACGTCACGGCTTAGTGCATACAGTCAGACGACGAATACAGTCAGTCACAGGCGATCCACACTCCAATCCAGAAGGGGGCGCTCGATAATGCAAAGTTACAACAGGAAAAAGCACAGAAGAAGAAGATCTATGCATAGATATGTTTACGTGTAATCTCTCAACCACTGTTTCAACCGCGGAGAGACATCAATAAAACAGCTTGAGAATAATATCTCACGTAGCATTACATTTACCTCAGGCAAGTCATTTAGTGCCCACAGCATGTTAGTTCACTAGAGAAATTAACTCTAGAGGGGAGCATTTCACTAAATATATGGACTATATTAGCTCATATAGGCCTATTCATCATCTTTACCTGTAAAGTATTTTAGAATATATTATATTATTATTTAAAATGAATAGCCTTCAATATCAGGTTGTGTGACCCAGCACTATGTCAAGAAAACAATATTTTAATGTATAAAACCCAACAAGCTGGGTCAAAATAACCAGAATGTGTTCTGTTATCAGCCCCACAGTGGAAAATGAAACCATATATGTATGGCTGGGCCGGATTGGCACGGAATGGAACAGTTAAGCAATGAAGTTTGGCCTGACAGTGGAAAAGTGGCTAATAGAAAAAAAAAAAGTAAATAAAACAGCATAAAAAAATATTAAAGATTGAACTACCTGGAAGCTGAATTTAAATCCTGAATATAAAATTGCACACCTTTGTGGAAACCAGTGAACAGAACAATCACCTCTCATATTGGTGAGTTTGATTAATGACTAATCTCTGTCCTGCCTACAATCTGTAAGGCAGATTTGATTTCAGAGGATTTTAATTTAAGTAAAAGTATTGAAACTTAAAGAAAAATAATACATTAAAGTCAACATGAAATGGTGTTTGCAATCCATTTGTAATTTGATATATTTCTATGTAAAGCAGGATATTCAATTTAATTCATGTGACTGAGAAGACTTGGTGACGTCAGCCAAATGAAAAGGAATTGATGAGCAACACTTTCTTCTTTGTGCACAGATTAATCATCTAAAACAAAACCAGGAACGTGTATTAAGAAAGTAAACAGGGTCCATTTTTATTTAATGTTGACTTTAAATGTGTCTAATATAAGCAAGACAACAGAAATTGATGCAGACAGAAAAGCAAAGAGGGTACATGATGTTTACACATACTGCTGTATGTTCACAAGAATATGTTTCATTACTCTTATTTCATGCATCCTATAAAATATTTTATTACATATTAATGACCATCTCCACAGAAGCTTTGTTTTCAGACAAATTATGATGATTGTGTTGACACGACCGGGAGGAAAAACCTATAAAAAGAAAATGTTATACTACAGATCTCTCGGTTCAACATTCTAACCACACACACACAAGCAATCCTGATTTATATCTGACTCTGCATTGCAATTATCAGCAAATCTAATTCAATTTCATATTTCAACAGTTTTTGGGCAGTGATTCTACAAATCGTGAAGACTTTGATCCAATCAGTGAAATTAAAATTAAATTAATTCTTATTCTCAAGTCACTCTTTAACAGATCCATAAAAAGCACCCTTTCACTGTAAGGGCAAAACTGGATGGGAGAATATTTCAAGATGAGAGCAATTAAAAATAAATGGACATTCAAACGGTTCATGTCAGGGCTCGACAATAAGGACTGCCCGATGGCCAGTCCAGTGTGAACGATGGATGATGATGAAATTGTCACTCGGCCAATCGGGCCAGGCCTCGTCACGAAAGTACATCTGCATGTGTTTTTAAGCCTTGACAATTTAAATATTCAAGCGCAAGAAGACACAAAAGAGAACTCAATATGGTACTCACGCACTGTTTGAGAAGTTTTGTGTGCGCAACACACATTTGCGCACCCAGAAAGCCGCATCTCAGACAACGCACAAGTACTAAATTGAGGTCTCTTTCACCTCTTCTTGCGCTTGAACTGATATATTCACACAAAATTATGTTAAAATGCCCATATAGGCAAGTTTCCTCATAAACATAGCCTGTTATTTCTTAAGTCAATGTAAACAGTTGAGAAATAAAATGCAAGTGTATCAGTATATTGGATGTGTGCATTCGCTCTTAAAGTGACAGCAGACTAATAAACCTGCTGCTGTCTGTTTTTAATGTTAATCAAACAACAAAGGACAAAGAAAAATCACTCACTGCTCTTGAATGAATAACTTTTGTATCTTTAATAAGGATTAATCTATATTTAAATTATACAACGAAGACTATGCAGTGTTATTTCACATTTGTCTTATGTGACCA
Source organism: Mylopharyngodon piceus (assembly GCA_039654765.1). Classification (NCBI taxonomy): domain Eukaryota; kingdom Metazoa; phylum Chordata; class Actinopteri; order Cypriniformes; family Xenocyprididae; genus Mylopharyngodon; species Mylopharyngodon piceus. Next base: position 17,633,063 of record CM077440.1, on the reverse strand, counting down.
TGAACACTAGAAGGACTAATGCGGTATAAACATGTGAAACTAATATGTAACTGGCAATTCCAGTTCCCATTCCTCTGAGACTGTGGAGCAGCAGATTGTTGTATGTTTGTGATACTGATATTCTTTTAAGACAATCTCAGCCTCCTCACTGCTGCCCGAAACCACTTCACTCTTCACAATGACCGTAGAGACTGGAGTGAATGACCCGTGTAAGAGAACAAGAGCCAGCCAGAACAACTCAAGCATTATTACACTGGAGTACAGCCCCACTGTGCTGAAAATCCTGCTTGGTCTGCAAAAAACTACAACATCAACCCACAAGGTTTACATTTTTCACATATTTCAATTGTAGACAAAGGCGATAATCTGTCTCTGCTGCGCTTACTTAGACACTGAGCTTGATGTTCCCACTCAGCTGACATGTAGCAATCAGGTGGCCTGATTAGACTTTAATGAGCTGTCAATCAAAGCCTCTCACATCATCACGGGATCCTGACGGTGGACAGGCTTTGGTGACACAACACGCTTATAAAAAGGTGCTGACTGTCAAATACAGTATAGTATAATAGTTCATTTAAATTGTAATAATATTTCACAATATTAATAAATAACTTTTGAATGGTAGTGTTTGTACATCTTTATATCTAGAGAAGGCCAACAATGGTAAAGCAAGTAAATTATCTTAACACCATATGATAAAAACTAAGTGAAAAAGTACATTAATATTATATATTATTTAACTTTTGATAAAGATTGTGTGTTAGACTGCATGTAAATATATATCAATATTCTCAAAACTACTTGGCATAAACCAAAATTTTACCCAACTTTACTTCCTTAAAACTTTAAACTTGTGTTTTTTCTTTCCATCCTCTTTTTTCACTGATTAGGAATTTATTAATAAAGATACAGAAACTTGAGAGGGTTTTGATTAATTCCCACCATCCCTGATCACTACACTACATTACTTTTCAGACAATCAAAGGAAACGCAGACTTATGCCCATATTCTCTGCAGGTCCTGAAATTACCCTGATATGTAAGAGCAACATGAGAAGAGAACACAGACTATAACATGTCTACTAAAAAACATCAGACTAACCTTTTTGACTTTGGCTTTTCTTTTTTTTTTTTGCATTTTAATTTAGATTATTTTAATATATTAATAATTTATTAATTTAAACACTTTTGAGTCATCCTGAGTTTTTTTTATAAAATAAATAAATGATACATAATCATTTATTTAAAAAAACAAAACAAAACAAAACAAAAAAACACTACTAAAACAGACAGTCATAACTCACTTTTCATGGAAAAGATGAGTTTTTTTTTTAGTAAAGAGGTACCTGAAACATACACAATATACAACAAGGGAAATCGAAGTTTGTTCATAAGTTCGAAACAAGTTTCTGGACAAGTTCACTCCAGCTGGTAAACACCTTCGGCCCGTGGCGATTACATAGTAGTCAGGTGTACTCTGAGGCTCTGCCTTTTTTTCATTTCTTCAGTTCAGTCCGTCAAGGTCGGACAGCCGCGAGAAACATGAACACACCGGAGATCCAATTTATAGTAGAAAATGAAGTTGTAATTCTAATTGAACAAGACACTGACACTGTTTCTTCATGTTTAATACAAAGTTCTGTCATGAAACTCTAGATGGCACAGGCTTAACTCAACCTGCTTGCAATCGCATCATTCTCTATAGGCCACAGCTGATTCCTGCTGTATCAGTAGCCAATAAGCTCACTGCTCAACCTTCAAATTCTTAGTCAGCATTTGTAGCCGCTTTCAGAAACCCTCCACCTTCCCTAGCTCCACCTTTATAGATCTGCTACGGGTAATTCATGTATGTTATATTGTACAGAAGCGGCATGTCTTACTGCTCACAGCAGCGTGTCGTGTATGTATTGGCAGTAGAAAGTCCTGTACCTGCTCTGCAGCAGCACTATGACAAAAATCTATAATTTACCCATTGGATGAGTCCTTCATCAAGCCATTCCTTGACTGTGCCTATAATGACAGTTAATGATAATCTTACCTTGAGGAAAGACAGGTTGCGGTTCCGTTCAATACTGGTGATCTCCAGATTACCCATGACCACCTCACAGTTCTCGTAGAACTGGCGAAGTGTTCTGTACTGCTGGTCCAAATCAGACAGCGTGCTGAGCTTGTTATCAGTGCCAGGACACACTGTAGAGGAGAAAGAAAGAAAGAGAGAGAGAGAGAGAGAGAGAGAGAGAGAGAGAGAGAGAGAGAGAGAGAGAGAGAGAGAGAGTTTTTACTGCAATACTGTACTTTAGTACATTTTTCAAGTATCTGTATTTACTAAAGAATGTTACTAATGTCGAATTTTAAGATTTATTATTGTAATTGAGGATCACATTTAGGTCACTGTACACTCTAAAAAGTCCTGGGTTAAAGACAACCCAAGTTGGGTTAAATGTTTGACTAACCTGCTGGGTAGTTTTATTTAACTCAACTATTGTTTAAAAATTACTGCATTGCTTGCTTAAAATGAACCCAAAATATGTTGGAAATTAACATTATTAATATGTTTAATAAATTAACATTTATTAATAAGTTTAATGAATAATAATTAAACAATAAATTGCTTATTGATAAATGTTCACCTTTTGATTATTATTGTTGCCTTCAGTAATTATGTGTCTGATTTTTAATTTCCAACCTATATTGGGTTCATTTTAAGCCAGAAATATAGTAATTTTTAAATAATAGTTGAGTTAAATAAAAATGCTCAGCACGTTGGTCAAACATTTAACCCAACCGCTGGGTTAAAACAACCCAAATACAGGGTTTGTCCATTTTTAACCCAACATGAGTTGTTTTTAACCCAGCATTTTTTAGACTGTATGAAATGCTTGATTGTGGACATGTCCGCATTCGTGTATCACCGTCTGAACGGGGTGGGTATTATGTAAAACTAAACATTATGATAAAATAATGCAAATTAATACCCATGCATCTTCCCCACTGCCGTAACAATTTTAAATGATATAAAACTTGTATGTTTGCATAGCGTTTCTCTTAAAATGTTAGTACATTTTACCCTATGTGACGTTTTTATATTGTATGTTTATAATTCTCAACACACATTTACCTGATTTGTATATATTATATTTGTTATTTTCACTTGTTTGCACACTTGAGTTATCAGTAATTATGAGTAGTAGCTAGTTATCAGTGATGACAAGTTTTGGTAATAAAATAAAATGTACATATTCAATACGTCTTAGATCAATACATATTAATTGCATAATCTTCCTTATTGACTAGTGCTGGCTACTTAATTCATAATAATTCATAATGATGTCAGACTGAGCTTTAACTTATTTAAGCTCTATCTCTGTGTGTAATAGAGTACTTTTTACTTTGAATATAGACATTTAACATAAAAAAAATCAAGTACTTTTACTCAAGTAAAATTTTTATCAGTACTTTTACTCAAATACTTGATTTGTGTACTTCGTCAACCACTGTCTGAAGCCATGAAAGACAATAAAAATTAGGTGGGTGGGTGAGAAAAAAAAACAAAAACAAAAACAAAAAAAACTTGGAATCTTTCCAAAGCAGCGTTAGCTTCTCTAAACAATGTGCGCAGTGTCCTCAGGACACAATCATAAATCTCTTTCTCCATATGGACGCTCCAGCATCGCACATATTGTGTGAAATGACACAGGTCATTACTTTAAGAAAGTAATTAGCCAAATTAGTGAGCGAAGGTTCATGTTCGTTTGAGCTTCCACTGACCTGCTTTTGCAACGCTAAACATCTGCCATCCACAACAACCAGATAAAAGAGACATTTTACGCTTTTTCAATTAAAAAAAGCCTGTGAGCCTGGCAACAGAATTAATGTCAGCTTCTCTTTTCAGTTTTTTTTTTTGCCCAAATGAGCTCCGATGGATCTGTTCGGCAGGTTTTAATGAAGTATTTGATGAGTGATTGTTTCACTGATCCCAGAGACTAATCCTTGTGTGGAATCTCAGAGATGACAGACTCCATTCGGGCATATCAAAAACTCTTCTGGCTTTGTTTCAGGTTGGAGTGACTCAGTAACATTCACTCATAGGATAAACTGATGGGGTCTTTATGCACCTTTTTGCAAGGTGTAACAATGCATGATACAACAGACTTCACATTCTTTGGATGATGCAAAAACAGTTGTTTTAACCACATTGTACCACACTTTTTGTCATATGAATACTGTGACTTTTTGCGCCATTATTTGTTCTCTGAGTCTATGGGGAACCGTATCATAAAACTTTATGTCTAAAAACAACTTGTTTTTACACATCATTTAACTTCCACAACAAGGTATTCCCGAGTAAAGCAGAATATGCATTGGACAATAAAATAGTGCATGACTTGTAAAGTACAGTAATTGTTTTGTGAAAATGTCCACATTTAATGAAATATTAAAAAGCATATATTTTCTTTAGAGTATCACAAACTGATGAAATGTGCACAGTTAGACCAAGGGCAGTTTGATTTCAATTTTGGATACATTATCATCAACTATTTACAACATTCTTTAAAATATCTTCTTTTGTGTTCAACAGAAGAAATAAGCTCATGCATGTTTAGAACAACTTTAGGCTGAGTATGTGATGACAACATTTTCATTTTTGGGTGAACTATTCCTTTAACTGTAGTAGCTACTGTTTTGAGATGTCTGGTGTACGTATCTAAGCCCTGTGGAGAACCAGTGGAGAACTATTGTTTTCGAGTTTGTGTTTGTGTGTGTGCTATTAGTGATGATTTCCAGGGACAGCGATGAGTCTTGGCTGAAGGAGCTGTGAGGGCTAACAGGCACAGGAACAGACAGGCCCCTTTAACCCTGGCAGAGGTGTCAGACTTGACATGCAATTAAATACACCTATTTCCACCCATCAAACACCTTCCTGGGTCCAGCCTGAACCATCTGCTACATCAGCTGGCCCATGCCTGCCAGCACAAAGAGGATTGTTGTAAATGTGTGTGAGAAGAAAGTACATATCCAATGATTCATGTGAAAATTCTTATGTGTGCCTGTATGAAACACATGGCCATTAGTTTCCTTTGGCAGGGAATACTCACTATGTCACTTTTGCATCAGTGTTCATGAATACCAAAGCAAGTCTCTCTTAAAGGGTTAGTTCACCCAAAAATGAAAATTCTGTCATTAATTACTCACCCTCATGTCGTTCCACACCCGTAAGACCTTCGTTCATCTTCAGAACACAAATTTATATATTTTTGATGAAATCCGATGGCTCAGTGAGGCCTCCATTGACAGCAAGATAATTAACACTTTCAGATGTCCAGAAAGCTACTAAAGACATATTTAAAACAGTTCATGTGACTACAGTGGTTCAACCTTAATGTTATGAAGCGACGAGAATACTTTTTGTGTGCCAAAAAAACAAAATAACAACTTTATTCAACAATATCTAGTGATGGGCGATTTCAAAACACTGCTTCATGAAGCTTCGAAGCTTTACGAATCTTTTGTTTCGAATCAGTGGTTCGGAGCGTGTATAAAACTCGCGTGGTTTCAGTAAACTAGGCTTCATTACATCATAAGTGTTTCGAAACGTTTTGAAATTTCAGTCGTTCACGTGACTTTGGCAGTTTGATACACACTCCGAACCACTGATTCGAAACAAAAGATTCATAAAGCTTCGAAGCTTCATTTTTGTTTTTTTGGCGCACAAAAAGTATTCTCGTCGCTTGATAACATTAAGGTTGAACCACTGTTGTCACATGAACTATTTTAAATATGTCTTCAGTAACTTTCTGGGCATCTGAAAGTGTTAATTATCTTGCTGTCAATGCAGGCCTCACTGGGCCATCGGATTTTATTAAATATATTTTAATTTGTGTTCCGAAGATGAACGAAGGTCTTACGGATGTGGAACGACATGAGGGTGAGGGTGATTTTTGGGTGAACTAACACCTTTACATCTCTAGCTCTTGAGGTTGTTGTCCACATTAAGAGATATAAAGAATGCACATATACAATATATGTATAATATTCAATCTAATATATATATATATATATATACACTATAAATTAATATGAATTCAGATAAGTAAGAAATTATGTTGATAGCAATAACAAAGATCAATTGAATGCAAGTCAGTTAGTTTACTTGCTCAAAAACTTGCTCAAACAAGGGGAAGAAATATGAAAAATTGACTTTAAAGGCTGATCAATAACTAAGTCAATATTTGTGGTGTGGTTATAGCTTTATGTGGCCACTGGGCAGGTGGTGCTGCTGTAAGTGAAGGAAATAGTAATAAGGAGTAATTGAACCCTGGAGGGGGACTTTAGATGAAGAAGTGGTAAATAAATGGAGCACTCCTAAAATGGACCCTGCTATTTTAAGACATTCCACAATTAAAAAAAAAGAGCACTAAGATGTAATGAGAACGAAAGAAGAACACACGTTAATCAAATCATTCATGACATTTGTCACTTAATTTGTATGATCAGAGAGTAAAAATTATATTGACGTTACAATATTGTCGTTAACACAATACACACACACACACACACACACGGGCATGTCTGTCCCATTGACTCCTGGAATTCCTGCATGAACCACTGCCAAGAGAAACAATATTAAAGCAGCCTACTGCTGAGCTACTCATGGAGGCCTCATTCATGGCAGGACTAATTTACTTCACAGAAAGCAGATTGGCGGGCAAATGAGGACACCTTTTCTTTCTTTCTTTATTTTTTTATCATTAGAATAATGACATTGTTGGACCACGGAGATCAGGACCACATGGGAAAAACACTACTTTCTGGTGAATCCATCTTAAAGGCACAAATGTAAGATTTTTGGATTAAAATATCCAAAAACCACTAGAACAATGTTATATATTTTGTTGACTTGTGTACTTACATTATCCCAAATATTTCCAAAAATGTTTAAAATTTTAACCAGGACATGGACCGTGTCCGTGCGTCGCCTATCAATGACACCATACTTGTCATGATCACCAGTTGAAGTGTCCTGGTTAGCCACCAGAGGGCACTCCACCCCGGACATTGTCTCACCATTTCGGACTCCATTTCCCATAACCTCATCATCATGTCTTCATTGCGCTACTGCATGATCAAAGACCCGTCTCATCTTTTCAGACAATGTCCGGGGTGGAGTGCCCTCTGGTGGCTAACCAGGACACTCCAACTGGTGATCATGACAATACTCACGTCACCGGTTTTATTTTGCGGAAGCGGCGACTGCGGCATAATCAAAGCTCCGCTGCTCTCGAGACGTGTGTCGCGCTCGTCTCTCATTAGCAATCGGTCCAGCGGCCTCATTCCGCTCCAACAGTTTTCAGCCACTCCCTGCTTCATACTACAGTAATGTTAATAAATCTTTAATACATTAGCTCATCCATGAATATGATTTCTGCCTGAGACTCGTTGGATTCTTTTCCACCGGCTGTAGACGTGAAAACAACACCTCCCATGATTTCACGAAATCAAGGCGTCATCAAGCTACGCCTTTGTTTTGAATAAGCGACCTCTAGTGGCAAATATTACATATTGTGCCTTTAAAGGGGTCCTATTATGCCCTTTCACAAAGTCTTGATTTTGTTTTTGGTGTGTACTAGATTAGGTTTTCATGCTATATATTTTTCATTTATTTTACATTATTGCAGCACCTCTCTTCCCAGTCTGTCTCAAACTCACTGTTTAGTTCCTGTTTCGATGAAGCCCCTCCTTCTGAAATACAAAATGTGCTCTGATTGGTCAGCTGGCCCAGTGTGTTGTGATTGGTAAACTGCTTAGATTGTGCTCCGGAAATGTCACGCCCCTTACCATAACCACGAGTTTCATCTGCTCAGGTGTAAATATTAACAAAGCTGTTAATTTTGTCATACTAATTCAAGCCCAATTCAGACCCTGAGAATGTTTACGAACAAGATGATCAGGCCTCGTCCCCTTTTTTTTTTTTTTTTGCATATTTCGTGGGCGGGGATTATTTAAATGAGTGACATTGTGACTTCAAATGATCCAGAAAAAGCGTATTGTAGTCCCAATGAGCCGTTTGTTGTAGTTCTTGGAAAATGTTTTCTGTTAAAGAGAATATCTCCCCTTGGAGTGAACTTTGAGCTTTGTAACCTTGCAGATTTTTTTTTTTTTTTTTTTTTATGCTCAAACAGCAACACTAATTAAAGTTGAAAAAGTGAAAAAGCATGATAGAACCCCTTTAATATGAACAGGAATGGCAAACAAGCATATATGCTCAGGGTGAGACATAGAAACTCAAGATGTAAATACTTCTTTATCCATCAAGTTGACATTTGTGTTGTTTGTGTTGTTTGTGTTGTGGTGGGCAGCAAACAGACACTTTTAAGAGTTGTTTTGTTTTCCAAACTATGTTCAGAATAAGTCCTAAAAAGTTTTTGTTTGTTTGTTACCACAATATTCATATAGATGTAGCTGTCTAAAACTGGAATCCAAAAACTAGTTCTTTCTCCTATTTCCCTTTTATCATAACTTTTAGCACTGCATACCATCAAAAACGCAGATGACATTCAAAAAACCCTGAGATCTTTAAGGATGTGTATGACCAGGATTGATGGGATGACAGAGGAAAACATTCCTGCTGATTTCAGTATAATGCCCCTCATCATCTATAGCTCAGTCTTGATAGTACAACAAATCTATTTTCCCACCAATTGAAAGCCTTTACTGAAGCACCTCACAAATGTCTTGAGTCACCCTTAACTCAATTCTGATTCTTCACTTGTACCATGTAACAGTCTGTTATTCCAAATTAATATTTTGTGTTCAATTACTTAAAGGGTTATTTCAAAACACTGCTTCAGAGCTTTACGAATCGAATCAGTGAATCAGAGCGCCAAAGTCACGTGAATTCAGCAGTTTAGCCATTTGATAGGAGATCCGAATCACTAATTCGAAACAAAAGATTAATAAAGCTCAGAAGCTTCATGAAGCAGTGTTTTGAAATTGGCTCATATAGATATTGTTGAAAATTCGTTATTTTGTTTTTTTGGCGCACAAAAAGTATTATTATTGCTTTATAATATTAAGATAGAACCACTGAACTCACATGAACCATTTCAAATATGTTTTTAGTACCTTTATGGACCTTGAGAGTTTCAAAGCTTTGCTCTCAATGAAGGCCTCACTGAGCCATCGGATTTCATCAACAATATCTTAATTTGTGTTCTGAAGATGAACGAAGGTCTTACGGGTGTGGAACGACATGAGGGTGACTAATAAATGACATTATTTTCATTTTTGGGTGAACTAACCCTTTAAAGTTTCTTTTGCATAACAACCTGCTGACTTTACACTATCTTAGCCTTGCAGTGCCCCCCTTTTTATAACACAGTATTACCATAGTACTTGATTTGTAAGAGTAACATTTTGGTTCATCAAATATCGGACAACATGGTAAAACGTCTCAATGTCCTTTCTCGCTAAAACATCCTCATTCCTTCTAATGGACTAACACATATATTTTAGTTATATAAAATACATAACAGGACCAAATATGTGTCATCATTTCCACAATGTACAGTGACACAAATGTTCTCTGTGCTGCTGTGAATCACTATCGTCTCTCTAATATAAAACCCTTTTCATCAAACTGATTAGCCGGTTCTTTTGGATTTCTCAGTGGGCAGCGAGGCATCACCTGCTGGTGAGACACAGGTGGAAGTGATTTGTATTAAGCAGACAGAGGATTTAATGACTCGTCCCAGCCAATTTTCTGCTGCTCCGTTCTCTCCTTATAACCCTGAAAAGAGTTTTGCACTTAATGTAGCAGGAATAGCTCATGACGCCTGATCCTGTAGACGGGATACAGATAAACAGCTTGACAGAACATATGCTGATACTCTTGACTAATGCTGATGCATGTTAAACTATATAGCATGTATCATAGAGGAGTTACAAGCAATGCTAGTCACTCTACACTATTTAAAGGAATATGCTGAGATCTTTACAATTTAAAGGGGACATATCATGAAAATCTGACCTTTTCCGTGTTTAAGTGCTATAATCAGGTCCCCGGTGCATCTACCAACCCAGTAAACATGAGAAAGGACAACCCAGTAACTTTGTTTTGGTAAGCCTTTCTCTCCAAGCATGTGAAAAAACGAGGGATCTTATTATAATATTACCACCCCTTAATCTGCACGTTTCCACCCACGGCGCCGCCATTTTGTTTTCGCAAGTGACAACGGTGTACCAGTTCTAACACCATGGCAAAAGTTCGAGCAAAGCATGCTAACTGTTCTGTTGTTGGCTGCACAGACGAGCACAGAGCACTATTTAGAGTCTCCTTAGCTTGGAAAGCCTGCAAGTTGACCTTGGCAAGCTCGATTGCTAAAAAGGAGCGTTTCTAGACAATTCACAGCATTTGATAGCAATCATAAGCGTTAGCCTGGTGTGTATGGCTCTGTTTGGCAAACAGGTACGCTATGTATAGGGGGTACATGACGGCACATGCTAGTCGATGAGTTGAATCAACTCCTCAACTACATAAATTTATCCACTAACCATTCAGAAACGTCCAGATGCATTTTAAAAGTTGTAACTTCTTCCTGAGTCTCTCCATCAGTGTCCGACTCCGGTTTGAACAATGTAAGGCTGAACACCGTTACTGACAATCCTCATTTTGGCTGCGTGAGATTCTCCAGCTTTGTTGTTGTTGAGCAACTGAAGCACGAGCTGTTAAAGCTCCGCCCTCTTCTGGAAAGGGGGCCGGGAGCAGCATCTCATTTGCATTTAAAGAGACACACACAAAAACGGCGCGTTTTTGCTCACACCCAAATAGGGGCAAATTTGACAAGCTATAATAAATGATCTGTGGGGTATTTTGAGCTGAAACTTCACAGACACATTCTTGTGTATATTACATCTTGTGAAAAGGGGCATTATAGGCCCCCCTTTAAAGATGAAGTATGTAGTACAATTCTGACTTCACAACTCAAAATTGCGACTTTTTAATCTCATAATTACGAGTTTACATCTTGCAATTCTGACTTTTTTTCTCAGAACTGCGAGATGTAAATCACAATTGTGAGATAAAAAGTCGCAATTATCATTTAAATTGTTTTATTACGTGGCGGAAACAAGCTTTCAAACTTTACAGCAAACTTAAACTTCTATAACTTTTTACACTTTCATATTTTTAAAGATGAAGTATGTAGTTTCAGCGACACTAGTGGTAACTAGCGGAATTACAAAAATCACACTCCCCAACTCAAACACCACAAACACAGCTCTTGTGAAGGCATGTCTCAACATGTAAGAGTAGGCTACTTTCAGTAAAAGGTCCAACCTATTAGGAACAATTTTAGCTGTGTTGCTGTGTGTCATGAGAAAGCAATTGAGTAGCTAACACTCAGTCAAGAGCGAACGCAAGCGTCTTGAAAATAAACCCTTCAAAAGTATCTGCACCGGTCGCAGTTTTGACAACGCGCCACAAATGAGTCTGTCTACACTAGACACGTCAAAGTAAACAATATAAACTGGAACAGTGGAAAGGTCTGAGACTCAAGGTTTCATATAGTTTTGTTGTAGAAGTGATATTGTGACAGAAATGTATTCATTTGCTACAGGAGAACGCATCAAAAAAATTTAAATGGAATGAGGATAACACCCGATGGCTATTTTTGGTATAGCGCCTAAACAAAATCTCATAGGAACTTCAATTTTTGTGATATCAACTTCAGATTTGGAACACAACTTGGTTAGACATATGACTTTGATTTTTAGAGACAAAATTATATAAAATATATATTTTATATAAAAAAAAAAATAAAATAAATGATTAGTGCAGTACATTTGCTTTATGGAAGCTTGTTTCTGCCACTGAATAAAAAATAAAAATGATAATTTTACATCTCGCAATTGCATCATATAAACTCACAATTTGCGAGTCACAAAGTCAAAATTGCGAGATATAACCAAAGTAAAAACAAACAAAAACTCGCAAACTCGTAATAAACTCGCAAATCTTTTTTTTGTTCTGACTTTTTCTCGCAATTCTGACTTTTTTTCTCACAATTCTGACTTTATTTCTTGCAATTGCGAGTTTATATCGTACAATTCTGACTTCACAACTCAAAATTGCGACTTTTTAATCTCATAATTACGAGTTTACATCTCGCAATTCTGACTTTTTTTCTCAGAACTGCGAGATGTAAATCACAATTGTGAGATAAAAAGTCGCAATTATCATTTAAATTGTTTTATTACGTGGCGGAAACAAGCTTTCAAACTTTACAGCAAACTTAAACTTCTATAACTTTTTACACTTTCGTATTTTGAAGTGTTTTCACTTCAGCAATAATCTGCTGAGTGTCTTCTTTAAAAAGAGACCAACCTTTCTGGTCTGTATTCCAAAGCATTCATGGATTACATTTAATGTTTTCACGTCTATGCTCAAAAAGGGGGGTGACAGTTAAGGGAAGCTCTACAGGCAGCATCAATTATCACTAGTTGTTTGTCACAGTATTAAAAAAAAAAAAAAAACATGTTTACTGTAATGCACACACACAAAAAAAGCTTTTATATGAGCTTAAATCATTTGAGCTCAAAAACTAGCCACAATACATCAAGTCTTTTCCATTTCCTTTTTATACCAAGGGAAATTTATTCTAGCACATGAAACTGGGTTAAACTTTCAAAACTGTAAATAGTTAACAGTTTAAACATTTATTTGGTGTAAATTACACCTCAATAATATCATTTAGAGACATTTCTACACACAGCAGTGAAATGAAACCGCACTTTTAATTAGTTCCTGTCACAAAACATCCTGCTGCAGAAGTGCTATTTAAAGGAGCATTATAGTAAGTAGGGGGTATTATGATTCTTGATAAACACTCAGCTTCTGTGTGGTTTTGATGAATTTTGAGTGTTATAACATTTAATGAACAGCGTCTCTGAGCCTTTGCATTGACTTTGTTCAGAAATCAGACGCAGATGTTCACAGAACAGACGCTGTGATGCCTCGCAGTCATTCAAATTATCATTCATTCCATGTCGGTCATCTTCTTAGAGGAATTATATATGCATCATTTTCCAGTACACCGCTCATACGTATATTAAATATTTTGGAATACTAAATATAGCCAACCATATATGATACAGATAAGCTTAAGCAAAGACATTATGCTGTAAACAAATTTACAATATTTAAAACTAAACTCCTAAAACAGGATAAATTTATTTAAGAAGCAGCTACAAGACTTGTTTTACATTTTGAATGTAAGTGTATTTTGACTTACTGCACCAGAAGATTTTTGTCACTTCTTTTTAGCATTTAAATCTGTCAGTGCAGTAAGAAAAATATACACTTGTATTAAAGATTCATTCTCTAAAAGTCTTCATATCTTATGCAGTGTTGCTTAAGTTTCAGAGTAAAGTCAAATCATGTTTATTTATATAGTGCTTTATATTATGCAATTCAAACATTCATAGTCATAAACAGGGAAATAACAGTGTTAATGTTACAAAATTCATCAATTATGAAACAACTTCAATTAAGATATATAGGCAGCTCAACAGAAGACAAAATTGTATTACTGTCATTATTGATCAGAGAGAAGAAACAATGTTTACTATGTTAATGTTTGCCTATTTTGCCCCTTTTCAAAGTCTTGATTTTGTTTTTGGGGTCTATTACAATAGGTTTTCATGCTTGAATGCTTTTTTTATTTATTTATTGTTTTTTTATTTATTTATTTTTTTATTTGAGGAAAACATTCCAGGATTTTTCTCCATATAGTGGACTTCAACAGTTACCAACGGGTTGAAGGTCCAAATGTCAGTTTCAGTGCAGCTTCAAAGGGCTCTACACGATCCCAGACGAGGAATAAGGGTCTTATTTTAGCGAAACGATCGGCCATTTAAAAAAAAAAAAAAATCATATACTTTTTAACCACAAATGCTCGTCTTGCACTGCTCTGCGATGCGGCATGCATTACGTAATCACGTTGGAAAGGTCACGTGTGACGTAGGCAGTAGTACCGCGGTAGTAGTACTCCATCTCATTTTCTCCTTCAGCTTCAGAATCGTCCGACATCATTGTTTTACCTTTTTTCGTAAAGGCCGTTTGACGTAGTCTTTACATGGTTCGCTTTGTAAACACTGGATCTGTACTTCCGTCTACGTCAAGCGTGACCTTTCCAACATAATTACGTCATGCGTGGCGCATCGCAGAGCAGTGCAAGACGAGCATTTGCGGTTAAAAAGTATATAATTTTGTTTTTTTTTTTAGAAAATGACCAATCGTTTCTCTAGATAAGACCCTTATTCCTCGTCTGGGATCGTGTAGAGTCCTTTGAAGCTGCAGTGAAACTACAATTTGGACCTTCAACCCGTTGAACCCCAGTGAAGTCCACTATATGGAGAAAAATCCTGGAATGGTTTTCTCAAAAACCTTAATTACTTTTCGACTGAAGAAAGAAAGACATGAACATCTTGGATGACATGGGGGTGAGTAAATTATCAGGAAATTTTAAATCTGAAGTGAACTAATCCTTATATCACTTACAGATAGACCAAAGTGATTAAAAATACGCAAAGTAAGAATATAAGCTTGAATAGATCATTAAACAGTTTTCTTCATTGTGGAAGTTTTCTTCTGTGCACTGAAATATTTCTGCTTTCCTCTCACTGGAAACAGTTCAGTTACCTAAACATCTGATTACTGAGAGGTGATATAAAGCACTTTTAGATAATCCGTTGAACATCAGGCACCTGCTTTGATTTCTAAATCCATCATGTCATTTAGAAGAAGATTAAGGTCATTGAGAGTCATAGATGAAAACAAAGCAGCGACCATAATGCTTTACTTACATGGTTTCTAATAGATCTGCAAATCACACATTATAGGCTTACTTCAAAATATCCCATAGATATCATCACGGGATACTTCAGCATAACACAACTGCACAATGTGATGCCATTACAGTGTGTACTTTAATAGGAATATGAACTGAAATAAGCATGTGGTGATACATTCCAATGAAAAGAGCTACACAGTATGACGCACTTTCAGCTCAATGTATTCTGAACCTTTCAAATCTTGTGGATCTTGTAGAAAATGCCCTAAGAGTCAGTCAACTGCTGCTCTTTGCCTCTGATCTCTCAGTGCCATCCTAAAAATGCACCACAGCAGAAAGAATGAAGCTGATTCCTGCCTTGCAGTGCAGATTCTGTGCTACCCTACTGGCCACATTAAACAGCCCATAATCCCAGTCGACAGAGTCTTTCTTCAGTCTGAAGGCCAACAGTTCAGAGTGGCATATCTTCACCAGTAGGAGGCTACTATAATATTCATACTAACGGAAGATTCATACCAACACCTGCAGATATACGCTTTAGTGTTGGGCCAAAACCAAGCCTAAACGATTCAATTAGCTGAAATCACCTTCTGAGGGTAATCTCCATGCCTGAATAGAAATATATGCCTAAAATAGTTTGTTAGTCTATGTAGTCTTATCCCTTAATATACTGTATATATACAATTTCTGCCTTAAATTATGTCTCTACAAGTCCTCCAGGTGGGAGGTGGCCAATCAAATCAAAGACTGTTCACTGAAGACAAATATTGGAAACAATAACAACACATTTTGGTGCTCACTACTATTTTATCAAGACTATATTAAATATGACATTACAAAACTATTAAATATGACATTGCATATTTCTGATTTACTACAAATGAATACTGCAAAAGGCTTTTTGATCAGACATCAAGCCCTTTTTGATCAGTCACTGGTGTTTTAATCATAGATTTAGATTCATTGAATTAAGAGATTTTCTCCTCTGTGTGCAAGGTTTCATCCTAATAAAACATTATGAGCTTTATGCCTTGACCTGGATGTCTGACCTTAAACTGTGAATCAATAAATACAGAATGGGAGCGAATGAGTGGCGAAGCTCTCTGATATATGGTTATTACAGCGAGAGGCAATAATGAACTCAATGGACTGAGAGTAATGACTCTTTTCACTATCACTCATTGACTGACATTAAAACTTTGACACTGCCTTCACTTCTATTACCAAGTTCAGCACATTACAGAGGGAGAGGGTAAAATAATCAAAAGTTTGTCACAGGACTCACCTAGGCCTGGTTTCACAGACAGGGTTTAGATTAAGCCAGGATTAGGCCTTAGTTCAATTAGGACATTTAAGTAGCTTTTATAAACGTGCCTTAGGAAAAAAAAAAAAAAAAAAAAAAAAACATTAATGGCATGCATCTTGAGACAAAACAATGGCACTGACATATCTTAAAATATGAAAGTTTATATAAACTGTTTGTAAGGCCTAATCCTGGCTTAATCTAAGCCCTGTCTGTGAAACCGGGTCTGAGGGTTACTAATATAAATAATTGTATAAGATTTATACAAATATTCTGTGAAGTCCACTTTGCAGGACACTATCGGGTGATTGGAATACCCTGTTGAGAACAGCAGGAAGTTCAATAACAGGAAGACCTCTGCAAATCAGAGCTGCTGTAATTTATGATTTATAATCAGCACACCTGGGTAAGAGGACAACTTCAACTACTTGTTCTAATCAAGTTTTCCTACAAGGGGAAAAAAAAAAAAAAAAGTTTCTAGTTTTAGTCTAAAGCTGTCTATGGAAGCTTGTTTCTGCCAATAAATAATAATAAAAAAATGTAAAAAGTTAATTGCGACTTTTTATCTCACAATTCTGACTTTTTAAATCTCACAACTGTGAGTTATAAAGTCAGAATTGCGTGAAATAAAGTCAGATCTGCGTGTTATAAAGACAGAATTGCGAGTTATAAAGTCACAAATTTGACTTTTTTTTTCTCAGAATTGCGAGTTTATATCTCGAAATTATGACTTTTTAACTCAATTCTGACTTTATCACGCAATTCTGACTTTTTAATCACGCAATTCTGACTTTATATCACGCAATTCTGACTTTTTATCACGCATTTCTGACTTTATATCACGCAATTCTGACTTTTTATCACGCATTTCTGACTTTTTATCACGCATTTCTGACTTTATATCACGCAATTCTGACTTTTTATCACGCATTTCTGACTTTATATCACGCAATTCTGACTTTTTATCAAGCATTTCTGACTTTTTAATCACGCAATTCTGACTTTTTATCACGCATTTCTGACTTTATATATCACAATTCTGACTTTACATCACGCAATTCTGACTTTATATCACGCAATTCTGACTTTACATCACGCAATTCTGACTTTACATCACGCAATTCTGACTTTATATCACGCAATTCTGACTTTATATCACGCAATTCTGACTTTATATCTCGCAATTCTGACTTTATATCACGCAATTCTGACTTTACATCACGCAATTCTGACTTTACATCACGCAATTCTGACTTTATATCACGCAATTCTGACTTTACATCACGCAATTCTGACTTTACATCACGCAATTCTGACTTTATATCTCGCAATTCTGACTTTATATCACGCAATTCTGACTTTATATCACGCAATTCTGACTTTATATCACGCAATTCTGACTTTTTATCACGCATTTCTGACTTTATATCACGCAATTCTGACTTTTTATCACGCATTTCTGACTTTATATCACGCAATTCTGACTTTTTATCACGCATTTCTGACTTTATATATCACAATTCTGACTTTACATCACGCAATTCTGACTTTTTAATCACGCAATTCTGACTTTTTATCACGCATTTCTGACTTTATATCACGCAATTCTGACTTTTTATCACGCATTTCTGACTTTATATCTCACAATTCTGACTTTATATCATGCAGTTCTGACTTTGTCATGCAATTCTGACTTCATATCTCGCAATTCTGATTTTATATCACGCAATTCTGACTTTATAACTTACAATTGTGAATTTATATCTCGCCTGAATTGTGATATCTTGTCTGAATTGTGAGATAAAAAGTCGCAATTACCTTTTTTATTTTTTATTTCATGGTGGAAACAAGCTTCCATAGTTGTCCAACAATTTGTATTCATTAAAACTCAATCAGTTAAAGCACCACAGATTTAACCAGGTTTGACACTGCGAAATGAAACAGGATAATGGATAAAATACACACACAGCAATTGAATGCATTAAACTTTTGATCCACCCAAAATCTACAATAGAATGAAAAATCCTCAATTTGTGCCCTATAGGCGAAGCTCTTGCAGTAAACTAATGAGATGTCACCTTACAGACATAATGTATTCAAATCATAAATGTGAGAGACGGATAGATCCTCAACATCCATATGTTGCAGTGACCTCCACTAGATTGAAAGGGAATTTCATTGAGATGGTTTGCAAATGTAGTTCAGTCCCCTGCCTACTAATCACAGCAAAGACTGTGTGTTTTCACAAAGAGTGTGTTTTCATGCATTCAGATGGGGAGAATGAGAAAGCTATGATGAAGAGGACAAGAAAAAAAGTGTTTAAGAAAGAGGTGATCATAAATTCAGACGTCAGATGAGTTCAGTTCACTTTCTTTAGACCTCAGGAAACGTAAACCAAAAAAAAAGGATATTATCTAGACTTTTATCTCCATAGGATAGAAAAATCACAAATGGGTTCTTTTATGTTTCTAAACTGTTTCTCCTCGAAGCAGACTTTTTCTTAAATCTTCAGCTTGTCATGAGAGAAGGCCTGTCAAGTTTCAGAGGAGATCTCAACAAACTGCTCAGATTTGCTAAAATACCAAAGTCTGCAATCGAACCTCAGAGATTTCTCTATAAACTCAAACTTTTCTTATCAAATTCTCCCAAGACCAAATGGTCTGAGCTATGCTATCCACAATAATATTACAGCTTTATTCATTTGGTGCACTTTTTTCCACCACATCAAGTGGGTCATTTGGGACACCAACCATTGCTTCATTGTCACTCTGAAACATGTGATCTGAGCTAATCACATTTTTTTTCCTTTAATTCATATGCCCTCATAATCTTTAATCAAAATAACTTCCCCTCCCTCTTGCAGCAACATCTCTTCACTTCTCTGATGATGTGTTTACTGACATGAGGGCGGGGCAACCTGTCACTCACATGAGATCGACCAATAGCAAACCACAACCATCGAATCAATTTCCCATGGACAAAATCAAGCCCCGCCCTACATTTTTTCATCTTCGAGAAGCTGTTTCACTTAGATATACATCACAATAGGAAAGAAAAGACTCTTCTGTTTCATGTCGACTTTAAATCTTGAAAAAAAGTATTAATAAAAGTGTCAGGTAATGCGCTCAGGACCATTTGCCAAGGCTGTGGATTACAGGTAATAATGCTGTAAATAATGTTCAGTTTCTTGAATAGACTTGAGAGAATGAATTGTTTCGCTTCTTAAGACCTCAATGTATCATCAGGAGCCGCGGGTATTCATTTTGTTTTATCTGCATATGTTTTTTTGAATCTCAAAGTGACGGCACCCATTGACTTCCATTATATGAATCACAGAGGTCCACGGTTTCAGCTAAAAATCTTCTTTACTGTTCTACTGAAGAAAAAAATCATCTTGGATGGTCTGAGGGTGAGTAAATTAACAGCAAATTTTCATTTTTGGGTGAACTATCCCTTTAAGTCTTTTCGAGAATGTAAAATATTTATAATGTTTTAGTTAGAAAATAAGAAAAAATAACTTTTTTCTTAAAAATGTTTTGTGAACCCAGCACTTGAGCCACAAACACCACAAATGTGACTGAAATATGTTAAGAGCCCTAAAAAAACAAACATACGAGCACTAGTGAAACATCTACTATAATATAATGACTTTTGACATTTATATTGTATGTTGTTCATAAACACTTATTCCACCAGAAAACATCCTTTCTGCCCTACTGTAAAAAAAAAAAAAAAAAAAAAGTTAGTTTAACTTAAAGTAAGTAACCTGGTTGCCTTTAACATTCTGAGTTCAGTAAAAATTTGAGTTAATTCAAAGAAGGAGATTGGTTTAATCATCAGAAACTCAAAATATTATGTTATCTGAACAACATTAATTAGCCTATTTGAGACCCCGTCCACACGGAAATGCGTTTAGCTGTATTTCTGTCAGGACCATTATCGTCAAATATGATTGATAATGCATAGAGTTTGTATTGGCGATGGTTCTGTTCTGGGCAAGAACTCCCTGCGCATCCATGCAGCCTAGCATGGATAAGAGCAGGGAGAGCAGCAATAACCCCCCCTAGGGTAAACAGAACAGAACCAACATATCATTAATGTCAATAATTTATATTTCAAGAATTAGTCTGATTCAGGGGAATCATAAGGCCAAATCCTGACTGATGAGAAGAGGAGCTGGGGATGGAGGAGGGTAATTAGCTCCTGAGAAATGCAATAGCTGCTGATAATACTGAGGAACTTATATATGGATGCTGTGATAGGCGTCGTATTCCTATAGGTTGACGCGAGTCACCTGGAAGTCAGCTGATGCGAGCTTGACTGACGTAATCTGCCAGAACTGACGCTAACACTGGATATGTATAAATGTTATATCGTATCGGCGTTTCGTCCAGACGGATCCAGAGTTTTGGGAGCCTGAAACCGCTATTTTTTTGAAACCGGGTCCCAGAGTGGATAAATATAAAAAACGACACCCTTGCGTTTTCATGTGTACAGCCAATCCGTATATTTTGTGAAACGATGATGTCATCGACCCTAGTCAGACACCGCTACGTCACGTAACAGCAACAACAACAATAATAGCGGACTACGTGCTTGTGTTCATGCTGCAGAAGCTACTGAGCCTATTAGCTTTACTAAAGTTTGTATACAGCGCGCAGGGTTTATGTGCATGCTCCAAGTCTTCTTCTCCGTTTTTAGTGCATCTCTTTGGCAGAATTACAGCGCCACATACTGGTCTGGCATGTATACTACATCGTTTTGAGTCGGTTTCAGTGGTTTTGTGCGTATGCAGATATTTTTTGAGACGCCGCCGTGTTTATGGAATTTTTTTTAGAACAAGGAAATAAAAGATTTGATAGGGAAAGCTCTGGCTTTGAATGGATGTGGCCTAAGATGATTTGACAAATGAAAAAAAAAATTGTGATAAATCAAGAAAATATTTTTTTTTACAGCATACTCATATTATTCATGATATCCTGTCTTTGCATTTCCTCTGAGCACAGAAGAGTGTGACTGTGTACTATTTTCCCAAACAGTTAATATTCTATGTGATGTTTCTGGAGTTTGTCGTGTCCATGGTTCGGCGAGCTGCTTATGCACACAGGAGCCTGCCTCTCATTAGGGGAGCGCTGGAGACAGGTAGATTAAAATTCATTGGTGTATGTTGTGGCAATCTCCACACATTCACAAAAGTGGGAGGCTGCTGTCAAAACAGATACAGACCAACACTGAGCCTGTGCCATTTATCAGCCTGCTACTACAGCCTTATCGGCTGAGGGCCGAACCCAAGGGGCCCGACTCCGACTCCGACTCTGAATAGCGAGCAGCAAGTTGAAAGCTACTGTGTGAGTCAGTGAGAACCATGAAACCATATAAGAAATTATGGATGGTATTTAAGGTCTGTAATGATTCATTTTTTTGACTTTAGAACTTTCAAGAGTCTTAACAATTAGTGGTTAAACGGATCGTTGTTGATCCGTGATCTGTACGGACCAAGCCCCACGGTTCGGGACGCATGTGATTCGCGGATCAATTGCAAGTTTAACCGCAATAGAGTGAAAGGTTATCATTTGCACGTGTTTTGTCTTGCTAGTTTACACATTAAAAAGATATAAAACCATTCCAGCACTAGAAGAGGCAAAAGAGGATTTAATTCGGTATCGCACGCCACGCTGTTATCGGTGCGCACAGACGCACATACATACAAGGCTCGCGCACACACACACACACACACACAGAGAGAGAGGCGCGTTTCAGATCGCTCGCAAACTCCAAATTGATTTCTCTTTCGCGTCCTCAATGCACTTGGATGGACACATACACGCATTATGTCAGTCAAAATACCCCTCTCGGCAAGTATTCTCGTAAACACATTCGGTTACGTCTTAACTGAACGAGGTGAGAATTCGGATGTGTATCTATCGGATGTGTGTGTGCATGGGGTCTTACTCTTAAAGTGACAGCAACCTATAAATACCTGCTGTTGTCTGTTGTGTAAATCAAACAACAAAACACAGCTTTAACAAAGATTAATCTATATTAAATTTATACAGTGAACAGTGTCATTTTACATTTAATTATTACATTTCTCTACACGAAAATTAATACTACAGTTAGACCTTATACTTTATTTGTAACTTTATGTTGTATTTATCTATGCTTGTAACTGGTGTACAGTATTTGTTCTTTTTACAGTCTGTTCACTTGCCTTTAATAATGTATTAGTTAGGCTAGTAGTTTCTGCTGTGGTATAAAAATAGTTAAAGTGGGCTAAGTAATAAATGCAAAGTTACCCCCCACCTCCCATTTTTTTTATTTTATTTTATTTTTTTTTTGCTGATGATCCGATCCGTGACTTAATAACCGTGATATGATCCGAACCGTGAGTTTTGTGATCCGTTGAACCACTATTAACAATCCTCCTTTTTATATGACCTGATTCAAACTTCTTTGGCCTATACTATAAAAGTAAATCACAAAAATTAAAACCAATCATTTTAAATGCTACAAGTGAATTGAGGCATCATGACATTATGAACTAAAAACGGATATTCATTTTTATAAGTGTTAAAGATTACATTCAAATGTATAGTTCACCCCAAAAAAGAAAATTTTGTCATTAATAACTCACTCTCATGTCATTCCAAACCCGTAAAAACTTTGTTCATCTTTGAAACACAAATGAAGATCTTTTTAATGAAATCTGAGAGATTTTTGTCCCTCCATTGAAAGTCCATTCACGTTTATAAAGACTTCTGAAGAGACATGATCGCATGATCAGCAGACATACTGTACATAAAACAATCAAATATGGTAAATGGAACTTTAACTGTATTTGGGTCAATGATGGATCATTTTTTTGTCCAAAGGCCTTAATAATAATAAAAAAACAAAGATATGACATCCAAAGTATGTAAGGTAGTACAACTAGATCTCTTTTATTGAATCCAAAAGGTTTTAATTATATTTTGCTATATATAAAGTATTTTAAAGATTTTGAAGTGTCAAAAGGTCATTCGGTTTAACCATCCAAAGGCCAATACAGCCATTTCATTTGTGATTAAAATATCTTAAAATGTAATAAATGTATATATTTTTTATTCTGGCATGATTTTATAACATTATATATCAACATAGTGCAAAATGATATTAAAATTATGTGTAGAAGTCATTGCTTTGTTATGAGAAAGAAAGTCCGGAAAAATGAATTTCATTGATGTCATTCGGAGTAACCAATATAAAGGGACCATTTTGGATCAAGTCATGCGGTCAATATCATGTGACAGGATGTGACATCATTCAGACACTTGCAAAGGACCACATGGTCATGAAGCAAAGTAACTAACTCTCTCTTAACTATTTGAAAAATTTATGTTTTCACTTGCTCATACGCATGTCCCGAAACATCAGGTCATTCGGTACAACTGCTATAAAACATTGAAAATGTTGTAATATTTTAAAAACTTGTACTAAATATAAAATGTTTGATTGTCCTTTTGCTCGCTAGCTAGATATCAGCCTGTTAGCACTGTTTGAAAATATCTTCATTCGGTATAACCAAAAGTGTCATTCGGTAAAACTGAAATTTTGGTTAAACCGAATTTTGCCCATCTTGTAAAAAATGACAAAAGCAGTGTTAATTGATTATAAAAACCACATAATCTCATTGTTAACACTTCATAAAACTTCAAAATTAATTATATCTCCATTATGTTTTTTTACACTTTTAAAAACTGTATTTGTCAATGACCCATTTGCAATATTTTGATTTATGTTCTGAAGATGAACACAATTCTTATGGGTTTGGAACGACATGAGGTTGAGTAATCGATGACAAAATCTTTGATAGTGATATTAAATTATGTTTTGTGTCTTTTAAGATCAACATTGAGTGTTAGATAATGGCAAAAGTAATCTAAATGTAAAAACAGAAGAAATGAACATGAAAGAAAATTCTGAATTTCCAGTCTCCTTAGCTATGAATGAGTAGTTTCGCGTAGCCAGAACTTTAGACTCATGGCAGAAGGTCTGGACTCCATCGCAGCTTTCATTGGCTAAGGACCGCCCAGAGGCTGTCTGACTGACATGTAAAGCAACCAATCACAGTTCTTCTTCAATGAGGGGGTTTGGCTTCACGGCATTTGTTTCCAGGTGAACCATTAAAGAATGTGACACATGTCTCCTGGACATCCTGTACAATTCAACCAATCAGATGACGACTTTGAAAATCCTGAAGTGTTTCCAATTAAGTGTGCCATATGCATCAGACTTTCAGCCAGCAGTCTGTGGGCATGACGTCTGAGGCTGAGACTAATGCAAGAGTAACTATGGAGAAATTACAGTTTCCTCTGCAACCTGTCCTCATGAGTGGGGAAATGTAAGCATTATTCATTCTTTCACTCTTCTGAAATCAACTGAAAACCTGGAGAGGCTATAAAACAGTGGAGAGTGCTTATGACCATATTATCCTCTATATCAAAGACCAGGATGAGTTTAAAAGCCGAACAAACAGAAAGAAGTCAAGTAAGGACATTTTGTGCATCAGTCTGAAAATAAGACAATTTTCACTGCATTGCTCAGGACCTTGAGAAAATACCTGAAATATTTATGGGACGGTCGTGGATGAATTTACCTTTTATAGCAATCGTCAAGGTTGATGTTGGCTTTGCATAAACAGTTTTCATAGCCATTCAATAACAAGTAAATCCCAACCTTCAACCAAAGTTCCCTGAGGCATCCTAATGTTCTACTGTCACAAACCTTTTGGCACCCTTTTTGTTGTAGGATGGTGACATCACTCATCACATGCTTTCACAATAACCTTGTGAAAATATACAGTGGGGTCCAAAACTAATAGCATAAATGTGTATTCTTTGCATTTTTCTAATTTAATCCAATCCAACTAACCCCAAACTAAATAAATATATAAATGTTATGAGGTTATCTCATTACACGCAAAGTCCCACAAGTTTTCATAATTTTTTCCTTGAATAGCAAGAAAGAAATAATCTTCACACAAATGATGTGTAGTCAACATGGGAGAATAATTGCACTGAGAGCTTGGACTCCAAGAGATGAATTGTGATTTGCGAATTTCTCTACGCCCCATGCATGGCTGGGTTGCTTTTATGTGTGTGTGCGCGCTTTGACAGATGATTAAATCTCTGACATCTGTCTATAGCCAGAGCATTGTGAGAAAATCGCAGGATATCACGGAACCACATTAACCTTGGTCACTGACTTCCCTATTGTCCGGATTTGGAGCACTTAATGCTTTAGGGTTAAGTGTGTCGAAGAGAGATGTTGGAAAGAAGGTCATGGTCCTATTTCACACATCTGCAAGACTACAATATCATCAGTTTTATTTCTTTAAATTCGTCATTTTTATTCAAGATGCACAGCAAATGAAAGCTTTCATATTCTCTGTGGAATAAAAGATACATCTTATAAAACAGCTTTTGTGTGCTATCGTATTTTCTGGTTTATTTTCTGCATTTTACTGTTCACCATTTGACATTGTTCTATGCATAATGCATGGAGATTGAAGGATGTTGCATGGGTTGCGTCACCTTTGTCGCCGTGCGCTCTTTGATGAACCTGTGGTTAAAGCAGTGCCATTGTACAACACTAAAAGAGTTAGTGCTGAAGGGCACAAGAAGAAAAGCAAGGTCACATCAGCGGACTGTCTGAGCGAACAGTTTTAAATCATTTTTATTCTGCTCATTGAGCTTGGGTGATGTAGGAGCAGCAAGGGTTAGGATTTGTAAGTATATATTCAAAATGTATAAAAGAGTGCCTTATAAAAGCCTACACCCTCAACAGGACAAGAGAATTAATGTCTCAGATATTTCTCCAAATGTCTGTAAGGGCAAATAGAAATAGATATAAATGTTATAATTGTTGACAGTTCAATACTATGAATGTGAATAGCATAGCTCAAATAAACTGATCTTGAGAGAATTTGTTGAGAAATATGAGTTAATATTGAAACCTCTAATATTCTCTTTCTTCCCATCAGTTTCAAATCTGTCAAAACCTATAAGAACAAAAACACACTCACACTCACTCACTTACTCACTCACTCACTCACTCATTCATCCATTCACTCACACTCTCACTCACTCACTCATTCATCCATTCACTCACACTCTCACTCACTCACTCATCCATTCACTCACACTCTCACTCACTCACTCACTCATCCATTCACTCACTCACTCACTCATTCATCCATTCACTCACACTCTCACTCACTCACTCACTCACTCACTCATCCATTCACTCACTCACTCACTCACCCATTCATCCAGTCACACACACTCACATTCACTCACTCACTCACCCATTCATCCAGTCACACACACTCACACTCACTCACTCACTCATCCATCAATTCACTCACTCACACTCTCACACACACTCACTCACTCACTCACTCATCCATTCACTCACACTCTCACTCATTCATCCATTCACTCACTCTCACTCACTCACTCACTCACTCACTCATTCATCCATTCACTCACACTCACTCACTCACTCACTCATTCATCCATTCACTCACTCACTCACTCACTCACTCACTCACTCATCCATTCACTCACTCACTCACTCACTCACTCACTCACCCATTCATCCAGTCACTCACACACTCACTCACTCATCCATCAATTCACTCACTCACACTCTCACTCACTCACTCATTCATCCATTCACTCACTCACACTCTCACTCACTCACTCACTCATCCATTCACTCACACTCTCACTCATTCATCCATTCACTCACACTCTCACTCACTCATTCATCCATTCACTCACACTCTCACTCATTCATCCATTCACTCACTCACTCACTCACTCACTCACCCATTCATCCATTCACTCACTCACTCACTCACTCACTCACTCACCCATTCATCCATTCACTCACTCACTCACTCACTCATTCATCCAGTCACTCAGTCACTCACTCACTCACTCACTCACTCATCCATTCACTCACTCACTCACTCACTCATTCATCCACTCACTCACTCACTCACTCATTCATCCATTCACTCACTCACTCACTCACTCACTCACCCATTCATCCATTCACTCACTCACTCACTCACGGCAAAAAAAAAACAAAATAACGACTTTATTCAACGATATCTAGTGAGGGGCGATTTCAAAACTGCTTCATGAAGCTTCGAAGCTTTACGAATCTTTTGTTTCGAATCAGTGGTTCGGAGCGCCAAAGTCACGTGATTTCAGTATACGAGGATTCGTTACGTCATAAGTGTTTTGAAATTTCAATAGTTCGCCACTGGGGGGCGTGACTTTGGCAGTTTGATACGCGCTCTGAACCACTGATTCGAAACAAAAGATTCGTAAAGCTTCATGAAGCAGTGTTTTGAAATCGCCCCTCACTAGATATTGTTGAATAAAGTCGTTGTTTTTTTTTGGCGCACAAAAAGTATTCTCGTCACTTCATAACATTAAGGTTGAACCACTGTAGTCACATGAACTGTTTTAAATACGTCTTTAGTAGCTTTCTGGGCATCTGAAAGTGTTAATAATCTTGCTGTCAATGCAGGCCTCACCGAGCCATCGGATTTTATCAAAAATATCTTAATTTGTGTTCTGAAGATGAACGAAGGTCTTACGGTTGTGGAACGACATGAGGGTGAGTAATTAATGACAGATTTTTCATTTTTGGGTGAAATGAAAGCTGTAGCGTAAGTTCTGCCGGGAAGACTCTAATGTTACGTCACTTATTAGTCTAGATCTAAGCAATCATTATCTAACACTTGGAGTATAAAAGATCGGTACTTACACATGTCTGCGTTCGCAGATGCTGACGCCAACCTCCACCCCCATCCTCCCCACCACCACCAGGATGGTCCCTGTCCATACCTCCCAGGGGGTCGGCTACGACCCTGCCTTTATCTCCAGGCAGGAAATGCAGAGCCTACAACCCCGAGGATGTGTGCTACGGACGGGGCCTACGCCAAATAACTTTATCTCATAATATTCTGCTTACTGATTGTTAATAAATAACATTGTTATGTTATTTTGCCTCCCGAGTCTTTCTGGTAGAACTAATCCTTTAACAAATAGAACCTTATTATAAAGTGTTACCAATAAAGGTATATATATATATATATATATATAAAAAACAAAAAAAACATTAATGGCTTATGATGAGAAAGCCAAACTTTAAATGGTCTTCGAATTACACTGGCATAAAGATTCTTGCGTATAAAGCTAAAATAATGTGAAAGTGATATTAATCATTTAGATGCTTGCATTTTGATAATCGAGTGAAAGCAAGAGAAGCAGAGTTTAAAAGAAAAGTTCTGCAAGTTAGAAAATACAGATACAGTTCAAATACAGTTCAGCTCTGTCCACTTTAATACTTCTCAGTTAGCTCATAGCGCACAGAAAGACCAAAGTCTCTCAAAGTCAACCAGGGACACTCTTTCCTGTGTTTTTCTTTAATATCAGAAGCACTGAAAGGAACTTTGTCTCAGGCGATGGCACCTGCTCCATATGTGATGCTGACAGATGTGCGCGGTAATTAAGCTGCCAGAGGTGTCTTCTCATTATATTGCTGCTTTCCCATGAGGCCTATGAGTGTTTCTATGTGCTTGATGTGTGTGCGGCTCTCTGTCCACATGTGTATCATAATGATTATTTGGCAGCACTCAACTATGAACAGTAAAAGCATGAAGATTTATTATAAATCATGCAGGATTGATGTGACCATTTTGCTACTGGGATGAAATGGCATGAAACGTCACTGTGTTCACAAATGCATTAAGTTTTAAATATAGAGAATAACGAGCTAAAACTGCATCAATCAAATGTTAAAAAAAATAGCTTTAAAATGTCTTCCTAGATTAAACCCTGTAGCGTGCAACTCCAAGTGTTTTTTTTTTTTTTTTTTTTTCTCTTTGAGGAAGCATAATGGATTAATGATCTACAACAAAATAGAGAGAGGTCCTTGATTATGATTTCACTTTTTAAACTTTAGTTAGTGTGTAATGTTGCTGTTTGAGCATAAACAACATCTGCAAATTTACAACACTCAAAGTTCAATGCAAAGGGAGATATTTTCTTTTACAGAAATCGCTTTTTAAGGACTACAACAAACGGCTGGTAGGGACTACAACAAGCTTCTTCCTGGGTTGGTGACATCACTAACCCTAAAATTTACATAAACCCCGCCCCTGAGAACACGCAACAAAGGGGGTGAGGCCATGTTGGGCTGCTTTAGAGAAGAGGAAGAGTTGTTGTAGTAGAGTGTTGTTACCATGTTGTCATTTTACGCCGGACTGCTTCACAAACGAGGGTCAATTCAATGCTGGATTTGCACAAAAGATTAACATGACGGCACATGCTAGTTGATGAGTTGAAACAACTTCACAGGAACTACATAAATTTATCCACTAACCATTCAGAAACATCCAGTTTTATTCTAAAAGTTGTAATTTCTTCCTGATTCTCTCCATCAGCGTCCAACTCCGGTTTGAACAATGTAAGGCTGAACACCGTTACTGACAATCCTCATTTTGGCTGCGTGAGATTCTCCAGCTTTGTTGTTGTTGAGCAACCGAAGCGTGAGCTGTTAAAGCTCCGCCCTCTTCTGGAAAGGGGGCCGGGAGCAGCAACTCATTTGCATTTAAAGGGACACACAAAAACGGCGTGTTTTTGCTCACACCCAAATAGGGGCAAATTTGACAAGCTATAATAAATGATCTGTGGGGTATTTTGAGCTGAAACTTCACAGACACATTCTGGGGACACCGGAGACTTATATTACATCTTGTAAAAGGGGCATTATAGGTTCAAATTCATTAGCTACTATAGGTAAAACACTAGAAGAATAACTAAATGGTGCAAACAGTAAAACTCTTTGCACTACAAACCAGCGTGTTTATAATTACGACATTACATAAAAACAGTATGGTAAGAAATGCCAGTTTGCAATATCAAGCAGTATAACAAGCTGTTTTGTACACCAAGAAATAACTGGAAGCGGATGAAACCGTAAGCCAGACACATTCAATTTACAAATGGCCGCGCTGCTCTTACGTTAAAAATAAGGTGGATACTAGCATTGGATTCGGAAGTGCCTTGTTGCCTTCCTACCCCCCTATGCTGTCTGCGGAGGCTTTTGAACACACTGATTGTTCTACATCATCAATGGGAAATAATAACACTCACAGTAAAGCTATCATTGGAAATGAAAAGTTTAGTTTCAAATGCTGAAGTTTGTCATTTATTAAAGCTGACGACAGTCTATTCACAAGAATGTAAAGGAAAGCTATTCGAGTTGGATGTGACAACATTCGGATTGTGAAAAGGTTTAACCATAGCAAAACGCATTTATTAAAGCAATATCACATGAGCAAGACTGGCAATATCACGTTATAACTAGCAATTGAACGTTAAAGTTATTAGAGAAACAACCGGCAGCACAATTGTGTGATATTGCGGTAACACATTACAATACGGTCTGATACTGCTTTTATACAACAGTTAATATTAAATAACTTACATCTTGGACAAAACATTGCCAGGTTTTTTTTTTTTTTTTTTGTAATTATGTAACTTGCAGAAAGAGTCAATAATCAGGGATGAAGCATGGTCTTTTTATATGTACTTTTTTGGTTTGAGTTAAAACAAAATGTAAAATATAAGTATTTAGCAGAAGCTTTTAGCCAAAACCACTTTCAGAGGAGGTGCTACAACATAAGTGATAAAGAGTAATCTTATTCTCCACTCTCACTCTTGCGTAGGTGTAATACCTCAATTACTGCAGTGCAGGACAGAGGATTATGGACTCTAGTCCTGCTGATGCTTTAGTTCCGCAGGTCGACTGTTGCTAATCAATTGAAGAACAGGATTCAATTCATTACACCCAACCCAACTGCTGCGCACATACACACAGTCTAGCTCAGAAAACAATGCTCAGGAGTTGCTTTTTTAAGCTCAGGAGACTTATTTAAATGTGTCAAAGCCGAATTCGGAATTAAGAAAGGCGATAACAGATTCTACGGAGCCCCGTAGTGACATTGTGAAGGAAAAAATGAGATGGGAGGAAAAACATAATAATAAAAGTTTTTTTTTTTAAGATATACATCAATGACACTCAGGATCTGTTGCGCACCATATCCTCCGACATTGTCTTGTCAGTCATCTCGCCTTACTCTTGTCACGTGATAAGTGAAATCAGATTGCATCAGATTTCATGATGCATCATTTAGTAGTTGTAATTTAATTAAATTGTTGTCAAAGCAAAAATGCACATGGTTCATCTCAGTAAATCAATAATAATATTAATAATTGCCTCCCCGCAAAATAATCTCCCTAATCTAGCCTGATGAATCTTGGCTTTGTCATCCTGGAATATGGCCATGATGTGTCTTCCTACATGGTCGTTTAAGAAATGAAAAGCTACACACTCCATCAGTTAGGGTTAGAAGAACTGTTGCCAAACATATAACATGCTAGAAACATAATAATCACTGCAATAATGATCCAATCATAGATTCTGAAGTATTTGCCTATTTCAATCCAAACAGTGACAGTTTTTTTTTGTCCAGGCAGAGTATAAAATATTAAAGTCATCTCATTTGTGATTCTATGGAGACATACTCACTTATATCAGCATGGGAGTATTCTAGTATGTCATTAAACGCTTTGTTTGTCTGAATCATAGTTTATTGCGGCTCTTTTGTCCTCTGTCATTTCGCAGGGATGAGTGGTCACTCTCCTCTCGCTTAAACGAGGAGCCATTTCTCTTTTGCTCATTTAATGGACTGATTTCTTGTTCATAAAGCAGGTGAGGAGTGTGGATCAATTTATGACTGAGACAGACACGATCCTCAATACTTATGACTGTAGATTTACAGCAGGCCGGTTCGTCATTACTGGACGGATCTCTCAAACTGCTCTTAGATCTGCTTTTGACTTTCTGATGTTCTCAACAAGGCCAAACAGTTTGACACAACCAGCTTGTGCTGTTTTCTCCCATGGAACGGAAAGACCATGAAAAGTTTGATATAAAATATGGATTCAATGGATTTTTCTAAAGATTTAGATGTCATGAGGTCTCCACATCAAAAATCAGTGGTCTGTTGGATTAAATCCCTGGCGGTAATTTTTGTTGACCATGTAGCAGGGGACTACTGGTTCAGATATCATTACCTGCTCCCCCAGAGCTCCTTAACCTATTGTCATAATGTCCATGAGAGGAACGCTTGACTCAAATTGCTCCAAGGGAGCTGACGCCACACTGACTGCCCTTGACTAGAGCGATTCCCCTTCAAAACACGAAACACCCTCTTCTATGAACATGCTATATGAAATATGTATTAATACAAAGGTTAGTACCCCCTTAAAGGTGCACTTAAAGTCAGCATGAAACGGAAGTTGCGAATGCTTCTTGAACAAGAAAAAAAATGTAGGGTGCACTCTCAGAAAAAAAAGTACAAAAGCTGTCACTGTGGCGGTACATTTTCAAACGGTACACCTTTGTATCTAAAAAGTGCATATTGGTACCTTAAAGGTACATATTAGTACCTAAAGTGTACATACTGGTACCTAAAAGGAACAAAAGTGTATCTTTTGAAAAGGTACCACCCCAGTGACAGCTTTTGTACATTTTTTTTTGTTGTGTGTGGGACTTGAATTTGTCAGAATTGAATGTAAAGTGAATGTAAAATGCCATATGATGACATCCATGAACACTCTTTGCTCCATCACAAGCAAAATAATAAATTATTTAACACTTTATTTTATAGTGTCCTTGTTAGATATGTACTTTGTAATAATAGTAAATTATGCATAATTATAAGCATCTAACCCTAAACCAAACCCAACCTTAATTATACGGTAAGTACATTTTATTTAATATTTCTCAGTACTTAATGTATAATTACACTGTAAAAAGGGCACAAAATAAAGTTTAACCAGTTATTTTTTAATACTATTTAACAGGGGTGTAACGGTACACAAACATGACGGTTTGGTAACTAAACATAAAACTAAACATAAAATGCTTCTTCTTTCTTCTTTTTTTTATTAAATAGTGGTTTATTAAACAAATTGTGTCTCCCTCTTTAAATAAATTCAATTATAATTAAAATTTTCTTAAGTATTAAAAAATATATAAATATCTCAGCTAATGCTGTAAACTATACAGGGAGCTGTGGACACTAAATGACTTGCCTGAGGTAAATGTAATGCTATATGAGATATTATTCTCAAGCTGTTTTATTGATGTCTTTCTGCGGTTGAAACACTTGACATCAGAGATTACACGTAAACATGTCTATGCATAGATTGTCTGTTCTTCTTCTGCGCTTTTTCCTGTTGTGACGGTTAGCAAACAGCGCTGCATTACCGTGTGCGCCCCCTTCTGGATTGGAGTGTGGATCGCCTGTAACCGACTGTATTCGTCGTCTGACTGTATGCACCGAACCATGATGGTTCGGGACAAATACATGTACCGTTACATCCCTACTATTTAAGCTAAGAATACTTTTTACAGCCATAAAACCTTAAAAATACAAAAAAGTTTGCCAACAAACACACACGATTTCACCTTGTGTTTCAACCTTTCATTTCTGCAAGTCTCTGTGAGGTACCTGCTGTTTTCAAAAGCAGAAATATAGTCGTGTAAAAAGACCCTTTATGACACTAATCACTCAAAAAAAGAAAAAAAAAAAAAAAAGTACAGTACAGTGGCAGTACAGATGTGAGAAAGGTAAAACAGTTCTCCAGGGCTAAAAAAATAGTGAAAAGAATCGTCTAACCTCCCGTTCGCCCACTCAAACCTGTCAAGCAAGTGTCCTGTTCAAAAAGGGCAGCCGTTCCTGCTCACCTCATGTCTGTTATTCTCCGTATCCCTCCCTTTTTCAAGGATGAAGGAGAACATGGGGGTGGCTTTCAAAAGAAACAGTCACTTCACACCTCAAAGATATGTAACAGCTCACTTAAAGACTTTCTTTTTCCTACGCTTTTACTTCTGCATATTTGATGCTATTCCCTGCAGTAAAGTCAAGGATGCAAAACATTTGGCTGCAGGTGAGTAGATTTATCTCATTGTTTCCCCGTGTTTTTCCTAGAAAATGAAATACCAACAGCCTCAATCACAACTGCATAAACCCGAAAATCCTTTAAAGACCACACACACATAGAACGAAAACAGGTGCTGAACCGGGAACGCAGCTCACGTTGGGGTGAGGTAAACGATGGGAGGGGGAGTTTAAAGAGCAGAGAGATATGTGTTAAGAAACACAGATGAGCGCAGATAGAGAAGGCCTTGATGTGGCGGTGATGAAGCCGAGGCTGAGTACACTGAGCACAGCTCCATTCATCTTGCCCCCACAGCAGACAGGCTGCAGTAATGACTCCCTGGAGAACACGGCTCTGCCTCTGACCTTGGAAATCTCGGCATAGCCTGGGGACTGTTGACACTAACTCGAGAGAATGCCTGAGGTTTTTTACACATGATATTTCTTTATAGGAAGGAGCCCAAATGCCCACCTTAATCATGCCAATACCAGCGTGGGTTTACTCATTCAAGCCGAGTCACATTTATTTATACAGTGCTTTATACAGTACAGACTGTTCCAAAGCGGCTTCACGGCAGTAGCATGCAGTGGTGTTCTGAAATGATGAGGCAAAGTCCACAGTTTTTTAATGTGTGTGTATATATATATATATATATATATATATATATATATGGGTCAATGACGTGATGGGTCATTGTTTTTGTCCAAAAGCCTTAATAATAATAAAAAAACAAAGATATGACATCCAAAGTATGTAAGGTAGTACAACTAGATCTCTTTTATTGAATTCAAAAGGTTTTAATTATATTTTGCTACATGTAAAGGTATTTTGATGATTATGAAGTGTCATAACCGCCCAAAGTCCAATACAGCCATTTCATTTGTGATTACAATATCTTAAAATGTAATAAATGATCTGTAACATCATATATCAACATAGTGCAAAATGGTATTAAAATTATGTGTAGAAGTCGTTGCTTTGTTATGAGAAAGAAAGTCTGGAAAAATGAATTTCATTGATGTCATTTGGAGTAACCAATATAA
The DNA here is from genome assembly GCA_039654765.1 of Mylopharyngodon piceus. Lineage (NCBI taxonomy): Eukaryota > Metazoa > Chordata > Actinopteri > Cypriniformes > Xenocyprididae > Mylopharyngodon > Mylopharyngodon piceus. The sequence continues at coordinate 17,597,795 of CM077440.1, read as the reverse complement.
AGGGACCATTTTCGATCAAGTCATGTGGTCAATATCATGTGACAGGATGTGACATCATTCAGAGACCTGCAAAGGACCACATGGTGGTGAAGCAAAGTAACTAACTCTCTCTTAACTATTTGAAAAATTGCTCATACGCATGTCCCGAAACATCAGGTCATTCGGTACAACTGCTATAAAACATTGAAAATGTTGTAATATTTTAAAAACTTGTACTAAATATAAAATGTTTGATTGTACTTTTGCTAGCTAGCTAGATATCAGCATGTTAGCACTGTTTGAAAATATCGTCATTCGGTATAACCAAAAGTGTCATTTGGTAAAAATTTTGGTTAAACCAAAATACTTTTTTGATGACAAATTTGGTGCATCTTGTAAAAAATGACAAAAGCAGAGTTAATTGGTTATAAAAACCACATAATCTCATTGTTAACACTTAATAAAACTTCAAACTTAATTACATCTCTATTATGGTTTTTTTTACACTTTTAAAAGCCTTTTAAAAGCCTTACGTATATATATACGCCTTACTTATATATATATATATATATATATATATAAAAACACAAACACTCTCACACACACACTTACAATATATATGTAAATTCACGTCCCAGTTACACTTTTTTCCTAGTTAAACATTACATAATAAATAAATAAATAAATAAATAAAAAAAATAATGTCTTTTAAACCCCAAATAAGCAAGCCAAAGGTGACAATGGCAAGGAACTCAAACTCCATCAGGTGACAGAAATGAAGGGGAAAAAAACTGGAATAGACAATGTTTCTACTTCCTATGGAATGGACTATGTTTACGAGAAAATATTTCCCTGCTGAAAAGACCTGCATGTATTGTATATGATGGTGATTTTGCCAAATAGGACATGTTCCTGGACGAACAGGAACTATAAAAAATGTTATTAAAAGAAAATAAATAAATAAATAAATAAATAAAACTCATAACCCCAGTTGACTTCATGGCTGCATTTGACTATCCACCAGTTGCATTTGTGCCTTCAGCATATTTTTGAAGATTATTATGAATCCTACTACAAGCTGAAAATAAATAAAATAATGTCCTGCACTGAAAAAGTGGCATCCTGTGATTGTAATCTAATTTATTTAGTGACTCAATGAAGGTTAAATTATATTTTTTACTAAAATCATATAATTTAGATAAACTATTAATTAAGCCACCCCCCTTTTTTATTATTATTATTATTTTTTTTTTTTTTCAGTAAAACCACTTTGTTTGCCAATTAGAAATAATATGTACCTCAAAACCTCAATAACAGTGACCATCAACAAATATTAAAAATATGCCATTCTTAATATCACTACACAACAAATAACTACCAATAATGACAAAATCAACAAAAAACATGAATAAAGCCAGCAAATAGTAAAACAATAAATATTTAACAGAAACCACTTTTTTTTTTTTTTTTTTTTTTTTCATATTATATGGGGACTTTCCATAGACATAATGATTTTTATACTGTACAAACTGTATATTCTATCCCCTAACCCTGAACCTACCCATCATAGAAAACTTTTTCATAAAACATCACAATATGATTTATAAGCTGTTTTCCACATGGGGACCAAAAAAAAAAAAAAAAAGGTCAAAGATTTTGGATATTGCCATCTGGGGACATTTTGACCCCATAACATAGGGTTTACCTGAACCAGATGGCTCATGTTAAAGCACAGCCCCTGCCAACCAAACCTCATCCTCATACGATCAATCCTCATCCTATCTCTGACAGCATACTAAATAAACAAGATCGAGGCTTGATACTGAACAACTATCTAACACAACCTGTGCCTGCCTACAAGAGCAACAAACATGGGAGGAAACACGTCCTCTAACATATATACTGTATACACATGAAAATCTGTGGAATCTGATAATAAGGCCTTTATAGGAAGCAGCATATATAATTTAGTATTTAAAACCTAACTGATGTATAGGAATTTGACATTTACACAACATTTATTAGGGATAATAAAAACAAAGCAGGTTCAGCAAGGTGTTGCAACACACTGTCCACATTAAAGACACAGTAGATCTCTCAATGTTTTTCTTTACTTTTATGTTTCATTTAGCAAAAATAAAATGGAATTCTTTAAAGAAAAAAACAAAAACAAAGCAAAAAAATCATTGCAATTTAAAAACACAGATTATAGTTTTAAACATTTTATTGTGTATTTAACCCTATAAAGTCTACTGTATTAATTGTCTTTTACATTTTGTCTAAAGGTTTAACAAACTGTTGAAAACAAACTGTTCAAAGAAAATTAGATTTTTATAACTGTTATTTCATAGTTATTTTAGCATCATTGATATACTATTATAGGTTTTGTTAATATTTTGAAAAAGGTTTATTTTTTTATATTTTTATATATATCTTTTCACTTTAATTTATAGTTAAAATTTTAGTCATTTTGTTCTGTTTTTCCATTATTATTATTATTATTATTATTATTATTATTATTATTATTATTATTATTTTAATATGCCTATATATTTTTAGGTAATTTTATTAGATTTAGTTTATTTAGTTTTAGTTGTTTTATATGGAAGCTTGATTCTGCCACTAAATAAAAAAAATAAATAAAAAGGTAATTGTGACATTTTATCTCATGATTTTGAGTTTATATCTCACAATTCTGACTTTATAACTCGCAATTGTAAGTTTAAAAACGTCGCAATTACTTTTTTTTTTTTTTTTATTATTTTATATTTCATGGCAGAAACAAGCTTCCATAGTTTTAGTACTTCAAGTAAAAGGTAGGGTAGGCAATTTCTGAGTTTTAACCCTACCTTTAAAATAAATAATAAAAAAAATAGAAATGTTGCCTTGGAAACTATCTGAAATAAGTTTTTTTTTTTTTTTTTACATATATGTCTTATTTTATTTCAGTTAATGTTTATTTTGCTTCAAGTAATGATTTTTTTTGTTTTGTTTTGTTTAAGTTTTAGTTAACGGCAATAACCCTGTTCATATGTCAGGCTTCACAGTGTTAATTTTAGTTAAGAGTGTTCAAATTTGATGAGACTTAATGAACTACAATACTTTTAAATTAGGTAAAATTTGAACTATATAAAAAGTGTGCCGTGTATAAGCAAACATTATCATTCATTAAAACAGGTGTTACATGCTGGATTGAGCAAATTGCAAGTATTTGTCCATCTGAACACACACCGGTCAGCATAAATCAGATTAACACACCCCATTCTAGAGGTGAGAGCATCAATATGACCTTGAGCTGCTTCATTTTGTGTCTAAAACAGCCCACCCTTTCTTTATATTATTAAAGACCATTTAATGTATAATGTCTTTAGGTTTGCGTTTCGAGGCAAACAATGTCTTTACGACAGCAATCAACCAAATTCCTCCCAATGTAATTACAACATTAACGTAACAACCGAAACCTCTGCAATCCCCTCAAGAGAACGGCATTGTGAATGAGAAGCTAAGCACAGTGATTATCCTAATGGAAAAAGAAGAGCTAATACTATTATTGCACAAGTACATGAGAAACCCAGAGGCAATCAAAGTGAAACGTTCTTGAACATCCTTCGCAGCCATGTTAACTGTGTATGTGCAAAACCAGCCAGCGTTACACCAAAAGGGACAAAGCGGTCAAAGAGTCTTTATCCCTGCATCAGCAGTCTGATGATGCTTTGCTTCTAATTACATCATTAAAAGTCCATAGTGTATATGGGCCTCAGTGTAAAAAAGCCATTTCAGTTCTCAGGAGTGCCTGACACCGTCGGCGGCACCCTAAAACATTCAATGAAGACAACAGCAATCAAGCCAGAGAAGATCTGAGTCATCTAAAATCCCTCATCCACCCATCCATCCAGTAGTGTCCATAACAGTGCGATATGGCTCTATATCAGCACGGCTATGATTCGGCAGTAGGCGGCCGAGCGCCGTAGGTAATCACAGCGTGCTGATATACAGCCATATTGCATGGCTATGAGTGTGATATTGCGTTTATACAACAGTTCGACAGCACAAGCGTGTAAATCAGAACAACAACGGAGTTTACAACAGTTTAACAGTTGAGCTCAAGCCTCCGTTATTAATTCTAAAACGTCACTTTAGAACTAGTAATGAAGGAACGTTGAGTCACTCCATTGAAGCTTATTGTATTATGTAGAGTATTATGGTATTATGAAAGAGAGATCGACTAAACAAGTGTATTACCTGCATCTGATATAGCATTCATTCTTCAGGTCGATGTCCATAATATTATATTCATTATAAAAAATCAGTTTGAATGTCCGCTGTGGAAAGAGATATCTTTGTCTTTGTCCTTTTAAAGGTTAAGGAGATTTCCCATGACAGCGCTAAAACAACTTCCTTGTTTACAAGTCCCTTTTAATTTGCTACTGACTCACTCATAAAGACAGTCTTTGCCGCCATCTAATAACGTAACTTTCACTTAAGTAATCACTAACAGACCCTTTCTCAATACAGCATATTATTTATATAAAATCATATTTATTGAACAATAATATTTAAATTAACAACAATATCCATTATAAAAGACAAAAGGAAATAAATACAAGCAAACAATTCAGTCAAACATACAAAAGCAGGGCTCTAGTACAGGATTTAAGTTAAATATAGCCTAAATATAAAGTTATGAAGCTTAATTTTCCCCTTAACCCAAATTGCTTTGCTCTGGAACAAGTAATAGATTAATAAGACCAAAGATTGCCCAAAATAATTATATTTCATGTTTAACCACTATCTACATAAGAGCCAGAGGCAAATTTCCGAAGGACTGGCCGAGATGAAGCTGTTCTCGGCGGATACATGAGCACTAAACGGTCGCTGACGGCTTGGAGCTCACATCTGCGAAAGTGTCTAAACAAATGGTAAAACATAGTTTGTTTATATATAAGTCACATGTTTGAAGTGTAAATAACTACATTCCCGACTAAAAAACTCTTAAAACTACATTCCGTGACACAATAACAGTAGTATTTGTAAAAAATATGGTGGATTTGCTCGACCGCCATAACAGTCGCCGCAAGCGGAGTGATACAAACGGTGAAACACTGGGGGAATATCGCACGGTTGGGAAAGGCTCTCAGCCAATCAGATTCGAGAACCAGAACGAACTGTTATATAAAATTGAATATACAACAGCTGAAAAAAATAGCTATGGAATACAATAACTTTATCACTATTGATAGTGAAGTGATATAAGCCATGCAAGTAAATTGGAAAAGGAGAGTTACCATCGACGATGTTCTTTAGTTGCAATGGTTTGGAATCTTGTGGGATGCAGAGGGATGCACTGGGCAACAGTTTCTAAAACAAACCATATGCTGGTATTTTCAGCAAGCAATATTTAGAAATATTTTAACAAAACTAGTTATCCAAAGTTTGCTTTCATGTCTGTCAGTTGGACGATGGTGTTTAAGTAACTCAGGGTGAGATTATCGGCTTGTTTTCCTATCAGGCTTCTTTCGTTCTGTAAAATTTAAAATTCTTCTCCAGCTTCACAGCACTATGAATGCAGTACCAATCTCTGATTAGCACAGAGCTTAAGGCAAAAAGATAGCAGGACCGCTCATGCTAGCCAATAACCACAGGTCATGATTAGCACATCACTGATGTAAACCGCATTGCTAATGCTAACTTCAGCCCTGAATGCACTTCAGAGACTTTCAGTTGCCCAAGAAGAAAGGGTGGACATGCGCTAGATGAAGCTTTTCATGTAGACTGTACCTTAGTATATAAAGAAATGTTGGGTTCGAGTTGAATGTTTCTCTCTGTTTTTAACATTAGCATGTCTATCACTTCAAATTGAATGCTAAATGTCTAAGTTGTTGCTGTACAGTGCTGTATGACCAAGCATGGTTTCTTCTACTCTAGGAATATTTTCTGGTAAATATCCCCATAAAGACAAACGGTGTGACATATCAAAACAAGCGTGAAAATGGATACATTTTTGAATGGTAAGCAAAACTGCTAAAGTAGCTAATGCTTAATTTTCGAGGTTTACTAGCAAGTGAAGCTTAAAATGTTCATCTAATGCATTCTGTCCATCCCAGAACTGTCTATTACAGCGGAAAACAAAGGTTGACCTTCTCTGTATCAGCTCAAACCCTTCCATTCTTAGTGTATCTGCGTCCCCGGCCAAAAAATCCATTGCTTTCATTGCTCATAAAATTGATAACTGAAGCCTATGAGGGAAAAAAAGTGATATCTGGTACACACTTAAGTTCTGGGAGAGAATTATGAAATTCTCATTCACTCAGAGCCAAATCTGAATGAAAAACGTTTGACAGAACTGACCCCAGGCCTGTGATTCAAAGCACAGTATGTCCACAGAATCTAATAAGGTGCCTCATGCATGGCAGTCTGTGAATCACACAGTTTAGTAAGGGGGAAACACTTCACTGACAAACAGGCAGAGAAAGATTCGAGATTAGCATTCAGCCATGGCAAACCAGCAGGAGCAGTTTGGAAAACAGTCGGAATTCTGTTTGCCTTGTTCCTGCTGCAGGTTTGTTGGGGGGAAACGATCCCATCAGCCATTTACTTCTCTTCTCATTTCCACTGGAGTTCATGCAGTAAAACATTTCTAGGGCTAGAAATAAATTACAACTTTACTGCATGAATTTTTTTTTTGAAAGAAATCAATACTAATATTCAGCAAGGACACATTAAATTGATCAAAAGTATATAATGTTCCATAATAATGTTACAAAATAATGTTGAACATTACATCAACTTAATATTGTCTGTAATTTAAACTCAAATTTCTGCGTTAATTGGCTTTTTTAAAACATTAAGTTGTAGTAACTTAATGAAATTGTCTTGATAACTTAGGAAATTAGGCAGTGGATTTCTAGTTCCCATGCTTTGCATAGGACTGAATTAGGATAATAAATGTTGAAATTAAGTGTTATTTTATTTGTTTTTAATGAAGGGAAAGACCTGTTAGTGTTTAATGCTGTTATGTTTGACATTTAAAGGAGTTTCTGTAATGTTTTTTTTGTGGTTACAATTGTGCTGAAGAGTAGATACATGAAGGTAAACACTACATTGACTCTATAAGCAATGTCTGCACTAATGCAGTGACAAGTAATATCTTACTTGTTCATTAAATATACATGTTAAATAAGTTATGTGAGCATGTTTTATGATAGCTTTTGATTTGAACTGAAATAGATAAGATTAACTGGTTCCAGCGCTACAACTCTGATAGTTGGAGCGACTTAATTTTTTTGAGTTATCAAATTGTGTTTATGCTACAAATTAAGTTTCTCTAACTCAATGTAGTTTGTTGGTTGAACATAAATTCACTCAATGTTGTCATTAAAAAAAAAAAAAAATGATGCAAACTGTTGCGTTAATCTTGCTGTTAAACCTACACATTATTTTTTAGAGTGTAGGGCATAATATGGCCAAGAGTTGGATACGACTGAAATGGTTAATGACAATTACAATATATTAATATTGTTGTTTTTCAGTGCCATATCGAACTGACAGTTCACTTTGACTGTGATTCTGATGTTTCCTTTTGAGGTGCAAAAAGGAAGTATTAAAAATTGGCATGGAAAAAGAACCCTTGGCAATACTTGAGAGTTGAGAAAGATAAAGACGTGTCATCCTGCAGGAAGTAGCAAGTACAAGGAAGGGGCACGTCTGACACATACTGTAGAAGAAAATCTGTTTGATATTTCTTACCTTGCTGCCACATTCTACAGCCTGTGGCAAGATCCTTCAGCTTTAAAGAACAATCAAGGTTAAGCCAAGCTCTATCGACAGCATTTGTGCCATAATGTTGATTACCACTGAACATAATATTGACTCTTTCCTCATTTGTTTCTTCTTAAAGTAAAAAAAAAATGAGTTACAATAAGGCATTTACAATGGCAGTAAACCAGGCCATGCACTTTGAGGGTTTTAAAGGAAAAGCTTTTATTTTTGTTACAGCACCTGCATGAATTCTCCCTTCAAAAATCTGTCGTTTGAGATATAACATTAGTCAAATTATCAGTTTAGTAACTTGTCACTAACATAATTCCTGGGAGTGGAGTTTGCTCCATGTAAATAGTTCCTTTTCTGACTTTGCACAAAGTTATCATGAAATTAAATTGGCAGCGGCTATTTGCTCTAAGTAAAAATTTTCTCAGCGGTAGCTGCTATTTACACTAATTTTAAATAGCAATAGATTCTATTTACACTAATTTTAAATAGCAATAGATTCTATTTACACTACAGTATGTAAAAATAGCAGTATTTTCTTTGCAATAAGTGTGAATAGTCAAAGACTATAGAATAACACAAGACGCATCACTCGTATTGTTTTGAATGGGAGAAAGTGCAACGCGCAATATGGCGGAATAAGTCCCGCCCTCTAAATAAGAGCCAGTCGCCGATTGGTAACGTCATTGAGTCACTGCAGCAGCCGTTAGAAGCTCTGGTTCCTGTAGAAACAGTCAGACGCGCACTTCCTATAGAGGCGCACACTTAGGACTGCACATGCGCATTAGCTTGATCCAGCCTGAAAAATACTGTTTTTTCGTCATGATTCGAGCGTTTAGAAACAAAATTTATGAGACAGTTGTTGACAGATTTCATTGGTGATTTCAAATATGTAATTTAATTGAAAGCTTGGAGAACAGCTTTGAAGAATTTGACATTTCCCCATTCAAAGAGATAGGAGCTACACTTGTATGCCCGAGAGACGTTTCAAAGATGGCCGCCGAGTGAAATTACTTGTCTTAAAGGGACTTTGGAATAGTATAGTTAGATGTTATTTATAATTAGTGGCAGATACTATTTGCACCTCAGTGTTGTTGTATATTAAATGGTATGCAATAATAGCATAGTGTAAATTATTATATTTATTAAAATTATGAAATGGATGCCACCAATAAATACGGACAAAAAAGCCCTCCCTACACCTACACCTAATGCTAAGTAACCGATAAACACTTTAATATTAAAGACACGTTAGACACTTTCTGAATATTTTCTTTATTTTTATTGAAAATAAATGCCTTTCCGATCTGATAAGAGAAGGGAAAAGGGAGTAGAGCGAGTTCGGCAAAAGGCGGATTTGAACACGGGTCGATTTGCATCAAAACTTTCTGCCATGTGTCTTACTCGTACATTACAGTTGACAATGCAGCGTCTTCCGTAATTTTGTCTGGCCCAACTGTGGCTAAACTCTTGAGTATGTTAAAGTGTCCCTATTATGCTATTTTAAAGGTTCCTTATTTTGTTTTAGATGTTTTCCTACAACAGGTTTACATGCATCCAAGGTACACTTTAATTTTCTCATAAATCACATTGCAGCATCACTTCTTTTCCCATAGTGTCTAAAATGGTCTCTCTAAACCCCTCCTTTCTGAGAGCCTACTCTGCTCTGTTTGGTCAGACAGCCATTCTGTTGTGATTGGTCGACAGCTTACAGCACGTGTCGGGAATGGGGAATGTAATGCCTATCTCAGCGTCTTCTCGACATGAACCGAAACTCTTCCAGTCTCAGCTACAACTACAGTGTTTGAGGGCGGGTCAAAGTAGACGTTGTTCGCCGGCAGCCAATGAAGACCATAGGCTGGCATTATGCAAATTTGTTACAAACCTATGTGCTGTAGGTTTGAGCAGGAAGTAAGACTGGAAATACTGACAATTCGTTTCAGGCAGTTCAGAATTGGTTGACCTGAACCTTCAACATTGATTTATACACAGTACACTGTCTGAGATTTTTTACCCTTATATGCCCATCAATATTTTGCAAACAAAAGGAATATGAGGTGCTGTTCAAGAACAGATTACAGATTTCGCAGACAAATATCGTTTTTGCGCCAGTCCAACACCATGTGGACATATCCCTGGCTCTCGCTGGAAGCCTGGCCATCTGCAGGCACACTGAGTTTATAAATTGTTACCATCTCTGCCAACACCAGTTACGTTATGAGAAGCTGCTGTCTCATTACCGCTCCCAGGCATCCGCGGTTAGGAACACGCACACCTCATAACAACACTGCTAATTTGCTGCGCTCCGCTCTTGTTAAAGTTAAGACAGTGCACTAATTGCTCTATTGGAGAGATGTTGCAATTATCAAGAGAGCTATTCCAACTATAAAGTCACCATTAAAGACAATTAATGCTTATAATACAGCGACTAAAATAATGTAGTTTATATAGGACATTAAAACCACTATTTTTGCACCACTGCTGATCTCAAATTACAATATATATTAATAGTAAAAACCTATAAAAGTTTCACATGCATACAAATGTAGAGCAAATCTTGTGGAATTTTTCTGTAAAATGCCCCTTAATTTATATATAATAAAAGTAAAATAAAAATAATTAAACTATTAAATCTATGCATGTACAGTATGTTTAATATTATATATGTATAAGTATATAGTATGAGAAATGCTTTCAATTTAGACTTTTTTTGTCACAAATGTGATTTACATCTCGCAATTCTGAGTTTTTATATTACAAGAAATCACCAACTAATAATAAATAAAATTTAAAAAAAAAAAAAAAAAGTAATGAAATATTACAAGAAATCACCAACTAATAATAAATAAAATAAAATTTATAATTGTGAGATGTAAGCTAGCAATTGTGAGATAAAAAGTCGCAATTATCTTTTAAATTGTTTTATTCAGTGGTGGAAACAAGCTTAATAAATAAATACATACATATATTTATTTTTAACATTGTAGCATGTACTGCATCTCAGTAAATGGGTTATTGCCTTTTCCTTAAATACCATATATTTTCTACATTTAACTGCCATTTAAAGTATATCCACATTATGCAAGCACAAAACAGCCTGTAAAACAGCTATTGTAAAGTATTTCCACTCCCAGTGTTGATCTACACACCTGCCCACGGGGAGGAGCGTGTAACAGATGCTGATAGCAGTCAAATACTGCAAGCTATTTAGATGCAATAGAGTGAGTGATGCAGATAAAATACTATCAGTTTCCTTCTGCATAAACAGTTTGACAGCCAACCCCGTCAGCGACGTCACGCACAAATACACATAAGCACATACCGCCTGCCATTCATCCTTTCCAAACATCCTGACACTCTGCATGTCACCCAAAAAGCCAGATAACGTCCAGATTTAACGTACATTATTTGGGGTGTTTTATTTAAACAGGCGTAAAGCTCATTTTGCTTTCACTCTGCCAGCTGGGCTGAATCAATGAGCACATACTGAGACTCGGACAGATAAAAATTGAATATTCAAACAGTGTGTTTGGATTAGTCTCACAGACTGTTGGAAAGCTAAAAATCGTTGGGAAAAAAGTGTGAAGTTTTGACTTGGAGAAAAAAGCCATGAGGAATCAGACAAAGGTTTTGTGCACTTGACTTGATGCCATGCCTAAAAACACCTATTCACTGTAGTAAAATCAATATAATGCACAATATCTCATGGCTTACTGCATTATTTTATTCTTATAAAATTATGCATATGGCTTTTCAATGTTACAAATTTAGTATTGCGATATTATGACTTCATAAATTATGCCTTTTTCTTAAAATATTACAAGAAATCACCAACTAATAATAAAACAAACTAAATTAAATTAAATTAAATTAAATAAAAAATAAAATAAAATATTACAGGAAATCACCAACTAATAGAAAAATAAAATATTACAAGAAATCACCAACTAATAAAAAATAAAATAATAAAATAAAATAAAATATTACAATAAATTACCAAATAAAAATAAGATAAAAAATAAAATATTACAAAAAATTACCAACTAATAAATAAAATCAAATATTACAATAAATCACCAGCTAAAAACAAAATAAATAAAATAAAATATTACAAGAAATTACCAACTAATAAATAAAATCAAATAAAATATTACAAGAAATCACCAACTAATAATAAATCAAATCAAATAAAATATTACAAGAAATCACCAACTAAAAATAAATAAATAAATAAATAAAAAAAATAGAATAAATAAAATTAAATTAAATATTACAAGAAATCACCAACTAAAAATAAAATAAAATATTACAAGAAATCACCAACTAAAAATAAAATGAATAAAACAAAACAAAATAAAATATTACAAGAAAGCACCAACTAATAATAAATAAAATAAAATATTACAAGAAATCACCAACTAAAAGTAAATAAATAAATTAATTAATTAATTACAGTGGTTACGGTTGTGTTAGCTGGCCATGGAAACCGTATAGGCGAAATAAGTCACTACGCTCGGAGGGTTCAGCAGGCTAATGCTGTTCAAATGGCCCTGGAGATTAACTTCATCCAGATGCTCCAGTGACACAGTGTGACAATGTGAAACTCCTCCAAGCTTATTTAACATTCTAGCCATGTCATCCCAGAGCCTGGAGAAGTCATCTTTTAGAGGACAATGCCAGGGTTGTAAAAGATTTCCACACAAATCATGTTCATCCCACTTTCCTGCCATACTTCATCACCTGGATGTCCATTTTCTTCATTCTATATCCTTCACTTCCTTAACACATGGTCTTCCATTACCGTTTCTACAAACAGGAAGCTCTAAATGTGATAATATTCAGCCTAAATGACTTTGTGCAGTGGGGAAAAAAGCATCAGCTGAAATAAAGTCATTGTGACCTTTGAGGATTTGAGAATGCATGATTGGTTGCAGTTGATCATGAATGTTTGGCCAGTTAACCTCAGTCCTGACAGCCATTCACATCTACACACGGTACTCGAAAAACAAAGAGACAAACAATTGCAAGTTTCGAGTTTCACCTTTTTGGAAAAAGATACACTTGCATTTTTCTGTTAAATTGCTTTGTTCGTTCATAAATAAATAAATAAATAAATAAATAAATATCATCCAAAAGTTTGGAATAATTAAGATTTTTTTTTATGTTTCCTGTGTTCACTAAGGCTTCATTTATTTTATACAAAATATAGTACAAACCTATTATTGTAAAATATTATTAGAATTTAAAAGAACAGTTTTCTATTTGAGTGTATTTTAAAATGTAATTTATTTCTGTGATCAAAGTTGAATTTTCAGCATCATTACTCCAGTCTTCAGTGTCACATGATCCTTCAGAAATCATTCTAATATGCTGATGTGCATCAATTATTAGGGAAATTTCAATTAATAGGAAATTTGGCACACTGTTAGAGGCAAGTCTGAACTGTGTCTATAGCAAATTTGGAGTCTCTAACTTAATCCCTCTAGCGCCACCACCTGTCCAAATTTTCACTCATATTTATGCTAATAACTTTTTAGACCATAAGGGTTAGAAACAAAATTCTTTTTTCCTCTCATTCCTTTGCTCAAGACAATTCGATTACAATTTCATTCATGAAGATTTTCCCGCCATTTTGATTTTTAAGAAAAACGTACTTTTTCAAACTCCTCCTAGGCCGTTGCTCCGATTTTCACGAAAATTGAACCAGATCATCTTCAGACCATGCCGATAAAAACTGGAATGGAATTCACGTCGATTTCTCAAAAATATTTCTCGATTTCTTCGTCAATTTTTTTGAAAAACGGACTAACGAATTTTACGTAGCGCTTGCGAAAATAGACTTAAGGCTGTATCTCCGCAACACTTTATCGTATTCAGGCCAAACTTGGTACGTATCATCACAAGCATGACCTGAGGCAACATGCATCGTTTTGGCACAGCACCACCTACTGGTCCGGAAAAAACAAAAAATGGCTATTTTTGCTTATAACTTCTGATGGGTTTGTCCAAAAATCAATGTGGTCTTGTTAGATTCGGGGCATCATGCCGAGTCGAATGATATCCAATTTTCTCATATCGGCCATTTTGAATTTTGTGCTAAAATGCTGTTTTTTATGAATCCATTAGCATATTGTTACGAAACTCGGTATGGTTCATCAGCATGATGCCCTGAAGGAGCCTGAGAAGTTTCGGACCAGCGCAACCTAGTGGAGAATAAAAAATATTTATATGCTTATAACTTTGGATGTGGAGGAAAAAAAAAAAATATTTATATGCTTATAACTTTGGATGTGGTTGACTTATTTTCACGGGAGTCATCTCCTTAGACTAGTCCACTCCTTAGTCCAACGATACCAAACATGCTAGGTTTTGCCTTATGGTTTGTGCAACTGATAGCCATCTGATAACATAATCAAGGATACTGGATACAGTGCACATTGCTAAGGTTGGGGTCAATTCCTTTCCAACTCATAGCCTAAAGGAAATATATTCATTCAGCAGTGGTTTGATTTAATATATTCAGATTCACTCAATGGTCATTTGAAATTATCCATGCATGAAATAATATCAATAAAATCAGATAACAGCATTTCATGTGAAGCTTCAAAAAAACTCTTCAATACTGCTGATAAAGGAATATTTCTCCATGCATCCCCACCATACTTTTTATCTACATGTGTGCAATGTGCGACCTTGTCCTGAGGCGCAATGGATTCATTTGCATCACTTTGTTTGGTGTGTTTGTATCTGAGCCTGTCAGGAAGGTGAACTGCTCTCATTTCGTGATGGGTCACTTGGCACTGACAGTAATCTGAGAAAGTTCAGTACCAGGTCAGAGCCCTTGTATGTCTTTAATAGTTCAGAACAGCAGGAAATCCACAAGCACACGGTGTGAAAATAAGGCTTTAATTACCCAATGTCCATTCTCACGAGTCGCTTTCCTGAGAGTGCATTTATAAACTAAAACCCACCACTGTTGCACTGCAACTTCGCTGATTTCATAATTAGTCAATTAAGCTGTAAAAAGAGAGGCAAGATAACAGCGCCTCAACCGCTAATTAATTTCAGATATGAGTGTAAGGGGAAGGAGAGGTCAGCGCACAGGGCTTTTCCTTAGCTGTGCACTGAATGAGATAAAAAGGACTACTAAATGCTGTGCTTACAGCTTAAATACTATGACATGAGCCACACATAAACACTGTCATTTGCTTATGGAAGTGAAGACCCCACAAAATGGTGGGAAAAGTCAGTAAAAGACCGTGAATAATGAGTAAAGTGATGTTACAGTCGTTTAAACAAAGTTAGAAGCAACATTGCTCAGTGTTAATATGGATCACTTCAATTACCCTCTGCAAAAAAGGATGAGAAATACTAAGCTTGTGGCATAACAAATTAATATATGCAAACTAACAGATGTTCTCTGCAGCTTTGCTATTGAACACTTTTTTTTTTCAGCACTAAAAATAATCACAATTTAGTTTTCTAGTCTTCCGCTTACTATATCTACAGTAACTATAGAGCGCAACTGTAGGATTTCTACAGTAAAACTTCATTTTCTCCACAGAAAAACCATAGAACCATTACTTTTAACATTATCACATACACTTTTCAATACAAAAATCAATGTTTAGCAGCTGAAGGACTACAGTGTAGTCTTTTACACAACGATACCATATTACTGGAGAGAAATCCACCAATCAGAGGCAACACTGTTAGGAAATGTAAGCCACAATTTGTAATGTCTCATTGATTCATTTTAATTGATGATTTTGTATATATATGAGCAATATCACACATAGCTGTGCGATATGGCAGTATATCAGCATGGCTGTGATTCGGCCGTAGGTAATCATGCTGATATACAGCCATATTGCACAACTATGAGTGTGATATTGCGTTTATACAACAGTTTCGACGGCACGAGAGTATAAACAAATAAGAAATAACAACAGAGTGTCTTTAAAACCCTCTTTTGTGCAGAACTACTTCCTTTCGCCACAGATTCAAATCTCAAGTTGACTGTTAAACAGTTGAGCCCAAGCCTCCAATACTAATTCTAAAACGTCACTTTAAAACTAGTAATGAAGGAACATTGAGTCGCTTCATTAAAACTCATTGTATTTTATACAGTATTAGAAAGAGAGAGAGAGAGAGAGAGAGAGAGAGAGAGAGAGAGAAAGAGAGAGAGAGAGAGAGAGAGAGAGAGAGAGAGAAAGATCGCCTGAGCGAGCATTGCCTGTGTCTGATATAACATTCATTCTTCAGGTCGATGTCCATATTATTATATCCATTATTATAAAAATTTGTTTGAATGTCTAAAACAACATCCTTTGTTTACAAAACTCCCTTTCAATTTAAAAGTCTCTTGCGACTGACTCATTCACTATGACTCATAAAGTTTGCCGCCATCTAATGGCGCATTAATGTAACATTCACTCAATCCATATTACGCACTAATGTACCCTTTCTCAATACCAATAACAACATATTATTTATATAAAATAATAATTATTGAACAACAATATTTAAATCAATAACAATGGCCATTGTAAATAACAATAGGAAATAAACACTACAACTCAGTCAAAGGTACAAAAGCAGTGCTCTACAGGATGTAAGTTAAATATAGCCTTAATATTAAATTATTAAATTTAACATAGCCCAATTCGATTTGCTCTGGAACAAGTAATAGATTAATAAGACCGAAGATTGCCCATTTTATGTACCCAAAATGAATTATATCTCATATTTAACCACTATAAGAGCCAGCGACAAATCCCCAAAGCACTGGCCGAGATGAAGCTGTTCTCAGCGGGTACACGAGCACTGAACGGCCACTGATGGCCTGGAGCTCGCATCTCTGAAAACGTCGAAATAAATTGTAAAATAGGCGCTATGATTAAATATGAGTCGCATATTTCAGGTCTAAACAACTTCATTCTCGCCTAAAAGACTCTTAAAACTACAGTTCGTGGTACAACAAGTGAAGTATTTGTAAAAATATGGTGGATTTGCTCGGCTGCCATGACAGTCGCTTCAAGCGGAGTGCTGTTATCACTAGAATATTGCACAGCTCTCAGCCAATCCTCCTCCTTTTTTACTGTGTTTTTGTTGCATAATTTGTCTTAGAATTAGTAAAGAGCATCAATATAGAATTTAATTGTGTGGATATATCATTTATTCCATGAATGATCTTATAAACTGAGTATACGCTAGTGTAGTTGACCATGCTCTTTTATTTAAAAAAGCAAGATAAATCCAGTATGTCCCTTTTAAAGATTTTAAGATTTTAAAATGGATGTTTAAGTCAAAAGTAAATGTAAAACTTGAAGAGCTTTTCATCTGGCCCTGCTGTGACTAACATCAGCTCTGTTCATGGCTAACTCTTCTCTACGGATGACGGTGACCTCTGCTGATTTCTCCACAGGCCAGTGCTGCTTGGCCCTGCTGACCGCGCCTGAAGCTCTGACATGAGGAGGCAGACAGTATCATTTACCATCATATGTGGCTTAAAGGCCAGACTGGCTTTTTGTTCAAAACATCCCACAAAGCTCTGATCTAGACAAGCACACAAAAACATCTTTGAGATTAAACCACCGACTCCATGCTTTTCATTTAGACACCCCAAAACAGAATGTGCTGACTTTCTATCAAAATTAGAAATAGTTTTAATATTAATGAATCCCTGAACTTATAAACCTGCAGCATGCCCAGCACTGACACTATGCTGTACTAGAGTACTAGTTCTTAGTACACTACCATTCAAAAGTTCAAGGATTTTGAAATAATTATTATTATTATTATTAATAATAATTATTATTCAGCAAGGATATGTTAAAATAATCAAAAGTGACAGTAAAGACATTTATAATGTTACAAAAGATTTCTATTTCAAATAAATGCTGATCTTTTGAACTTTATTTTCATTAAAGAATACTGAAAAGAACATGATCAGAAAAATAATAATCAGCACAAACATTTTAAACATTGATAATAATCAGAAATGTTTCTTGAGCAGCAAATCAGCATATTAGAATGATTTCTGAACGATCATGTGACACTGAAGACTGGAGTAATGATGCTGAAAATTCATGTATCACATTATAAATGTCTTTACTGTCACTTTTGATCAATTTAAAGTCTCCTTTATGATTAAATGTATTAATTTCTTTCAAAAAGAAAAAAAAAAAAAGATATCTTACTGACCCTAAACTTTTGATTGTTTATACACTTCAGAAATAGTAATATTTATGTGTTATTCTGAACATGGCCATTAACTGCAAGTTCAACCTTAGAATGATTTCTTCCTAAATGCTTAAATTCTGAGTCTTGAATGATTCCACTTCTCTGAGGACAGGACTTAGAAAATAAATTTATATACCTTTGTAATGAAAAATAGTGGAAACTCTTTCTTGTGGAAATGACCAAGGAGACAGGATGAAATGGCAACCTTACCTATTGTAGAAAAAGAAGAAAAAACACATTTTAGAAAGCGTCTTTGAACACATACACAAAAAAATAAAACTACCTATAATTGAAAAAGTGCGAAAAGCGTAAACACCAACAGGAAAGAGAATTTACTAATGAGATCTCCTAAACAGACAGCAATGACCTTAAAAGGAGAACATTTTTACCATAAGTCTCAATTTCCTCAAAAAACAAGCAGAGTAATCTCGTGTGAATCTTATTTTCTTGATGAATTTTAGGAAAAACCACTGACTTAAAGTTGATACTTAAATGAAGCATATTTGAGATGAAATCTCTTGTGTCTGATGGAGCAACTTCTGAACAATTAAAAGTCCTCTAGGATAACACCAGGGCTGCATCTGAAATTACATACTAGCCTATATAGTAGGCGAAAAACAGTATGTGACAAAAGAAGCAATAACTCATTTGATCTGCAAGAACTTTGCAAGTTAATTAACAATCTTTTATGTTAATTGCTATCAAAATGTATGAGTTAGGTAACTCAGTACTTCAAGTTAGGAGCAATTAACATACTTGAGTACTACAAACTCAAAACCTGATAGTTCTGCTTACTTAAAATTGGAAATGTCATAACTCAAAAAAAAATTGATTTAAATGATTACCTCAAATTTTTTGAGTTAGCCCAACTTATTTGGGTTTACAGTGTGTCTGAATTCACAGTACTCATAAAAGAGTAGGCAAGAAGTACCCGGATGACCTACACTTTAAAAAAATGCCTGTAATTTTTACAGAAAAATGTTGTAAAAATTCTACAGTAAAAATATGTTTTTATCAGTTAACTGTATGTTACCTATTAAAAAAAAAAAAAAACAGTAAATGGTTTAACATCACATTATATGTAATTTTACTGTAAAATACTGTCAAATTTATGGTTTTTGCAAGTAAAAACTATGAATTACCATATAATTTAATGTTAAAAAAAAAAAAAAATGTAAAAGGACACTCCCAGTAGTCCCTGCATTACACACCACATATATATACTTTTTTTTTTTTTTTAAATGCATGTTAATACATAAATACATGTATGTTTTGTGTTACATCTTATGTTATTTAGTAAATGTTTATTGCATTATTTTAGTGTCATGTGTGTTACCATAATGGTGTCTTGTCAGTGTGTATGACCCTCTGTACCACCTAAATATGACTATTGACCATGCATTTTAACAGGCCACTTATGACGAACTCTGATTCATCATCTGGCTTTCCATTGTGCCACCTGTATTATTCTGGTGGTTAGCAGTACATTTTAAGGTAAAAAGGCAGATTTTGTTAGTTAAAGCAGGAATATTAACATTACATCACTTAATGAAATATATGGTTATAAGCTGTAAAATATACAGGCATCCTATATATTTTAGTGCATTTATGGCAACCACAGCTACCAGTTTTTTACTGTAAATTGAACAGGATATGTTTTACAGTGTACTACTTCCAGTGAGTTTCTGATGTGTGCATATGATGGACAATTTACTATCCCATGAGGCCATGGGAGATGATTTGTGAATGTCAGTGAAGCGACGCAACTGACGCTGGTAGGTCACATGATACTGACAACATGGCTAATGTAGTACATCTGGATTACATTCATACTACGCACATTCATAAGATATTCAAAATAAGTACTCAAGAGAGTATGTGATTTCGGACGCAACTTATGAGTCTATATTATAAAAGCACTTTACTATATATATAATTTGGCATCTTTACTATGCTACCAGCCATTTCACAAATATAACTGAATCATTCCTCTAGCTGAGCGTTGGCACAAGCAATTGAGATTTTGTAATCTCCCATTTTTTAATAAATCTTAATCTAATAAATCCACTCAAACAGCATACAAAACATCTTGTTTTTTCTTCTTTTTTCCCACAAAACATGAAAAACACAGTTTGAACAGACCGAAAAGAAATCACTGCAAACCTTTTTTGTGGAATAAGCATCTCTATATGTTCTGTGTGGTTTTGTATGACAAACATAATAGATTAATGTAACATAGTTACAAGAGAAAAAAGTAAGCAAAATAAGTGTAATTATTACCACTGGATTTCAAGACTTGAGTTTCAGTAATTCTTCTATTTTTTTTCCCCTTTACACATTCTTGACACAGACTTCTAGACAGATACTCAAAAAACTGGTATTACAGAGAACAACATTTCCAAGGTCCAATAAGACGAGCACACAGGCAATAATTAACTCCCTTTTTCAAGCAAATTACTACACAGGAGTGACTACATCTGCTATCTGTTTGAAATGCGATGGGACCACAGCGCAAAGTGGCACAACAGCCTGCCAGGGAATTATGGATGCAAATGTGAGTGTTACACAGCTGCCAGAAGCCAAAAAAGTCCAAAACCAAACTAACAAAAGACATTAAACCAAGAGATGTTGCTTTTTAATGTTGCTGCTTGTTTGGTGCTGGTCTAGCTGGTGGACCAGCATTGCTATTTACTACCAAACGTGATAAAAAAAGTTGGACAAACACCATGGTGTTTATGGTAAAATGGGTTCACTAAGAAAAATACTATGAACTACCAACTAGCATCCAAACACATTTGTCTGCGACCAGCTATGCTGCTCTTTTCATCAGGGTTACTTCATATCACTAACTCAAATTGGGCATTGACAGCTTGTCCTTAATTAGCAACCACTGGTTTATTCCCTGTAGACACCAAGGAAATAAATGAAATAAAAGCAGCTGAAGGAGCAGTGGATAAGGAGCAGAGCTCAGCTTGCCCTCGATGTGCCTGTGCATTAAGAGAGTGGATGGAAGTGTAAGGCCTCAGACCCAGAGAGAAGCGGCCTGCGCTCGCATCCTTTACCGCGGCAGTGACGGCGCATACGTAATGCTGCTGAACAGATGGAGATGAGCGCGGGCATATTAACAGATTCAATGTTTTGAAAACAGACAGGAGGAAATGTCAGGTCATGATGAATTAACTGAGAAGGTGAGATGTCACATCTCAGATAAACACAGATTTTCTTTCATTACTCTGATGATATATGATTTCATATCAGGTAATACAATGGTACTTTGAATGTATTAAAATAATAAATAATATAATGGCCCAAAACTACTCTAAAAATGCTGGGTTAAAAACAACCCAAATAGGGTTGAAAATGGACAACTAACTAACTACACTGTAAGAAGATTTGTTGGTTTAACTCAAAAAGTAAGTTATCTGGTTGCCTTAAAATTTTGAGTTCATTGAAATTAAATTATTTGACTTAATACAATGAAGGTTATTGGTTTAATCAACAGAAACTCAAAATATTATGTTATCTGAACCACATTAATTATTGAAGTTGATTTGACAAAAGAAAAAATGTTGTGGTAACAAATCATGAAAATATTTTTTACAGTGTAGCTAACTAAACAAATAGCTGACATTTTGCCTGCTTATTCTATATATTTTTAGGTTTAATTTTGACAACATTTTGTTAAAATTATGTCATCCTTGTGACTATACATTGTGATGAGTTTTGCAGCTCACATTTTCTTTAGGAAATGTAAAAATCCAGCTGAACAATGTCATTTTGCATTTCATTTTATGCTGACGGCATTCACTTGAGAGCAGCAATTAGACCTGAGCTCCCAAGACAAATCTTCCAAAAGAAGTGACCTTGCCCTCCTGTCCTTCCGTGGATTTCCTCAACTAAACCAGGAAGTCTTTTCTATCCTATCTCCGGTGGAGTGAATCCTCGGAGTAGTGTGATTAGCGAAACCATGAGGAAAGCTGCCCTCCAGACATGATTAATATGGATCTCTTCAGTGAGTCTTATTGCTGACTCAGTCACCATAATCAGCAAAACACAACAAGACGATAGGAAGAAAGACGATCCAAGCTTAGTTCAAGCTATTTTATGTGTTTATAACCATCCATAAAGAACAGAATTGGTCAAGCCCACCTGAATGAAACAATGAAACATTTAAGGTAAATTAATGGCGAGATGAGAGCAGTTATCAAAGCCTTTCATGTATGAAACAGTCTTTTCAACTAGACAATATTGATATTTCTGTGTTATAAATATTCATATTATCACAGAAGTACTGGGATAAAAGTTTATAGCTTGGATATAATCACTGATGTCTACGGTAGCGATCAAAATAGAGCAAATACTTTTGAAAGTAACTTGGTGCTTCAAACAAAGATTGTATCAATTACATCGTTACACCAGTAGGAGGCGACAAGTGACTTAAAAATGTATATCATTGAATCATTCATTCAAGAGATTCGTTCAAAAACGCTGATTCATACAGTAATGAAGCAAGTGAAGTGTTTATGAGCGAGTCATTAAATCATTCCTTTAAACTGATTTTTTAAAAATAATTGATTCAAATTGATTAAACATTTTAAATAGACTGCAGCAATTAACATTTTGTCAGAACCTCTAGTAAATTACATGTTATTTTGTTTAGTTGTCTCTTGTCTGATCAGAATCGTGGGATCTCTGATCTCTCATGATCTCTATTTGAAAAAAAAAAAAGTGATTTTCAATTATATATATATATATATATATATATATTTGCCTAAGGAATGCAATACATGAGCCAATAATTGTGCACAAAAAGTGAGCCAAAAAGTGTGCACATGCATCATAGTTGAAGAGCATTTCTATGCCTATGTTTATTCATGCATTACTACCAATGACATGCAAATTGCAGCAATTAACTATTGTCTTTTTAAGGGCTCTCCAATTAATGAGTTAACATTTGCCTTCCTTTCAAAACTGAACAAAGTAATGAGTAATTTGTTTTGAAATAACCATAATTGTTCACACATTAACATGCCTAAGACAAATCGCCTATTTAAAAATACAAATTAGCAGAATCATTGATTAAGTTAGCTGTTGAAGGTAATTGTGTTTAAATAGGAGACAATCTGTCTATATGAGAATTCAGGAGACTGGCTTTCGTCGTCTGCTTTAGTTACAGATTTTTGTCTGCAGCCACATATGGAGGATTAGATCATCCTTTTCAAAAAGTATTTTTTTAAACTCACTATGAAAATAGTCATTTTGTGTACAGCTATATCACGAAAATCCTCACAGACACTGGTTGTCATGCAGACATAAAAACTCTGGCTGAGATTCGAAAATAGCCTGCATGCTTCCAGCAGAAACACATTTGCTGTTCTGTCATCTCATATCTGAGTAAGAATTGTTTCTTCTTCTTCTTCTATCTCTGGCAGCCTCAAGACTACTATCCTCTCGTCTTTTCTCTTTTTGAGCCCCTGGTCCAGTTGGCAGATCCACGAGACTCCTAAAAGTCTAAATTATTCAACCACACCTCATCAATCACTTCCACAGCTGAAGTCTTTAGGTATGAAGAAAAATATGCAATTGAATAATTTATCTGAAACTGAACACAAGCTATTTCGAGATTGGGTTTTATTGGGACACGGCCAGTGTACATTGGATTAAACGCAATAAGAGTTTGCATGTTTGTGTTTTGATAAAACGGACAGTTTGGTGGATAAATGTGCGTGTTGGCTTTAGTTGTGTGAAGTGAACACAACATGGACTGAAACTCATCATTGTGCTGGACATATAGTGATATTTCTCATGAAACAATGGCAAAGAACATGGAGACTGAAGCCTCGAAGTGCATAAAACTGAACTAGTTTAGAAAGTCAAAGTAAAAACATGCATGTTCTGTTTTATCCCTGTAAAGCTGCTTTGAAACAATCTGTTTTCCGAAGTTACTAGCCACTCAGCATTTTCACTGGCCACAATTTTGACTTTGATATCATGGGGGAAAACTGCCATACAGATATTTTTAATATTATCCCATAATTTGGCAGCAGCTATATTAGGCTGCTGTCACTTTAAGAGCTGACGCACAGATCCATTATACTGTTACACATGCGTTTTCTTTCTCAACTGTTTACGTTCACTTAAAACATAACTGACTGAGTTTACGTGAATACTCGCCAAGACCGGCATTTTGGCATTATTTTGTGTGTATTTGACTGTTTAAGCGCAATAAGCAGAGAAAAATAACTCAATTTAGTACTGAGAGGCGGCTTTATGTGCCGCACTTTGGGTGTGAGAACAAAATCTGCAGGAATGAGTAAAATTATGCGCAATATGATCAGTCACACGTCGTAACACCAACAATATTCATCTGGAGCAAATGAAACGAGTGAGTGAGGGGAGGCGGGTTTGTGTGTCAACTCTCTGTCGGAGAGATGAGAGAGAGAGAAAGAGCAGCTGGTATCGTGGATCTATTCTATGAAAAATTAATATTGGAAACATTTTAAATATTTCAGTATGAATATGTATCGAAAAATCAATATTTTGTTTTAACCCAGCGGTTGGGTTAAATGTTTGCCCAACCTGCTGGGCAGTATTATTTAACTCAACTATTGATTAAAATGACTGTATTGCTGGCTTAAAATGAACCCAAAATAGGTTGGAAATTAAAAATCAGACACATAATTACTAGAAGCAACAAGAGAGAGCAACAATAATAATCAAAAGATGAACATTTATTAATAAACAATTTAATACATGTTTATTATTGAATTATTATTCATTAAACATATTAATAAATGTTAATTTCCAACATACTTTGGGTTTATTTTAAGCAAGCAATACAGTAATTTTTAGACAATAGTTGAGTTAAATAAAACTACCCAGCAGGTTGGGCAAACATTTAACCCATTCACAGGGTTAAAACAACCCAATCGCTGGGTTGCAACAACCCATTCACAGGGTTAAAACAACCCAATCGCTGGGTTACAACAACCCATTCGCTGGGTTACAACAACCCAATCGCTGGGTTACAACAATTCATTCGCTGGGTTACAACAACCCAATCGCTGGGTTACAACAACCCAATCGCTGGGTTACAACAATCCATTCGCTGGGTTACAACAACCCAATTGCTGGGTTACAACACCCCATTCACAGGGTTAAAACAACCCAATCGCTGGGTTAAAACAACCCAATCGCTGGGTTACAACAACCTATTCGCTGGGTTAATACAACCCAATCGTGGGTTAAAACAACCCAATTGCTGGGTTAAAACAACCCAATTGCTGGGTTAAAACAACCCATTCGCTGGGTTAAAACAACCACTGGGTTTGTCCATTTTCAGCCCAACTTGGCTTGTTTTTAACCAAGCATTTTTTAGAGTGTATAACTTGTACTAAGGGGAAAGAAAAGACTGCCACTTGAACTGCAATCTGTCACTTTACATTTAAGAGTGTCAAAATGCCTTTATTGTTAAATTTTCATGAAAAAAGGAAAGAATTTGAAAGCTCAGACCTTGTTTCTTATCAGAAGCAAAAAAGCACAAAGCTCTTTGCGATTAATGGATAAGGCACTACAAATAATGTTTGGTGTAGGGAAAAAACGTGGACCTGGCAACCCATGGCTTGAACTACTCTTCAAGCTTGTCAATCTACATAGCTTCCTCAACACTGGAAAAGGTTTAAGAGGTGAACTCTGGTCATCAAAGAAAATCTAGAACAGTTAGGAACTCTGAGTCTGAATTGCTGAGATTCAGACCTGACACTTCGTCTGACAGAAGCTTTGGCATTAGTTGGGCTCAATGTCACCCTCATTTGTCCCACTCATGGCACCAGAGCATGAAAAGATGCCATTGGTCCCGCTGAAGCTTTTCTGCAGAGCTTTGTCACACTGAATAGGGTCACCATGAGGATCACTGTTGGCCATTCTCAAACTGTCTACATAACTTCCACAGATCCTGCAGGGTTATACAACACAGTCAGACTCAGAGAACAAATCCTATCACTCTTTATGACAAGAAGCAAACAAGAGCTTGATAGCCTCTGGTCATAATACGCTTTCATTGCATGGAAATAGAAGCTCAGAGAGAGATGCACTCTACAGAATGCTTTGATATCAGTTTTGTCGAGTGGCTGATGTCAAGAAAAGAGAACATCACTCACTATCACCCAACTAACAGGACCAGCAACAACACCCTCTTAAACTGTGCCTGTCTAACACCTGCAAGTGTCCTGAAAACACACACAAAGCTCTTTCTGAGAACTCCTCAGACAGCTATCAGCCAAGTCTGAGTAATGAAAACAATTAACAGCTCTAATTACCTCTCTAAATCACATTCAAACACGGTGCTTATTGATTTGATAGACTGAGCTTGAGTTACGAGGAGCTGCAGTCAAACGGACCCTTGTAAAAAAAAATGATTGCCGGGGCAACAGAAGCTGGCAGCCGTTCAGTGTGTAAATAAATCTTCAGAAGATGTGGCAGTCATCTTCTGGCTCCCAGAGCACAAGTCCCACCGGCCTCATTCCTCCGCCAGTGTTTCATATGGCCACGATAATGCTGCTGAAGTACCTCATTAATAGTCCAATGATCTTTATTTACCATTCATGGAGTTGGTGCTCACAACCATCTTTTTATGATTATTTCTTTGGACCTGGAAGAGGACTTTTTCAAATGAATGAATATTTGGTAACACTTTATAATAAATATAGTGTAATAAAGCATTTACTAATCATTTGGAAATAGTTAATTAATAGTTTATAAACTGTAGTTAATACATTAATAGACAGCATACAAATAGTGAGTTCTTCATTCATTGTGACTGTAATTAACAAAGTGTTATTGTTTAATTAGCTCATATGTAAAGAGTTAAATAATGATTTGTTAACAACATATTTGTAACTGTAAATAGTTATCACTTTAGATTAGGCCACGGAAAATGGGAAAATTAAATACATTAATTAAATGCTTTAAACCAGCCTTTATCAGACATTAATTGCATTATTATTAAGAGTTTGTTAAAATGTTTGCAAATATATTAAGCCTATCCTCAAAGCTAAACATAACCACTTAATAAATAAATAAATAAATAAAAGATACATAAATAATAAATAAATAAAAAATAAAAAATAAATGAAAATAATAAATAATAATAAAAATAAATAAATACATACATGCATAAATAAATAATGTCAATATGAATTACGTGTGTGTGTGTGTTTAATATGGATGGATGGATGGATGGATGGGGAAAGTGATGGATGGATGAATGAGTGGATGGATGGATGGCTGGATGGGGAAAGTGAGAGATGGATGGATGGATGGATGGATGGATGGGTGGATGGATGGAGAAAGTGAGAGATGGATGGATGGATGGATGGATGGATGGACGGAGAAAGTGAGAGATGGATGGATGGGGAAATTGAGATATGGATGGATGGATGGATGGATGGATGTGGAAACTGAGATATGGATGGATGGATGGATGGATGGATGGATGGATGGATGGGGAAAATGAGAGATGGATGGATGGATGGATGGATGGGGAAAATGAGAGATGGATGGATGGATGGATGGATGGATGGATGGATGGATGGATGGGGAAAAATGAGAGATGGATGGATGGATGGATGGGGAAAATGAGAGATGGATGGATGGATGGATGGATGGATGGATGGATGGATGGATGGATGGGGAAAATGAGAGATGGATTGATGGATGGATGGATGGATGGATGGATGGATGGGGGAAATAAGAGATGGATGGATGGATGGATGGATGGATGGATGGATGGGGAAAGTGAGAGATGGATGGACGGGGAAATTGAGATATGGATGGATGGATGGATGGATGGGGAAAGTGAGAGATGGATGGATGGGGAAAGTGAGAGATAGATGGATGGGGAAACTGAGATATGGATGGATGGATGGATGGATGGATGGGGAAAAT
This sequence comes from Mylopharyngodon piceus, assembly GCA_039654765.1. Taxonomy (NCBI): domain Eukaryota; kingdom Metazoa; phylum Chordata; class Actinopteri; order Cypriniformes; family Xenocyprididae; genus Mylopharyngodon; species Mylopharyngodon piceus. The sequence goes on along the minus strand of CM077440.1, from coordinate 17,569,859 downwards.
GAGAGATGGATGGATGGATGGATGGATGGATGGATGGATGGATGGATGGATGGATGGGGGAAATAAGAGATGGATGGATGGATGGATGGATGGATGGATGGATGGATGGGGAAAGTGAGAGATGGATGGATGGGGAAATTGAGATATGGATGGATGGATGGATGGATGGATGGATGGATGGATGGGGAAAGTGAGAGATGGATGGATGGATGGATGGATGGATGGATGGATGGATGGATGGATGGATGGATGGATGGATGGGGAAAGTGAGAGATAGATGGATGGGGAAACTGAGATATGGATGGATGGATGGATGGATGGATGGATGGAGAAAATGAGAGATGGATGATGGATGGATGGGGAAAATGAGAGATGGATGGATGGATGGATGGATGGGGAAAATGAGAGATGGATGGATGGATGGATGGATGGATGGATGGATGGATGGATGGTGTTATTGAGATATGGATGGATGGATGGATGGATGGATGGATGGATGGATGGATGGATGGATGGGGAAAATGAGAGATGGATGGATGGATGGATGGATGGATGGATGGATGGGGAAAATGAGAGATGGATTGATGGATGGATGGATGGATGGATGGATGGATGGGGGAAATAAGAGATGGATGGATGGATGGATGGATGGATGGATGGATGGATGGATGGATGGGGAAAGTGAGAGATGGATGGATGGGGAAATTGAGATATGGATGGATGGATGGATGGATGGATGGATGGATGGGGAAAGTGAGAGATAGATGGATGGGGAAACTGAGATATGGATGGATGGATGGATGGATGGGGAAACTGAGATATGGATGGATGGATGGATGGATGGATGGATGGAGAAAATGAGAGATGGATGATGGATGGATGGATGGATGGATGGATGGGGAAAATGAGAGATGGATGGATGGATGGATGGATGGGGAAAATGAGAGATGGATGGATGGATAGATAGATAGATAGATAGATAGATAGATAGATAGATAGATAGATAGATAGATAGATAGATAGATATAGTTATAATGGTTATAATAAATGGTTGTAATAGGGTTATTTTCTTTGTACTAAATATAGATTTTTTTTCCCTTTTGATTTTAGTGTGAAATATGACCCTATAATTCCTTGACAGTTTTCGTGAGATTCATCCATGAAAAACTCTTTTGTTTAAAAGGGAAAGGAACATCACAGCTACACATGATGTATACCATAGCACTCTCCATTCAGAAAAAAATATATTTCTGTGCATTTCCAGTTCTCTGATTTGAAAACAGAGAAGCAGCAGTTAGCCCATCATCATATGAACACAGCTGTGCTTACACAAAGCTGCCCGACATGCTTGTGTGCTCTGCCAGTGTCAGAGTTCCAGAGTGGCAGAGACAGCTCGCCGGCAGCCGGAGCTCGCTGGGTGTGTGTGGGTGACGGGGGCTTGCGGTCTGCGACAGTGTCACTGATATACATAACCCAGTAGTGAGAGATTTTCTGCCCTTATCCTCCTCTGCTGTTCCTCCTATTAATAACCCCTCACAAACACTGTGCCCAACCTATCCTGACCCCCCTACATACCCAGAGTGTCTGTCTGTTTTTAACTTCCAGAGTTATGACTTTAACTTTAGTAAGGGTTAGAATAGCAACATTTTTTTCCATCTGGCCTTACCAAAAAAAGGAGATGCTAATACCTTGTCCTAGATCTCTATCTATATTTTACAACTCATGTATTTCATTTACATGACACTGTTTTCAACTAAAAACAGAAAAATTTTCATGTGTTTTGGCTGTTCATTTACATAACAAAATGTTTGGAGATATGGCAAACGGGTTTCAGAGTGCACGTTTTTGAAAATGATATCGTTATTGTGTCCGTGTAAACTACAAAATTGTGAATTTGGTGAAAACGGTGATGTTAAAAATCGAACATAAACTGCAGCGAATCTATCTATCCTTTTATAAATGGATGTATATTTTTACCTACACATTGTTATTTGAAGAAAAGACATTAATTACATAATTATACTAAAATTGGTTACCAAACATTAAAAAAGATTGATTGATTGATTGAATCATTAAGGAACTAGAATTGAAATCACAATAATTAAATTCCTTTTGATTCCTATCATTTCTATCCAGCAATCACCTCTACTAGCCTAAAAATGTATCCAGGCTTTAAAAGGAATCATTTTCCGCCCATGCAATTCACTAGTGATTCACTGCACATCATCTTGCATCAACTATTTTCGCTTTCTTTTCATTCTCCACCATTTGAGGTTGATAGAGTCCCAGAGCTCCCGCTGCAAGGCTGTCTGCTACGGTTCAAAACATCTTCAGGGTTGAGAGAGGAAGCAAACACCCAACAGGCTGGGACTCTGTTACATGATGAAGCGATTCATTTCAGGGATGCCCAAACAATGAACCCGCATCTGTCATTTAAAATGTTTGAAGATGTCCTGTTAGTGGATTTAAAGAATTTTAAAAGATAAGAGCCATTTAAGTCCAAAATAGGATTAATGGAGAACTGTAAGGCCTCGTTTTTCTTCTTCTTCTTTGGCTCTTCACATCTCTGCGACTGAGTTTGAAACAGCATACTATTAGTGTTAGCTCATCTGTTGTACTCATCTGTTTTTTGTGATTTTACTTATCAAACTACCACTAAACTGTGAAATTATAATTAAATAACTGACAACTCTCAGAACAGTATATTTACAATACGGCAAGAAACAAGATTTTGAATTATAATCTAAATGCAACTTTAACTGACTCTCTATCTCCAAGTACAGCACCACCATAGACATTGACTCCCCAATAATTAGAAATGGTTGTCTCAGCGGTCTAACAGCGCTCATCACTGTCAAAATGTTTGAGATGACCAATCAAATCAAAGTAGGTGGGGTTTACTGTTCACAGAAGCACAGTGTGAATTTCAGTGTGAAGCGTCAGTTTAATGTTGGAAGACACTGAGGTAAGATGTAAATGGCGAAACATTTAATACATTTAATCCAGTGATGCAAACTACTCAACTTTTTTCTCAAAAAAGGCAGTTTTGTATTGAAAATATGCATTTACGTGATTCATGTAATTACTGAGTGTGACGAGACACTTTTACGTTTTCGACACGTTACGCATACAAATAAAAGTAGCCTACACTCTAAGCGATTGGGTTGTTTTAACCCAGCGTTTGGGTTAAATGTTTACCCAACCAGTTTTATTTAACCCAACTATTGTTTAAAAATTACTGTATTGCTTGCTTAAAATGAACCCAAAATATGTTGGAAATGAAAAATCAAACACATAATTACTAGAGGCAACAATAATAATCAAAAGGTGAACATTTATTAATAAGCAATTTAATAAATGTTTATTGTTTAATTATTATTCATTAAACATATTAATAAATGTAAATTTCCAACCTATTTTGGGTTAATTTTAAGCCAACCATATAGTCATTTTTAAACAAGAGTTGAGTTAAATAAAACTACCCAACAGGTTGGGCAAACATTTAACCCAACCGCTGGGTTAAAACAACCCAATCACTGGGTTTGTCCATTTTCAACCCAACTTGGGTTGTTTTTTAACCCAGCATTTTTGTGCACATGTGTGCATATTTTAATGCAAATTAATGCAAATATCATTTGCAAATAGTTCAAAAATGATTATTTCCCAACTAGAATTAGACCTATATATATATATATATATATATACACAAACCAAAATTTATTCAGACACCTTGAACATTTCATTCATTAATACAGTTTATTCACTATAGTTTAAAAAAATGGATCTCAGAGTTAAACTCTGTCAGAAAAAAATAATCTTAATTATGTCAGATAACACTTAAGCAAAACATGGTCAGGTCAAAGTGTCTGAATAATTTTTGGTTCATCCATCCTGCACCCACTAGTAAAAATATATCAAAAACATAAAAAAAATGTCTGAATAATTTTTGGTTTGACTGTATATACACACACTTTTTCTGACAAATGTTTCTTTTCTTTTTACTCTGAGGCAGAAATGGTTTCCCTACCATAACGATGCCGTTGCTGGTTACAAAAAATAAATACACATCTTTGCAAATTATTTATAGTATTCATACTATATCAATAGTAGCATGATAGGAAGCTATTCCGAACACAGCCTGTAATCTCGGGCTTGGGTTGTTCTTCTGATACAGTCCAGCAGGTGCTATGTGGCACTCAAACTAAAAATATCTGACCCTGAACTCCAGACCTCATCGAGCCGCCAACTGTGTTCTTCTTGCCTCCCGCTATCCATCCAGCTTTATGAAATGACAGATTAATACTCCATCTGATTGAAGACATTATGGATTTACCACCTCTATTGACTTTCTATGACAAAAGACGTTTGATCAATGAAGTTTCTATAAATTCACTTTTTTTCATTTTTTCGTTGCTGGATGGATGGATGGATTTGCGCTCAGCTGTGATGTGTGAAGCATTTCTGTCAAAGTACCAGTCCAATATGTCCAGCGATCGCCCATGATATGAGCCTCTGCCCCCAGCCATCACCGAGATTGGAGCTGCCATCACAAGCCAGATCTATCTCCAACTTATCATCATACTTGGTGACAGAACACACACACTTGTTCAACGGTTCTTTCCCTCCAAATCAGGCTTCCCTCCGCCTCAGACCAGCTTCCAAGGCGGCATAACATCACGATTGATGATCTAGAACAAATTCGAGCTTCAGAGACAACCAAGTCATGATTGTGAAACATTGAATGCTGATCAATTATCAAACAATTCAATTATATATATTTATATATTCACTAATATATTTTGTTAGCATAAGACACTTCTTTCAAAACCAATTTTTTACAGTACATATATAAATGAACTCTCTTTCAACCCATCACTAAGATTATTTTTCAGACACTCGCATGCACAGGATTGTGGGTTGTCATAAGAATGCATCTCAGTAAAAAGGATGATGCCATGTTAATCTTTGGATGCTGCCTGACAAGACACAAGCAAAGAAAGCAAGCTCTGAAAAAGTGCAGTGAGAAAGACGAAGGTCTGAACAACAATGTCTGGACAACATGCATTGAAAGTCTCGGGTGAAACAGGGATTTTGTGGTTGTAAATGGTTCAGTGTATCAGATTGTGTGGCCCTTAATACCATCTGAGATCAATAGATCTGTAGAATCTCTGCTGGGTCTCAGAGGAGCCGTGAAAGAGCCGAATCAAAGGAGCCTGCAGGAGGGAATTCTGGGAGAGCGGGATTAAACACACTCCCACTGAACACATAGACGAGACCACTGCTGTTTGACCAACCAAACTCGAATGCACACATTGTACAATATGTTGGTTTGTTTTACTGACAAATGTTTCATCCTGTTAAAATTGCAGTACATAAAATTATAGAAACTGTAGCTTTAATTTATTTATTTATTTCAGTTTTAGTAATTTTAGTATTTCAACTTAAACATTACATATTTCAGGCAACATGTTTAAGTTTTGCATCTTATATTTATATTTTATTTCAGCTTTATTTCAATTACCGAACATGTTTTCAACAGTTTTAGTTAACAATAACAATACTGTGACTAACTTCAGTAAAATAATTAAGTTATTCTGCATTTAATAACTTTTAAAAAGCGTCTGTGCTTGATAAGAGCATATGACAGCATAAAGGCCCGTTCACACCAAGGACAATAACTATAACGATAAAGATATTTTTGAAAAAATCATTCTTAATAAATACTAGCAGAGTTCACACTACAACTATAACGATAACGGCACAGAGAAATAAATTTGTTGGAATCACTTTCAAAACAATTTTTCCAGCTGATGAACAATAAAAACAATCAGAATCCATTCAGCTTTAAAGAGCTTGAGCATTTAAAGAGACAGACAACAAAAAACGTATAATAAACAGGATGAAACAGGATAGTTTACCCAAAAACTAAAATTCTGTCATCATTTACTCACCCTCATGTCGTTCCAAACCCGTGAGACTTTCGTTCATCTTCGGAACACAAATGAAGATCTTTTTGATGAAATCTGAGATCCATCCATTGACAGCTACGCAACTACCACTTTGATGCTTTAAAAAGTTCATAAAGAGATCGTAAAACTAATCCATGTGAATTGAGCGGTTTAGTCTCGATCACTTTATATGATGAACAGATTGAATTTAGGCTTTTATTCACATATAAACATTCATCAACAACGCACACATCACGTTTGAGCTTCAGCAAGAACCGATGAGGTTCATTCTCGTGTAACGCATCACATTTCAGCGTCCACGAGAGGTTTGTTCTCGTGCGTCAAGGAGGCTCAGCTGAGCTTCTGTTTATGTTCACTGATCGATGTTTATATGTGAATAAAAGATAAATCAAATCTGTTCATCATATAAAGCGACCGAGTCTCTTCAGAAAATTTGGACTAGACCGCTCAATTCATATGGATTAGTTTTACGATCGCTTTATGAACTTTTTGAACCGTCAAATTGGTAGTTGCGTAGCTGTCAATGGAGGGACAGAAATCTCTCACATTTCATTAAAAAATACCTTCATTTGTGTTCTGAAGATGAACGAAAGACATGAGGGAGAGTAAATGATGACAGAATTCTCCTTTTTTGGTGAACTATCCCTTTAACTCTGGCATACTGTTTTATATAAATTCTTCCTAAAATATCAGCACAAGCTTTTAAAGAAAGAAAGCAAGCATTAACACTTCATTCGACTGGCAGACTCTGAGTCTACTGTTGCTGCCTTTCCAAAACCATGGCAACTGATGGAGTTTCAGCGCCTTTCGGCTCCTTTCTACACACCAGGTGCAACGGCCAGGGTGTACCAACAATTACAGCTCTGACACCTATTCCCAGACTGAAAAGTGAGCATGACTGTAAGGCCATTTAATGGAGCTTTGTATTGTGAGGCAGAAGGTTCGACATACAAGACAAAAATCACAACTGTGGTGAAGTGAACGTCTAATGGCCGCTGGACACAGCTTACTGAAGGAGGATCTGTTACCTCTTTTCCACCAAAATTGTGCCTCAGCCTGGGAATTTGAGACTATATTACTACTTCACATGCCCACAAACAAACATAGCACATCATGGACTTTGATTACAAATCTCATTAGTACAGAGTACATATTAATCAATAATGACAATGTGATTAATCTGTAGTTTAAGCAGTAAAAAATTGTAAATATCACTCCCTCATGTTGAGCTTTATAACAGATAAACAGCCACAATAGAAACAGGTTTATTCTCGTGTTACGCAGCACGTTTGAGCTTCCGCAAGAACCAGTGAGGTTCATTTTCATGTTACGCATCACATTTGAGCTTCCGCAAAAACCAATAAAATCAACATTGGACAGGAAAAATAAATCGGCTAGATAACATCAATATGTCTGATGCTTATTGCGCACGATAATACAGATTGTCTATTCCATTATTGGCCATTATCATCTCCTCTCCAACACATATGTTCAATTATTTCTTGCTTAAAGCCAATGGAATTGTGTTGTTAAGCATAATTAAACCAGCTAAGAGATTAATCAATAATGACAATGTGATTAATCTGTAGTTTAAGCAGTAAAAAATTGTAAATATCACTCCCTCATGTTGAGCTTTATAACAGATAAACAGCCACAATAGAAACAGGTTTATTCTCGTGTTACGCAGCACGTTTGAGCTTCCGCAAGAACCAATGAGGTTCATTTTCATGTTACGCATCACATTTGAGCTTCCGCAAAAACCAATAAAATCAACATTGGACAGGAAAAATAAATCGGCTAGATAACATCAATATGTCTGATGCTTATTGCGCACAATAATACAGATTGTCTATTCCATTATTGGCCATTATCATCTCCTCTCCAACACATATGTTCAATTATTTCTTGCTTAAAGCCAATGGAATTGTGTTGGTAAGCATAATTAAACCAGCTAAGAGATTAATCAATAATGACAATGTGATTAATCTGTAGTTTAAGCAGTAAAAAATTGTAAATATCACTCCCTCATGTTGAGCTTTATAACAGATAAACAGCCACAATAGAAACAGGTTTATTCTCGTGTTACGCAGCACGTTTGAGCTTCCGCAAGAACCAATGAGGTTCATTTTCATGTTACGCATCACATTTGAGCTTCCGCAAGAACCAATAAAATCAACATTGGACAGGAAAAATAAATCGGCTAGATAACATCAATATGTCTGATGCTTATTGCGCACAATAATACAGATTCCATTATTGGCCATTATCATCTCCTCTCCAACACATATGTTCAATTATTTCTTGCTTAAAGCCAATGGAATTGTGTTGTTAAGCATAATTAAACCAGCTAAGAGATTAATCAATAATGACAATGTGATTAATCTGTAGTTTAAGCAGCAAAAAATTGTAAATATCACTCCCTCATGTTGAGCTTTATAACAGATAAACAGCCACAATAGAAACAGGTTTATTCTCGTGTTACGCAGCACGTTTGAGGTTCATTTTCATGTTACGCATCACATTTGAGCTTCCGCAAGAACCAATAAAATCAACTTGGACAGGAAAAATAAATTGGCTAGATAACGTCAAATATGTCTGATGCTTATTGCGCACAATAATACAGATTGTCTATTCCATTATTGGCCATTATCATCTCCTCTCCAACACATATGTTCAATTATTTCTTGCTTAAAGCCAATGAAATTGTGTTGTTAAGCATAATTAAACCAGCTGAGAGATTAATCAATAATGACAATGTGATTCATCTGTAGTTTAAGCAGTAAAAAATGGTAAATATGACTCCCTCATGTTGAGCTTTATGACAGATAAACAGCCACAATTAGCTGTGAGATTTAGCTCAGTCCATCTCTAGCTCTCAGAGTCTGAAGACCCTCTCCCGAGGCACAGCTACAGTCATATTAAAGGCCTTGTCGGTTCATCTGTCCATTCGATTGTGTCAGAGCACATAAGGAAAGTTCCAGGAAGCCTTGTAAATGGGCGGGAGGTGAGACGAGAGCGGGTGGATAAAGACATTGCTTAGCTGACAGGCAGCACTAAAGCAGCTACTGTATCTTGATGAGATGCTTCAGGCATCGACAGCCTTTTGTGTCATAGCAAATATAGAGGAGCCTATATCACGGTGCGTAAGCTCTGGAGGGGAAAAAAGCTCCCATACTACTGGAAAAAAGGGTTCAATGCCTTAATCTGGACATCAATATAGCCAGAGGTGTTTGAGGCCTCTAGCAGTCCATGAAAGAAAGCTTTTATGTTTTTCAACACCCGATACTTTTCAAAGCATAAATATACAAATACTGAATGTCACACGACAGTGCTCAGGTGCTAAAACAACACATTGCGCATGCATGCAAATAACCAACATTATCAGCAGGCGCTATTCATTCTTATTGCATTACCACGAGAGTGTGTCATTAATACTCCAGAAGACAAAGACTTCTTAGCAATGAGTATCATGAATATTTTAGCTAGCTTAGAGGTCACCAGCAAGTAAAAGACACCAATTACCATGATTTATTTTCAGCTATCTGGAGGCTTCCTTCATCTTTGAGCTGTTATGTCATTATAATCATGAGAAAAGTTTGCTATATGTTTACTGTCCATGATCATGATGGAAAGCCAGAGTGAATTACTCTTGACCTTTACATAATGACTGTAATAGTGTTGTTGAAGTGTTAAGTGGTGGGGAATCAATGCCCAGAGCATGTTTCAACATACAAGATGGAAAACGCATAGCACAGCTAATCTGTTTAGTCTATAGCTGTGACATAATCAATGTTTTGTTGATTCGTATTAAGGGAACCTCTCATGAATGGCTCTTTAAATGGGCAAACTGGGTAGTCATGACATTACAATGTTTAAATAACAGAGTGCACTACAGCAAAACTACTCAAATATCTAGTACACTTGTAGCTAGTTCTTTAAAAGCACCAGTACATGCTGAAATGTTAATCATAAATACTTCACTTGTTTCATTACTTGATGCATCAGCATTTTTGAACGAATCTCTTGAATGAATGATTCAATGACATAGATTTTTAAGTCACTTGTCGCCTCCTACTGGTGTAACGACGTAATTGATACAATCTTTGTTTGAAGCAACAAGTTACTTTCAAAATTATTTGCTTTATTTCGCTACCGTAGACATCAGTATGGAACCTTGTTTCCGCCAATAAATAAGAAATAAAAAAGGTAATTGCGACTTTTTATCTCACAATTCTCAAAATTTTGATATAAACTCACAATTTTTCTTCCAATTCTGACTTTATATCACGTAATTCTGACTTCTTTTCTCAAAATTTTGATATAAACTCACAATTTTTCTTCCAATTCTGACTTTATATCACGCAATTCTGACGTTATAACTCGCAAATGTGACTTTATGGCCCAGTTTCACAGACAGGGCTTAGCCTAAGCCAGGATTAGGGCTTAGTTCAATTAGGATATTTAAGTAGCATTTATAAACGAGATATAACGAGTCAATTCTGACTTTATATCTCACAATTCTGACTTTATATCTCACAATTCTGACTTTATAACACAATTCTGACTTTATAACTTGCAATTACAATTTTATATCACGCAATTCTGACTTTATAACTCACAATTCTGACTTTATAACTTGCAATTGCAATTTTATATCTCACAATTCTGACTTTATAGCACAATTCTGACTTTATAACTTGCAATTGCAATTTTATATCTCACAATTCTGACTTTATAGCACAATTCTGACTTTATAACTTGCAATTGCAATTTTATATCACACAATTCTGACTTTATATCACACAATTGCGACTTTATATCATGCAATTCTGAGAAAAAAAGTCAGAATTGCGAGATACCTTTTTTTATTTTTTATTTAGTGGCGGAAACGAGCTTCCATACATCAGTGTTTATATCCAAGCCATAAACTTTTATTCCAGTACTTCTGTGGCAAATTTAATATTTGTAACACAGAAATAACGATATTGTGTGGTTGAAAAGACGTTTCATACATGATAACTGTTCTCTCTGGGTTAGCGGCAGCTGATTTGAATGCTCCGGTGTGATTTTGTCAAAGGTTTAATAGACACAGGCAAATCATTGTCATTTAGGAATGAAATCGCGTGGGTGTTTGAATCGAGATCTTTTAACGATTAATCGTGCACCTCTAGTTTTGAATATTAATTTATGTCAATATTAAAGCAACACATTTAAAATGTTTCATTTTACTGACTGTACTTTTAGTTTCTCTGCAGAATATTCTGGAGATATTCATCAGCCATGATATCAGCATATCTGACTATCCAGTGGCGTGTTTGTGTTGTGTTAGTTGTCACGAGCAACAGGTTGCCTTTGTGGGTTATGGGGTTCAGGTAAAATCCTTGCTGCATTAGCGAGGACTCCTGTATCCATGAACTAAAACTCTGATCCATAGCGACACGATTTGATTTGAGAACACAAAAGCCTCCTGGATTTTCTGTCTAGCTCTGGCTACACCTCTATTGTGCCAGTTTGCGGTGCATTAAAACATAGCTAGTGCTGGATAATTTTAGCAATGTCCTTTTAACTGTTTAAGCTACTTCACAAGTGAACATTTTTTCATCCAAGAGACTAGTCAAAAAAGTACAGTTATAAAAATAAACATTCATTTTACAACTTACAAGATTATTAATGATCTCTATAGAGTAGCCAACATTTGTTACAGTCTTAAACTAAATGCAATAATTATGTCACACCATAAACAAAGAGAACCCAAACACTGAGTGCAATTAAAAAGTTGATTTTGTTCACAGTCAAAACAATCACAAGAGTCCTGGAGAAATTGTAATAAATCAAATAAGAGATGAAGAGGCCGACTGGAGTAAGACGATGAACTTGAACAGGAAGAAATTAGTCAGACAGTCCAATCTGTGTAATCCAGGCAGTGGAACGCAATCGAAGCTCAAAGGGATGGAAAAAACGGTGAGACAACAACAACAAACTGACAAGGAATGAATGCACACACTGAGGTATAAATAGAGGAAAACAAATGATCAACAGGTGAGTATGGGCTTGATTAGACTCGTCAGCTGATAAAGTTTTTTAGATGCTGAATAAGTCAGTCACAGACATGACAGGAAGACAACAGCAATGAAAATACAGACCTGAACCATGACATTATGTGCAGGGCTCATAAGAGTCACATGCACTGAACTGGAAGCTTGTTTCTGCCACTGAAAAAAAAAATAATAAAAAAAGAAGGTAATTGCGACTTTTTATCTCACAATTCTGACTTGTTTTCTCACAATTGAGAGTTTACATCTTTCAATTCTGACTTTTTTTTCTCAGAATTTCATGATATGAACTAGCAATTGTGAGTTATAAAGTCCGAATTGCGTGATAAAGTCCGAATTGGGAGATAAAAGCTAGCAACTGCGAGTTATAAAGTCGGAATTACGTGATAAAGTCCGAATTGGGAGATATAAACAGTTGTGAGAAAAAAAGTATGTTTTTTTTCTCTCCTCTTCTCAGTATTGGACTTTATAACTCGCAATTGTTAGCTTCTATCACACAATTCTGACTTTATAACTTGCACTTGCGAGAAAAAAAGTCAGAATTGTGAGATAAAAAGTCGCAATTATCTTTTAAATTGTTTTATTCAGTGGCCGGAAACAAGCTTCCATACTCCACAGCTTAATAACACAAAATGAAAAAATACTCAACAAAATGGATATTTAAAAATAATTATCTGGTTCAGCAACTACATCATTTTATCAGAAATGTATTTTACCTGTTGCCTTGCAGGTAATGAGCTATAATCTTTATTAAGGCATCACTTGCATGGACAACTTTTTTTTTTTTCCATGTACGAATAATCAAATGAAATCTATTGTATAGTTCAATTGGAAAAAAATGAGAAATCAATGAAATTCAATGGACAGTAAATTGAAACTTGATTCTCACATTTTCTCCTGAGGAAAAACCCTAGTGACCCTCCATGTGTCGCCTCTAGAGTTTTTCAAGAGATCTCAACAATGTCACAACCTGTGCTCAGATTTGCCAAGCTATGAAATCATTCAATTCTTCCAAGGATCCAAATGATCTGAGATGTTATTTACATTCATTTTATAGCTCTGTACTCTTACTGTAATGTCAGCAATTTTCTAATTTTGTCTTTTTATTTCTCCCAATGAACTTTAGGAGAAACATATGAGATGAAAATAATACTTAAATAAAAGATGTCCAAGAACCAAGTCTCCTTTTCCTCTGGGTTGAACTACAAACCTGTTATTGACACTATTTTTACACTACTGTTCAAAAGTGTGGGGTCAGTACAAATTTTTTAAAAGAAAAAAACATCATGGTTTCCACAAAAATATGATTGTTTTCAACATTGATAATAATAAGAAATGTTTCTTTGAATCAGCATATTAGAATGATTTCTGAAGGATCATGTGACACTGAAGACTGGAGAAATTGTGCTAAAAAAAAATCAGCTTTCCATCACAGGAATAAATTACATTTTACAATATATTAAAATAGTAAACAGTTATTTTAAACTGTAATAACATTTCACAATTTTACTGTTTATGCTTTATTTTTGATAAACAAATGCAGCCTTGCATAAGAGACTTCTTTCAAAAACATTACAAAAAAATCTTACCGAGATTTTGAACGGTAGTGTATTTCACATTTATTTCAAAGCAGATCAAAAGTATATCAGATAAGTCACATTATTTACTCCTATTCTTGGATGAGAAGCTTCACCTTTGACTCTAACAGCATGCATTCTTCACTAAAATTAAACCAAATGAGCAATGGATACTCCCTTGGGGAACGAGTGTTAAATTTTATGATTTCTTCACATAGCACCACAGCACAGCAGGAGATGTGTGATGAATGAAGCGCATAAACACTGATGCTATATTTACATCATATGTGTATAACCCTCATGCCTATAAAACTGTCAATCATGCCTATTCACATGTAGATCCTCCCATTTTCAGTGCGGGAATTTTCCAGGCCAGATGTTAAGATGTTAACCTCTGTCCTTGCTGGTGACCTTGGAGGGGGTGTTGCTTTGTGATGTAAAGGGCAGGTGGTGTAATAAGATCTGTCCATGTTCCAGATCCATCATTCCTGCAATTCTGCCATACACAAGTCACAAAACTTAATCACATCTCACATCAAGAGCCCCTCCTTTTGGCAAGCCTGAACACCAGAGCATAAATCCCAGGCTCACGGGTCAATAATCCTGTCCCGGGATCTTCCATGTAGGCCTAGCTAGTGTTTGCAGTAAAACAAACCCAAAATGTGAAGAAGCAATCCACCAGCTGTCTTCCTAAGATACAGTTCATTTGTAATTTGATTTTACTGTGTAAAAATAGTAGTGTGTAAAAATGTGTCGTGATTGACAATTTGCACAGAATGGAAGATGGTCTGATAATGCATAAAACGCTGTCTTTTTACACACAAGGTAAACTGTTTATAATTCTGATTAACATTTTGGCATCTAAATAGTTTTTAATGTGAGCACACATCTATGGGGTTATAATTGTTACATATTTCCAGATAAATAGATTTTGAGCCACAAATGGATGTAAAGATTTAAATATTAAATAAATTCACAAACAAATAGAATGAGATCCACAAGTATATACAGGAATTTTACAAAAATGAATTAAATTTCCAAATAAATAACTTCACCTGACATTTATTTGTGGATTGCTTCCTGTACATTTGTGGATCACTACACAAATTTGTAGTTTTTTTTTCCCTGTGCATTTGTGGATCACAGACCGCATTTGTGGATTTTGAAACATTTCTAGCACCAAGGCGCACACAAATCCACAAATAGCTGGACTCCGCCCACTGTCTACGTAAGCCAATCAGATAACAGCCACATTGCGCTGACCAAATGTAACACAGTCTCACTCCAACCATTTAGTAACCAAATATGTTTTTTTTTTTTACAAATACATTTTTTTGTTACTATAACATACAGTATTAACTCGTGGAAACGTGATAAGTTGTGGGCAGCTCGAGATTTTTGATGACATCCTCATGTTGTGATCACGTGATCCTATGTTGAGGGAACAACATCATTTTCTCGTGGCAATGAGTTTAATGCATAAACAAACCTGTGTGACCATAGCAACCTGGAATAATTATAAATATATATTATTGATGAATTAACATTTTATTTTGAATTAAGAATGACAAAAAAAAACAAACAAAAAAAAACAGTGTGGAATTTAAATATTATTATGCGGTCTGCGATCCACAAATAAATGCCATGCAAAGTTGTGTTAGAGATGTAAAAACATATATTTTTTTTTTTTATTTGTTTACTTTTTTTACTTTATTTATACTTTTTTATTTATTTATCTAATTTTATTTCTTTGTGAATTTAATTCATTTTTGTGAAACTCCTATATATATATTTGTGGAACTCATTCTATTGGTTTGTGAATTTGTTTTTATATTTGTGAATCTTTTTACATTTATTTGTGGCTCAAAATCTATTTATCTGGAAATATGCAACAATTATAACCCTATACATATCTGGCATCGTTTACATCTCAGTTTATCTTCAAAACTAAAATATATCAATATTAAACAAAAAGAAGGAAACTCAAACTACTCTGGGTGTTTGGCTTTCCAGCTTGAATCTCTGGCTTTCTAAAGAGCAACCAGCAGAGAATTTCCTCTTAGTGAATCACTATTGAGTGACTATTACAAGTGTTGACTCTCCCCGTTACAGTCACTTGAAAGATGTTATTTAAAGTGCATGCCTAGATTCCAAGCATGCTTAGATAGAGCAGTGAATAACTGGATCACATGGCTCATGGCTTAGGATGCACAGAGAGTTCACGTAAGAGTTCACACACAAGTGAGTCGTTTGTGCACATGAAGGCTGAGAGAGGTATTTCAAGTATCTTTTCTCTCGATTCTATCAAACAGTTCTGGGCTTGGTGTAAACGGTGTAAGATGCACTTTGAAACAATTTTCACTCAGAAATTGCTAGCTTTTATTTATTTATTTATTTTACCAGGAAGGTCCCATTGAGATACAGTATCTATTCTACCAGGAAGTCCTGGTCAAGATGGCCAGCAAAAAAAAAAAAAAAAAATTACAAAGAAGTACACAAAACCACACAATAAACAGCAATAAAGGAAACACTTTTTGTTTTTTTTTTGATCTCATAAATTTCTTGATATCTGGCTTGATGATAAGAATAAACCCTCTCGAGATGAGTGCCATCAAAAGATTTAATCATAAAATCATTAAGTGTTAATCTGGAGTGCGTAAAAAGTCATATTTTTAGTCTTTTCGGTATTTAACACTAATTTTAGGTTAACCAGAGAAGTCTGAAATAAATGAAAAGCAGTCTGTAAGGAATCCATTGCCACTTTTACAGATGAAGCCATAGTATATATGATAGTATCATCTGCACAAAAGTGTACATTTGCTGGCTCTCGTTTATATAAATAGGAAAATAAAATTGGTCCCAAAATAGACCCTTGAGGAACACCTGTCTTTACTATTAGAAGGAGTAGAATTATAATTACCTATTGACACACTGAGTTCTTCCAGTCAAATAGTTTAAAAACCACTTCAGCACTGTATTACTAAAACCTATACACCTGAGCCTTTGAAAAAAAAAGACCATGATCCACAGAATCAAATGCTAGCATGCAGTAAATCGCAAAAAGAAGTAATAACTAAAGCGCTGTGGCAGAAATCAGAATTCTAAATTTGGTCAGTCCTCACCGTTCACATATGCTAATGCCTTTCATAACTCTAACTCTAACTTTTTACTTTTCCATCCAACAAAAATTATATGGTGCTCAATGGCTGTCAAGTTCTGCTGCAACTCTAGCGACATGAATTACACATTGGTCTCCTCAAGAGAAATTTTCCCAGAAGATGATTATGAAAAAGAAGCACCTACATTTCTACATGCCATTTTTTGATGAGCAGGTATATCAAATTTGCTGATGCGTTTATAAACAAGCAACAGGCAAGTTATTGGTAATTGTGTTCTGAATAATTAGACTAGATGGTGAAAAGTGTGGATGCAGCTGCACAATGCAAGGGCAAAAAGTAATGCTAGCCCTTTGGACAACAGGGTCAGCAGGTCATCAATAAACCTCAGCATTAATATTGTATCTGTAAACCCTGGCATCAGACAGAATGTTTTCTGTTTAAGAGATTTTATAGAGACCATGTGGATGTACTAATAAAGACTCCGTTGGCTTGGATCACACTGAGTAAGGTCTGTTCACTGCAGATAAGTGTTATGAGACCATAAACCAATAATATTAGATCTCATAAAGGAGTCATTCTTTCACTCTTGCTCTTTCTCTCTCTGTGTCTATTTGTCTGTATGAGTGTGCAAACTTTAAATGTCAACATTCTCATGCATCTCAGAAAAGTTTGTTTTATAAATGATCAAACGAGCATTTACAAAAGACCCAGAATGCCATTCCTCAGCACTGGCTTTTAGGCTACACATAACTCTTTACATGTGTAATGTAGTATGTGAGATTTGAATGTACCATTAGCTCCTTCATTCTGACACTCTCAATAATTCCTTTTCTGCATTGTCACTTTAATCTAATAGACTTTCTGTAAATAGTGCATTAGGACATTATGCATTATGCTGATTTTAATTCAAAACTAAATCAGACTTAATTATTCTGTCATGCAGTTCCAGATCAGCAAAACCCATATCATTTTTATTCATCATGCTTAAAGACATACAAAAACAGCAAAATATTTTTATCCTAAAAACAAATCTCAGTAGCACCCAAAAGACAAGATGAACAAATGCATCTACAAATGAACAAATTTCTTTAAAACCACTGATTTCCCTTGAAAATCATTGTTTAATTCACTGTAATTCAATGTTGAAAACAGTATTTTTGTGGAAACCGTGATGCATTTTCCCCCCTAAGGATTCTTTGATGAATAGAAAGTTCAAAAGAACATTCTTTAAGTCTTTACTGTCACTTTTGATCAAATCAAAGCATCTTTGCTGAATAAAAGTCTTAATTCATTTTAAAAAACAAAACCCCCAAACCAAAACGGTTGTGTACATTTTTACCTTTTTTGAAAGCATTTTAAGGGACTGCTTATTAATTCACCCACAGGGGATCCACCAATTATTGTCCCTGCACCAAAAAAAAAAAAAAAAAAAAAAATGCAAAATTACTTCATCCAAAGCTAAGTTTGACGATACAACCTATCGTCAAACTTAGCTTTGGATGAAGTAATTTTGCATTTTTTTTTGGTGCAGGGACACAATAATTGGTGGATCCCCTGTGGGTGAATTAATAAGCAGTCCCTTAAAATGCTGTCAAATATAAAAAAAGTATGCAAATACACACATAAACATTCACAGGCATTAATGTGTAACAAACAAACAAAAAAAATTCTCTCACCCTTCCAAAAGTTGAAATGGGAAAACGTTAAGAACTGTGTATAAGATATAAGTGATCCACAACCACAGTCTCCGAGGTGCAATTGCTATTCCATCTTAACCACTTGTCCGCATCACAGCTGACAATAAATATATCATTCATACTGATACTTTTGCACACATTAGCGACACTATATTAGCAGGAGAACGGCTTTGGTGGGGAGGCCACCCATGCTTGTAATCCACTAATATCCAAAGCACCATGGGAACATTCAGATGCCTAACCCGGGAATAATGGAAAAATATAAAACGGGATTGTGAGAAATTTTAAATTAAGTCAAGGAATCTTCTAAAAAAAAAAAAAAAGAAGCACAAATGCACGACGCTAACTGTGAATAAAATATGTGTTTTCTACATCATTAAAAGCAGCAGATGTTTTACATCGACTACATTGTTAAACACTACTGAGTACGCTAAAAAAAAAAAAAAGAAAAAATCTTTATTTACTTTAATAAAGTTATTGCCGGACTGTGATAGTACCATACAGCAATGGTATCATATGTAGTGAAAGGATGATATATCAGCCATGTTGATAAATTGGCTAATATTTGATAATTCTGAAATTGTTAGCATCAGTCAGTAACTGTGCCTGACAGCTAAGAGGTCATTCTGCCCAGAGTCAGTTACAAAATCTAGCTTCAGTCTTATCACATTCATTAATTCATTTTTCTTATCACATTCATTTTTTATTTATTATTTTAATGTTCCTTGAGGTTCACTTATAATGTAAAAACCACTTATATTCACTTTATTCACTTCATTTTTTGCAATATATATATATATATATTATATATACAGTGTGTGGAAAAAACAATTTTTTTCAACCTTCATTCTGAACCTCTGTCTGAAATGACACATTTTTAAGGGGCGGCTCCTTTAAGGCTTGTTAGTGAACGGACACTGTTATGATCAAAACCCACTCGCTATTGCATGAGAGTACATTTTTTAAAACATTATCCATATAAAACCAGCTTCATCTTTCAACAAAAATTTCTTCGCATTGCTTCGTTTACAAAATGCCAGTGTTTACTGAATGCCAGTGGGCGGGGCTTATGGTATAATGATGTATAACTATTCGTCAATGTCTTGCTCTGAAGGCAGTCATATGCAAATATATTTCCCCGTGTGATGTCACAATATCAAAATGAGCCATTTTTGGAGATTGATTAAATAAATGCTTTGTTTATAATGAGGAGGATGTTTAAGCTATGAACATTGCAGGATGTTTTAATGGTACAAAGACCTCTTATATGTCAAAACATCAAGGCAAATTTGATGTCTCATGTCAAAGAAATAACTAGATCCAATTTATGAACAAATTGTTCTTTTGAATCAGATCATTTCAATTTATAAGACTGTTTTAGGTTCTCTTAAATTCTAAGTTGTTATTTTTTTAAAGCCTAATTGAATGTCTGTAATTAATGTTTAAAAAAAAAAAAAAAAAATGAAGAGACATCAGTAGCAGTATTAGTATCAGTGATAAAAAGATGCCATTAAACAAATATTTAAAATATACTGTATTTAAGTTGCTTCTACATTAATTTGGAGAGTAACTGTGAAATTATTACAATATAAAAATATTAAAAACTCCAAAGTTTTTAATTGTGATTAATCATGATTAATTACAGAAAAAAATATGTGATTAATTAGTTTTGTTTTTGTTTTTTAATTGATTGACAGCAATAAAAAAATAAAAAAATAAAAAATAAATAAGCCGAAGTACTAAAAGGACTAAAGACGGCAGTAATAACTAAAAATGAAGAAAATTACTAAAACTGAAATAAGAAATTGACAAAAGCACATACAATTACTAAAACTTAAATTAAAATGAAAACTGAAAATATAAAAATAAGCTAATTCAAAATATAAAATAAATACTATAATAGTATACAAACAATACTAAAATAACAACGGAACAGATACATTTACATTAAATATAATTTTTTTAAAAACTAGAATAGACTCTTCTGTTATGGATCCATTAGTAAAATGAGCATCTGTAGCTTGTATCTTGTTCCTGGAAGGTCTACACTATTTTAAAAACAGTTGATCTACTGTTACACCACTGAAAAAATAGTATAGAGTAGCATTAGTATTGATTGAAACATGCTTTTACTAAGCAATGTACCTCTCCCTAAATTGAAGGAAGGAAAAAAATGAAAGAGGAAGTTTGGAAAGAGTGAAAAATCACAGGAGAGACACAGAATGTCATTGAAATGTAGTTGAGGTGGAGGCATACTGAGACTGTGGATAGCGGAGTAACAGAAATGAATGTCTTGTTTACTACAAACTCAGCGTGAATGGAACCGTTTATCAGCAGCTGAATGAAACGGGGAAGAGATGAAAAGTAGAAATGACAGAGAATGAGAAAACAATAGGGAACGAATAAGACGGGGGCTGATACAACCAGTGCCGAGCAGAGATAAAAGTGGCAGCGGCAGTTTGAGACAAAACAAATGTGTAACAAAAACATACTGAACAAGACGTAAACGTCTGAGAAATCTGAGGGCCTTGTTTACGAAAGACACCTGCAAAGATGCATTTCTTCAAGGTATGTTTCATAACACTGCTTGCTTTGTTGTCAGAGATAAGAAATTAGACTGTGCTTGGATGCCCTGATGTTCACGAGGACGCAATGATGAAGGGTCGGGTCACGGTGGGGGCGTGTGGATTGCAGCATTGCTTTTATCTTTGACCCAGCCGTGCGCATGTTTGCACAAAAACAGCCTTCGCTTGGCCATTAGATACTGCTTAGACAGATAAATGTGTAGGATGACAGAGAAAGCGTGTCGGTGTGTTTCAATGAAGCCACTGAGCTTCCATTATTACACCCATAAATCCTGATTCCGATCTGCACGGCAAACACACACACGCACGGAAGCGCTCGGCATGGGACGCAGACACACACCGACCCACATATCAGCATTCCATCTATAGAACACAGCTGTACGATAAATTCCAAATATGATGTGATACCTTACAGTGCATTATGACGATTGCTCCAAACACATGTGACTGCTTGTGAGTAATGTTTTTTAATATATAGCATTTGTACCCATGGCAATTGTGCACACTTATCTTCCAAAACTTAGTTGGTGATGGGAGATGTTTGAGTTTATAACAAAAGTAATGCTTCAACAGATTTTTTTTTTTTTTTGGTTGGAAGAAAGTTGAAAGAAGAGACACAAAAGTCTCACAAAAAAAGAGCACAATATCAACAAGATTGTTAAAAAAAAAAAAAAAAAAACGTGCCATGGTAGCCATAGTCTTGGAAAAATGTATGAAGATATTTATTGTTACAACAATAAAAGAATGCAAGATACCTTGTGAAAAATACTTAAATTGTATTGAACGTGCACACTTTCAATCTTAAAAGTATATTTTAAAACTTGCCGACAATATAATATTAATTAAATAAATGGCCACTTTTCTTTCTTTACACACTTAAAGTCCCTCTATAGTCAATAATTTTGTCCTTTAAAACTCATCTTTGATCATCAAAATGACATATTTAAACATTTTATTCTTGAAAAATGTCTTCATGCCTTAAAATAGCTTGAATGTAACTCGACACCCTTGCCTCATTTAGTATAAGCAGTTCTATAAATATGCAAATTAGCCCCGCCTCTACTCACTCACACCAGCTCAGAGATCCACTCATCGATGATCACACGTGATTGGTTACACCAGCGATTTCAAACTGCATTTTTGGTTCACTGCAGGTTTAAAGTGAAAATACTTTAACGCAATGGCGTTGACTCATGAATTTGCACATGGTTTGTCCTAAAGAATACTAAAAACACCACATAGACATATAAACAACATTAAAAACTTGATTTTCACCACAGGGGGACTTTAAATACTTTAAATCATGCTTCAATAATGATGTGTCGTGCTTTAGATATACACTTATTTTGATGTTTTGACCAACATACTGTACTAAAGTACATGTAAAGAACTTGATATTTATATATCATATTTAAAGTTAATATATTTTAAATGTTGTAAATTGCAACTCATATTAAGTGACATATTGTTCACAAGCTTTCCACGGTTGAAACGCAGATTGGGCGATTACATTAAACATGATACATTTTGGTAAGTTGTAATGTATCTTGCAACATACCTTCTGATGTTCAAGCATGTTTTTTTTCCTGCTACAAATATAGTGTTGCCGCTTGAACTGAGGTGCTACAGCGATCTGTCACGTCACATTTAAAGGGATAGTTTACCCAAAAATGAAAGTTTCGTCATACCTTTCATACATGGTAGGGGGGAAAAAAATACTATGAAAGTAGTATCTGTCTGGTTACCAACATTCTTTAAAATATCTTCTTTTGTGTTCAACAGAAGAAAGAAACTCATACAGGTTTGGAACAACATGAGAGTGAGTAAATGATGAGAGAATTTTCATTTTTGGGTGAACTATCCCTTTAAGAGTGTCAAAACGCTATTTATTTTTTTGAATTTTGTAACAAAATGGACAGAATTTAAAAGCTGAAACCTTGTTTCTTATCAGAAGTAACAAATCACAAAGTTCTTTGCGATTATTGGATGGGAGGGTGATTCATAGGGACAAATAGAGCTTGCTTTAACTGTTAAAGGGGTCCTTGATTATGATTTCACTTTTTTAACTTTAGTTAGTGTGTAATGTTGCTGTTTGAGCATAAACAACTGCAAAGTTGTTATCTGCAAAGTTCAATGCAAAGGGAGATATTTTCTTTTACAGAAATTGCTTTTTAAGGACTACAACAAATGGCTGGTAGGGACTACAGCTAGCTTCTTCCTGGGTTGGTGATGTCACAAACTCCAAACTTTACATAAACCCCGCCCCCTAGAACATGCAACAAAGGGGGTGAGGCCATATTGGGCTGCTTTAGAGAAGAGGAAGAGTTGTTGTAGTAGAGTGTTGTTGCCATGCCGTCATTTTACGCCAGACTGCTTCACAAACGAGGGTCAATTCAACGCTGGATTTGCACAGAAGATTAACATGACGGCACATGCTAGTTGATGAGTTGAATCAACTCCACAGCAACTACATAAATTTACCCACTAACCATTCAGAAACGTCCAGATTCATTCTAAAAGTTGTAACTTCTTCCTGAGTCTCTCCATCAGTGTCCGACTCCGGTTTGAACAATGTAAGGCTGAACACCGTTACTGACAATCCTCATTTTGGCTGCGTGAGATTCTCCAGCTTTGTTGTTGATGAGCAACCGAAGCGCGAGCTGTTAAAGCTCCGCCCTCTTCTGGTCGGGAGCAGCAGCTTATTTGCTTACATTACATCTTGTGAAAAGAGATATTTTTTTTCAAACACAATAGGAGTTGCAGTCTGACACGTTTTTCCGTCCCCTTTTGATTGACAGGATTTAATCGGCCCTGATCATTGGCTGTTTTTAGTGAAAATAATTGCTTTTATCATCCAATCCATGGTTAAGCCATAGTTCTGGAAGAAATAACAAGGTGACTAGTAGTACAGTTATTTATACAATAAAACAATGTTAACTTGGTATTAGCCATCACCATCTATTTAAAGGTGTTCGCAACACATCAAAGCTGAAGGTGTGTCTTAACAGTTAGAATACTGAGAAATTAAGAAAAAGAGATGGAGAAAACAGCCAGTTTAAATGTTGACAAGCAAATTATGTAGCCAACAGAAAGCAGAGCTTTAGTACTACAGTATATCGTTCTTGAACAATGGACTGAGAGAAAAGATTAAAAGTGTTTCACAGCAAGTGCTGAGGAGAGATTTAAGAGCTCCTGAGCAACACGCAGGTTAATGGGCAACTCAGACGCTGCCGGGTGGGAGGGAATAATGAGAACACATCCCTCTCTGTCTCACTCAATCTATTTCTCCAAGTACCTTTACGACATGACAGTCGATGCTGAAGACGAGTATCTTAACAGAAGCAGAGTGAGAATGAAATACAAAAGTATTATGGTGGTTCAGTGAGGGTATTGGATGGTAAAAGCACATTACAAATTGCACAATAAGTTAATGCTGGTTCTGATAGAAAGGTGTCAGAATACACAGTGCATCGCAGTTTGTTGCGTATGGGGCTGCATAGCCGCAGACCAGTCAGGGTGCCCATGCTGACCCCTGTCCACTGCCGAAAGAGCCAACAGTGGGCATGTGAGCATCAGAACTGGACCACAGAGCAATGGAAGAAGGTGGCCTGGTCTGATGAATCATGTTTTCTTATACATCACGTGGATGGCCGGGTGCGTCTGCGTCGCTTACCTGGGGAACACATGGCACCAGGATGCACTATGGGAAGAAGGCAAGCCGGCGGAGGCAGTGTGATGCTTTGGGCAATGTTCTGCTGGGAAACCTTGGGTCCTGCCATCCATGTGGATGTTACTTTGACACGTACCACCTACCTAAGCATTGTTGCAGACCATGTACACCCTTTCATGGAAACGGTATTCCCTGGTGGCTGTGGCCTCTTTCAGCAGGATAATGCGCCCTGCCACAAAGCAAAAATGGTTCAAGAATGGTTTGAGGAACACCACAACGAGTTTGAGGTGTTGACTTGGCCTCCAAATTCCCAAGATTTCAATCCAATCGAGCATCTGTGGGATGTGCTGAACAAACAAGTCCGATCCATGGAGGCTCCACCTCGCAACTTACAGGACTTAAAGGATCTGCTGCTAACATCTTGGTGTCAGATACCACAGCACACCTTCAGGGGTCTAGTGGAGTCCATGCCTCGACGGGTCAGGGCTGTTTTGGCAGGAAAAGGGGGACCAACACAATATTAGGAAGGTGGTCATAATGTTATTCCTGATTGGTGTGTATACATACATTACATTTTAAATTAAGTGAAATAAAATTGCGGATATAAAATGTATTAATATATTATCAGTTGAAAACTACTGGTTTCACCATATTCGTTCATGCTAATATTTTGTCAGGGTAAATCATCCAGAAAAGCATGGCTAAAACTCTAAGAGGAACTTAATTTGATCAAGTTTACAAACCAGGCAAATTGTGATGTGACTGGCATAATGTTTGCACACTAACTGCATCAGTAAGAATGCGCTAATGTGCATGGAGTGGGCTGGCCGTCAGAGATAGCCTTGTTCTTTAGGCCTTTTGATTCGCCCTTTTGTTTTGCAGTCCCTCTCTAACATGCTCTATCAGCACATGCGTCGGACTTTCCTCTAATTAAAACATGACCGTTAGAGGAATGCTAGTGCTTGTTTACTCTTATTGAAATAAGCAGCTCTGCCTCCCAGCGGAGTGTGCAATTAGCCGACGCTGGGCCAATTAGGAGCTCGAGCTAATGCTTGTGGCATTCAGCACAGTGAGTGGCCATTCGATTAGAGTTAACAAACAGACAGAGATGGTTCTTTAGCATGAGTCCTATTTCTGTCACCTTTCAAAGTGTGTTTAGACGCATGCTATTATCAAGGGGTCAAAGTTTGCCTAGTTAATACAGTATATTTTGCCCCTGCTGGTAAAACTCATAACTACACCAGAAAAAAAAAAACATATTTTTCTTGTGCCAACCATTCATAAGTAGCCAAATATTCTGACTGAATAGATTTTTACCATGCATTTGCCAGTCAGATATGGAAATCCTTACAGACTTATACTGATGTGTATCAAAACAGTTCATGAAAGCTGAAAACAGAAATGCAATGAAGCAGGGCATCCTATTAAGTAATACAGCAAAATAAAATGAAATATAGAATAAAACAGTCGTGGCTGTGTGATTTTTGCACTCAAAACAACACAAGGAATCAAAGCACTGTATCAAAGCATAAATGAGCTACTTGGGCTTTTACGGTTCAAATGTGGAAACAGGAAAAATGTGTTTGTTTTGATTGTAAGATGTGCATGCCATATCAGACAGAGTTCATAAGACTCGCAGTCCTTTATCAATGCTGCACAAAGTGTGGGTGCTGCTTTCATGATAACAGCAACATTTTCAAGGATTGAGCTTGAAAAACTAATAAAGAGAACTTGTCACTGAGAGAGATCAGCAATGTGTTTATGCTAATAGGCTAAAGAGTGAAATAATGTGGACAGACACAACAGTAATGTATATAAGAGCACAACTGAAAAACAAGCAATCGTTTATTTTGAAGAACGTATAAAGAACCCCAAATTTGACCATTTAAAACTCTTAAAGGGTACCTATTATGCACAATTCACTTTTACATGGTGTTTGAACGTAAATGTGTGTCGGCAGTGTGTGTACACAACCACCCTACAATGATAAAAATCCAATCACTCCTTTTATTAATCCCAATAAATCATAAGCAGTGTCTCAAAATAAGCCATTTGCAGATTCTACCTTTTGTGGCATCAAAAAATGCCTAGGCCCCGCCCACGACTGCTGACGGACTCTGCCGTATTAGCATAGTTTCCGCCCTGAGCGAGTTGTACACTGTCCACTGTTATTTTTGAAGGTAATGTGCCCCCATATATCTAAATTCGTTTATGTCTACACAAATCATTTTACTCCAGACTGCTTTGTAAACAAGGGGCAATACAATGGGATAATCCAAAACAC
The DNA here is from genome assembly GCA_039654765.1 of Mylopharyngodon piceus. NCBI lineage: Eukaryota > Metazoa > Chordata > Actinopteri > Cypriniformes > Xenocyprididae > Mylopharyngodon > Mylopharyngodon piceus. The sequence continues at coordinate 17,542,905 of CM077440.1, read as the reverse complement.
AGATTTTGCTAAAAAAAGTTGTTACTCAAAGATGGATCAGTACCAACTGTTCGTGATCCAGCTTATGTTTCTGGAGCGATACTGGTTATGGCAGTAATGAAAGGGGGAGCATGCACTTTATTACAGTTCATTGGAGTTGTTTTACGGATATAAAGTTTACCAGTTTATTAAACACTCCCCGGAAAGGCATAAGGTCTGTAATCATTTGTTTACTGTTAGTTGTAACGAGTGTTTTTCTGTAATTCGCTGTGTATGTTGATGATAATGCAAGGGAGAGAGAGAGAGTTTATGGATAATATTTTAACGCGCACTTCTTGCACTGTTTTATTAAGCTCTTACTGTGATTTTCTGGAGTGAAAACAGATGCTTCATCTTTTTGTGTGATGTACAATAAACTTCATAAAACTCATCAGTAAAGTTTTGAGAGGTCCGCTACAACAGGCTTGTACCAATAGTGGATAAACGCAAGATGACAACAAGTTATAACTGTAAACTATACCTGTTCTGTCTCCATGCAGCATATATTCTCTTGCTCTGTAGGCATCATTGTCTGACACCGCTACTGACAGTTTCTGACATTTTCAGTGCATAAGATTGTCCTGTATTGTTGTTTTGTTGTTTGAATGCCAGAGCATGAGCTCTTGAAGCACCGACCTCTTCTCGAAAGGGGGTGGGACCAGCAGCTCATTTGCATTTAAAGGGACACGCACCCATTTTGCTCACACCCAAAAACTGGCAATTTTAACATGCTGTAAAAAAAAAAAAAAGATCCGTGGGGTATTTTGAGCTGAAACTTCACATACACACTCTGAAGGCATTAGCTACTTATTTTACATCTTGAAAAAAGGGGCATAATAGGTCCCTTTAATTTATTATGTCAGTTCAATACAAATGTTAATCAAATAATTAAATGATATGCCAATTAATTAAATAAAATTATTATTGTTATTATTTTATTGAAATTATTTTACTTTTATTAATCATGTTAATTTTGTTATAATTAATAATAATAATAATAATAATAATAATAATAATTATTATTATTATTATTATTATATATTGGAAATATTTTATTTAACATTATTTTTCTTAATATTATTGTTTTAATTATTGTTATTATTGACAAAATTTGCATGATTAATAAAAATAAAATAATCTTGATAAAATAATAATAATAATAATGTTAGATACAATATTTCCAAAATATAATAATAATTTTATCATGTTAATTTTGTTAATAACAACAATAATTAAAATAATAATAATATTTTATTTATTACTAATCATGTTAATTTTGTTAATAATAATAATAATAATAATAATAATACCCATATCGCTCTTCTTAACTTATTACCAAATGTGACCTAGACCTTATTACCAAATGTAATTTAAACTTGATTGTGTTGAAAAATGCTGTTATTTGCTTTGGAGTCATGATGCATTTTCAGAAAGTGATTTTCTTTTTCTAAGTTATGAAGCCTGTGGAAAGGCAAAGATACTGAAATAGCACATTGTCAGTTTGTTCAGAGGTCAAGGGTAACTTTCTATCTTTGCGATGGTTAAAGAGTCTGCCTCACCTCACACAAACCTCCCTCTGCCTGAGAACCGAGAGCCGAGGTTAACACGATTACAAGGTGAAGAAAAAACCGAGGGAGCACTGCTTACTTGTCAGAGGACTATAATGGAAAGAAGAAGTAATACACTGTGATACTGCCAATACTGAAAGGTTCCTGCCAACAGAGAGATATTAATTTAGTTTTTCACTGTTTCCTTAGAGTAAGAGTCATTTGAAGCACAATACAATTCACAACATGAAGTTAATAACGCTTGGTGCTTCATTGACTTGATTTGGTGCAAATTGGCTGTCATTCCATCATTAAAACATAAAAATGGACATTAAAACTGAGGTCATTCATATTGTGAATAGTCTTGACATCATATAAAGGTGATAAACACAATACATATATCATTCAAAAGTTTGGGATCAGTATTTTACAAGAATTTAATACTTTTATTCAGCAAGGATGAATTAAATTGATCAAAATTTAATTTAAGTATTAATTTAAAAGTTAATACTTTCACAATGTTACAAAACAAACTCAAATAAATGTTGTTCATCTGAAGTTGATATTCATCAAAGAATCCTGAAAAAAAGTATCACGGTTTCCACAAAAATATTAAGCAGCACAACTGATAATAATAAGAAATGTTATTCATTATCCATCAAATGTCTCATTTTGTGTTTGACTGATAATATCTGACTAGAAATTGCAATAACATTACTCTGTGTCGATGATGGCAGCTGAACTTTTCTTGTGAACTGAAAGACGACTTTAAAAACTTTCATAATATCAGAGAATATGCTATTAAAGAATGGCAGATACATCATAAGGTCTGACTTTAGTTAGATTTCCCAAAGTGCCCAGGAAAATGCTCCACGAATGGTATGAAACTCAAAATTGCTGAAAGACTTCTTTTGTTGAATGATTAAACTGCTCTAAAGGTGTCTCTCCATGGGATGAGAACTTCTCCCAAAACGCCAAAGCTGTAAGAGTATGTGATACCGTCTCCGTATTGCACAAAATACATGTTAATATAAAAATTTGTCATAGCAATAACAATACTTTTCCTTCATCTATTATCTATGTACATTTGGTGCATTATAATTGTTCCATTTGGTGATTTAATAACTAAATGTCACTTTATTTACATGCCTTTGTGCCCTAAAAACGTCTTATTTCATATAACTGCACGGCTGACACAGGAGAACGATGGTGGCTGAGACTGTGTCATTGTGTGTGCGCATGCAGTGGAGGAGAGCATCCATGTCATTTATCACACCAGCCTGGGCTGGAGCTGATGAATTGAGCATCACATCCAGCTGGACACTTTCATTTCACAAAGAACAGCTCTTTTGCCAGCCGATGTGACAGACAGGCCAGAGTACGACTCGACTGAGCTCACAGCGGGTGGATCACAGGCCACATATGGCATAAACCAGCATGTAAGACATCAGCGTGCTTTTGAGAGCATTAATCGCTTTAGTATTAATTGGAAAATTGGGATTTAATGTTAATTGGCTGGCGCTGGAAAAATATAGGACTATAAAAGACTATAAAAATGTGTGATGACAGAGTCAGGCCTGCCGTGACACCATGGAGCACAACAGTGACCGCACACGTGTTTAGAAACCTTGGTTCAGGAAGTATTTTTCCCATTAATTTTCTCTACAATGTTTTTTTTTTTTTCTTTCATTTCCATGGAAACAGTAACTTCTCAGATTGGTTTGGGTTTTTTTCAGGATTCTTAGGGATTCTTAGGTTCAATTGAACACCATTATGGGTCATATAACTTTGGCTGTCCACGTTCTGCATTGGTCTGCACACCATCCATGTGACACAATTTTCCTTATCAAGAGGGACCACGGACGTCCATGTGGACGGTTCGTGTACAACAACGCATGTGTGATTGACTTGATCGCTTGAAAATAAAGTCCACTAGATAGTGTGCATCAATATCACTTAAAGGGATAGTTCACCCAAAAATGAAAATTCTGTCATCATTTACTCACCCTGAAGTTTTTCCAAACCTGTATAAATTCCTTTCTTCTGTTGAACACAAAAAGAAGATATGTTGAGGAATAAACAGTTGATGGACCCCATTGACTTATAGGGACCTATTTTAACGATCTAAGCACATGGTCTAAAACACATGGCGCAGGTGCACTTAGGGCATGTCCGAATCCACTTTTGCTAGATTAACGACGGAAAAAATGGTTTGAACACCAGGCACATGGTCCAAAATGGTTGTACCTAGTCTCACAATGAGTCATGGGTGTGTTTTGGGCGTAACATGCAATAAACCAATCAGAGTCTCATATCCCATTCCCTTTAAAAGCCAGGTGCGCTTGCACCATGGCAGATTCGCTATTTACATGGCAGAATATAGACACCCTCAACCTGACGAGTCAGTTTAAATACATGTGTGTATTGCCACGATTGGTCAAATAATTAGCCAATTTCATTCGTCATTACTGCAAATAGGTAATTCTAATACATGCAATGACTATCCATTATGACATGTAGGCATTTGTATCTTTATGTACACAATAATAATCGTTTACATTGTAATCCTTTTGGGTCATTGACGAATAAGGTTTTGAGTGTTAACAATGAGATTATGTGGTTTTTATAATCAATTAACACTGCTTTTGTCAATTTTTACAGGATGGGCAAAATTTGTCACCAAAAAAGTCATTTGGTTTAACCAAAATTTTGGTTTTACCGAATGATTCTTTTGGTTATACCGAATGACGATATTTTCATACAATACTAACAGGCTGATATATAGCTAGCGAGCAAAAGGACAATCAAACATTTTATATTTAGTACAAGTTTTCAAAATATTACAACATTTTCCATGTTTTATAGCGGTTGTACCGAATGACCTGATGTTTCGGGACATGTGTATGAGCAAGTGAAAACATGAATTTTTCAAATAGTTAAAAGAGAGTTAGTTACTTTGCTTCACCACCATGTGGTCCTTTGCAGGTGTCTGAATGATGTCACATCCTGTCACTTGATATTGACCACATGACTTGATCCCTTTATATTGGTTACTCCAAATGACATCAGTGAAATTCATTTTTCCGGACTTTCTTTCTCATAACAAAGCAATGACTTCTACACATAATTTTAATACCATTTTGCACTATGTTGATATATGATGTTATAAAATCATGCCAGAATAAAAAATATATACATTTATTACATTTTAAGATATTTTAATCACAAATGAAATGGCTGTATTGGCCTTTGGACGGTTAAACCAAATGACCTTTTGACACTTCAAAATCTTTAAAATAACTTTATATGTAGCAAAATATAATTAAAACCTTTTGGATTCAATAAAACCCGTCACATCATTTATTTTTAATATTTGGCATGTTTGTGTGTGTAACAAGCAGAGTGTACGCATGTTGTGCACCCGCCTATAGGCGCATATTACTAACGCGCCCTTTAAATAAAAAAAATACTGCGCCACTGACTTTAGACCAGGTTTCAGTTGGTCACTAGCAACTGAAAATAGCAACATGCTAACAATGCGCCTGAACACACCTTGTTTTCAGATCAGCACGCTCTTGGGCGAACAGATGGGTGCGAGTGCATTTGCTGGACGTGAAAATGATAACTGCATCAGGCTGAAACTAGGAAAAAACACTTGCATCTCGCCTGGCTTCACATTGCGCCGGGTGTATGATAGGGCCCAAAGAAAAAAAAAAAATACTATGGAAGTCAATGGATAAGTTTACATATTTCTTTGGAGGAAATGAATGTGATTTTACTTTCAGAGCCCTAGTGTTGCACCGTATAAAGAAAAATATAATTCTCTATTTAATTAAGGCTCAATCCAGCCAGCACAAAGAGCTCTGTGTGTGTGTGCATACATATTAAAGGTCATTCTATATTTGTGTGCATGTCTTCTCACATATACTTATGAGGATTTGCATGAACGTGTGAGTGTGTTTAAGATTACAGAACGTACGTGTTTTCTTCCTGAACGCTGAAAGGCATTGTTAAAATGCTACTGGGTCCCAGGTGTGCCAGCAAGAACTGGATTCTCCTGATGAGCAATCTGTCCAATCAGGCAACATATTGTCAGGGCTGTCCATAATGAGCAGCCAACATGTGTTGTCATGCAAATGAGCACATGCTACTTCGGTACAAAACATGTGGCACTGCGCTACTAATTTTCCTTTTTGATCTCTGGCTAATTCGCCTAATTAGGAAGGCGGTTTCAGTGTGGACTGTTCTGTGCGGGTGTTTACACTCCCTTCTAATAATATACCTATAATATATCATGTTTTACTAAATATCACTGCAGCACATTGAAACCAAGTGTGCGCACGCACGCACGCACACACACACACACATTTAAAGTTTTACTAAAGTTGACATAAATGTTAATTAGGGTGAATCTCACAAGAACATTTACATCACATTACCTGCAAATTAAAAGAAAATGTAAGAAATCCTGTTTTTATTTTTATTATAAGACAATGAAGCCTTTAGTTACATATTCTTTTCCTCATGTTACAGTGTAATTATACATTTAAGTACCAAGTAATAAAAATGAACTACAAGTACTTATTATAGGGTAGCGTTAGGATTCGGGTGTGGATAAGGTTAGTTGCATGTAATTATGCACAATTTATAGTAATTACTACAGTAACTACATGTAACGTGTTACCAAGCCTTTTTCTAAGACCATTAGCATTTTGAATTGTGACATTATTTACAATATAGGTACATTTTCCTTCAGAATTCTTATTACTGTAATGTGTCCGGATACATACTTTTTACTTTTTTTTATTTTTTTTTTTTAGTTCCCATAATCTCAATGGTGTTTCTCATTCTACAATAAAATGCTTTTGTTTGTTTGTTTTAATATTATAAATAGATTTTTTGTGACCCTGGACCACAAAACCAGTCATACGTCACACAGGTATATTTGTAGCAATACTGAAAAATACATTGTCAATTTTTCTTTTATGCCAAAAATCATTAGGATATTAAGTAAAGATCATATTCCATGAAGATATTTTGTAAATTTCCTACCGTAAATATATCAAAAATGTATTTTTGTGAGTGGATATGCATTGCTAAGGACTTCATTTGGACAACTTTAAAGGTGATTTTTCTCAATATTTTGATTTTTTTTGCACCCTCAGATTCCAGATATTCAAATAGTTGAATCAATGGAAATACATCAATGGAAATATTATTTATTCAGCTTTCAGATGATGTATAAATCTCAGTTTCAAAAATTTGACCCTTATGACTGGTTTTGTGGTCCAGGGTCACATTTTTTCCCAATTAAAAACTGTATAAATTTAAATCAGTACAAATGCTACAATGATGAATAAATACATGATTTAGAATAAAATATTATTTGCATGTGTTTTATATGTGCTCAGCTGTCATAAAAAATGACAATGCAAAAAAATCTTAATGTTCAAAACCTTACTTTATCATACATGTAATTTCTATAATTAATGGGGTAATATTTTGGTGCAAAATATCCCAAAAGACAAAGTGAACAATGAGCTTTATGAAAAAATTGCATTTAGAGTTTGATGTTACAGCATCAAATATATTTAGTCTCAAAAGTAAATGCATTTTACTTTAAAATACCATGAAATATTATCACACAAATCTTATGCTGTGCCCTTCATTCTATGAATTAAATATCATCAAAACATCTCCCAATGACATCTAGAGCCCAAATATTGTTTTCCATCCCTCGGCCACCTTCAGGGCGGCTCACATCCATCCTAACAGCTGGAAACGTCAGTCACATACACAAAGGACATAATAATGACTATTATCATCACCATTATCATTATTGTCATTGTTATCATTGAAGAATGCATTGCCTAGGGAACACGTACTGGACTGTAACCAAAACTATTACTAAAATTTGTCCAGTGAACAGACTACAATAATGTACTAGATGACGTTTACATTTTCAGAAGAAATTGTACGTGGAGCTTGCCTGTGCAAAACTTTACGCCATTAATCTAAGGTGTTGTTGCACAGTCAAAAGAAGCCATCTAAAGAATATCTAGGTCCTTAAATCTGGCTCAAATCCCTCCTTCAATTTGAGTCTAAGGGATTTTTTGGACATTTTGTCATTCAGGTAATGTCTGAAGACTTGACCTCTTCTCAGTAAGTTGTGAGTTGTTTCAGAACTTCTTGATTCTGTTTTGTTCACCTCGTTCTCCCTTCTTCTGCATGAACCTGCGCTTAAGAGTCCTTAAGACTCGCTCCAGTCCGCAGATGGTGGGTGAGAGATGTTATTAACCGCACACTCCAAATCTCTCTATCCTAAAAGCCCTGCAGGTCTTCAGAAGGCCTGTTCTAACCCTCTCCTTCTGTTAAAGGGTTAGTTCACCCAAAAATGACATTTCTGTCATTAAGTACTCTCCCTCATGTCGTTCCACACCCGTAAGACCTTCATTCATCTTCGGAAAACAAATTAAGATATTTTTGATGAAATCCAAGGCTATCTGATCCACACATAGGCAGCAACGTCATTGCACCTTTTGACGTCCAGAAAGGTACTAAAGACATCATTAAAACAGTCGACGTGACTGCAGTGGTTCAACCTTAATGTTATGAAGTGACGAGAATACTTTTTGTGCGCAAAAACAAAACAAAAATAATGACTTGATTCAACAATTCTCCTTGTTTACGTCCGAATGCCGGCTCATTATTGGCCGAAGCTGAACATGTGAGCAGCACGACGCATGCATGTGATGTTGACACAGGATACGGCCAATAATGAGCCGGCATTCGGACGTAAACAAGGAAGCCTGCACTGAGTTCACTACGTATGACAACGGTTCAAATTGTTGAATTATGGAAATTTGTGGTTAAACCTGACTAAACCTGTATTTATAATGTATGCATGTTTTATAAGTTACTGTGTGTATATATATATATATATATATATATATATACACACACACACAGTAACTTATAAAACATGCATACATTATAAATACAGGTTTAGTCTTCTAACATATTTTAACAAACCAGTGCAAGAACTGCATTTTCAAACATTTCTCAACACAGAAGAAAGATAGAGTTGATCTTCTCTGCACAGCTACAGATGCCAGTATAAGTACACCACTTTGGTGGCATTTTCAAAAGCATATGATAGCCTGTAAATGGCAACTTTCATACAAACTGATAGCCATCAGGGGCATCACTTTGTGGCAACGATTTAGTATGTCTTACACACTGAGATGTGATGTTTTATGCAGTTATGATGAAGATACGTAAATGTACCTACTTTACTGACACATAAAAGACCATGCAAAGAGGTTTCAGAGCTCCGCGTTGTTTCTATGACTTCAGAGATGCTCAAATTAATATTTACAGTCTCTTCTCCACATGGTGAGGAATGCAAAATTCAGACTAGGGGTGAGTGCTATGACCAAAATCATATATCAAATCATATATGTTTAATCGTATATTACCGTAAAGGTACAGTAGATTTCAACCTAAAACTGTTGTATAGATTAATTATCGATGTGGTCATGACATCTTTGGATAATCCAGTGAATGAAACACACCAAAAGATAATTCACAACAAATAATCCCACATTACATAACGCTTGAATTTAAAGACCGCATATATACTGTGCTATGAATCTATATCATTCAGCTCTAGTTCAGACAGTGCCGTCAGTCAGGTTATTATAGTTCTGTGAAACTGTAATTTGTTCATGCGTGTGATATTACATTTACATCCCATTCCCAACAGGTACATGCAATTCTCATCAATCCAAGTGCTGGATATCCCAGAGAGATAAAATAAGAAATGAATTCAAATAGTAAGAGGGTGTCCAATAACTCACTGCCCAAGACTTACCAGCAGCCGGCTATATATAGGTAGTAAACCATTCTGGTAGACCCCAGGATTAAAGAGACTCAACTGAATGTGTGTTCAACTGAATGCAAAATGATTTAAAAGAGCATAATTTAGAAATAATTTAATTTAGAAACTTTAAAGAGAGTGAGCCAGTAAATAAGTGCATTTTTCACAATTTCTGTGCACTGCTTTAAATAAATAAATAAAATATTTTTATTTGGCCGTGGCAAGGCAACAAATTTATGGCAAAAAAAAGGGAAACAGGAAGTGTGTTATAACTTCTGCATACATTAGTATGCAGAGACTGTACGTAATTTACAGTCATTAGCTCTGACCAACAGGACGTCAGCTACTTTGCTTTGAATGTGGATTTTTTTAAAAATCAGGCTCTGAATTTTGAACTACTACACCAAACTTTTTCAACATGATGCAAAGACACTGAAGATGCTAAATTGTGAACGGATTTTGGATATCTCGAACAGTATTGCCAGACAAGAAATGTCAAAAAAGGTAAACAGGAAGAGTCTCATATCTACTAAACAACAAATTATACACCATTTATTACAATAATACAAATATTAGAAATAAACACATTTTAGCAATTCAAGAAGTTAGTGTAAGTTAAAAATAAGTAGATTAGTGCTATCTGGTTAAAATATATAAATAAATAAAATATCATACATAGTATAACCACTAGCTGCCAGCACAGGCCTAACAGGATTGAGAACTTGTTTGATGAGAACACTGTTTTCAGGTAGAATTACTTTTAGTAGGAATTGCATTTGGATGTATATTTAGACATTATCAAAGACTAATTTCTGTCACAGTATAGATTTTAGTTTATGGTTTAAAATGTTGTTGAAACTTCTGGCTCAACTAGCTCAACTAAATAGTCTCCAACTGAGCATTTGATCTCATTGATCTGTGTGTGTCAGTTACACTCTTGATAGAAAGAGTAAAATAATTGGCAAACTTAAAACTACATACTTATTATTATTATTATTTAATAATAAAAGTAAATATAGCATCTACTCCAATTTAAGTCCGCATTATAAGGTTAAACCGCACCATTCATTACTGTTCAACTAATATTCTTTCAGCAAAAACTTTCCCTGTTCTGAGTGAAATAAGTGATGAGCTCTCTACTGCGAACATAAAGCAACGATGATAGTTTCTCACAAGGTCTTATGATCCAGTGATCCAAGGTGACACACTATCACCCCACCTTCTCAGTAGGAGTTTTATGAACCTTTAAACTGAGAGAAACTGCAGTGATATTTCTATAGGGTTGGGATGTGACATCTGCCCTCTATCTCACCTAAACAGAGCAACAAAAGTGAGGCCATGAGGCTTAACGGACACAAGAAGACACAGAGATGTTGTGGAGTACGACTGCTTATCGTTCTCTTCCGTTTTCGCTCTTCTTATCCCTCTCTCCCAAGCACTACCACGGCTGCCATTTCCGAGCACATGCTTTATTACAGGTCACTGCCGCACAAGGAAGAGTTTAAAGGGACAAAGTAGCCAGTGTTTCCCACCCGCACAGCAGCAAGCTAATTCACAATAAACCTCACAATAAAACTCTCTTCTCTTTTCAGATAAACTAGTGAGTTAATCTGGTGAGTCACGACCAACCTGATTTCATGAGAAAACATAACTGTTTTATGAAGTGACTATTTCATATATGAAAGGACTGTTTATTATATTAGATACATTTGTGTGTTGAAAGTTGTTATAATGCTACTCTGTGTTCGCTCGGCATCTGCTATGAGACACTTGTTGCACACTGCAGTAAGCTAGATCGATATTAGACATGGTAAAACATGGTACTCGCTGTAAATCAAGAAAACCAGATTTAAACAATAAGACTTACTGTGTTGAGCTATATAACATGATTAGTTTTCTGTCGATGAATGTATCCAAACAGCTGCTCACCTGTCTAATGAAACACAGAATATGTTAAAGCGTCTTTGGTGTTTTCATGGTTTCTACAAAAAATAAAACCGGAAATCGAGAGTAACGCGTGTGTGATGTCATCGATAGGCGACGCACGGACACGGTCCATGTCCTGGTTAAAATTGCTTATTTCTCTGGATTTAAACATTTTTGGAAACATTTGAAATAATATAAGTACACAAGTCAATAAAATATATAACATTGTTCTAGTGGTTTTTGGATATTTTAATCCAAAAATCCTATATATTGCGCCTTTAAGATGGACAATGACACTATTTTCTTCTAGAGCTGCTGTACAGCCAAAATCATGTTGCTTTGAAACAATCTGCATTGCAAAAAGAGCTATATAAATAAAGGTGACTTGATTTGAAGTGTTTCATCAGAAGAAAATTGTCAACTACTACTACTGCAAACAAAATAAAATAAATAAAAAAATAAAATCATGGCAGAATTTGAGACATTTTAAGTTTCTAACTCAAAAAAAAAAAAAAAAAAAAAGGTAGCGGGGCTGACGTTTTGAATATTGCCAATTTAACTGCTAGTTGCTAGGCAATGACACATCCTGTCTATCCCATAATTACACAAAATATAATTAGCCATGGATCCTTCATGCATGCAAAGTCTGGTGAGTTTTTAAGTTATTGTTGTAGTTTTCAAAATGTGTAATAATAATTATAATAATAACAAAAGGCATACAAGCCAAGCAGGTTGTGCTTCATCAGTAACCTTCCGAATTCCAAGCTAAAACTTGAGCTGTCTTGATGTGCAGTTTGTTGTTTCAGTTTCAGATGTTGTTTGCCTCTATAAATGATCACATTAGCATGGGAAGTAACGGATCACAGCTGACGGAGAGGCACCGAGCCAAACTGTTCTGAGAGGATAGAGAAACACTGAGAGACAGTGAGGTGACAGAGGAGGATGAAGGAGGGGGGATGATGTCTTAGAGGCAAAAGGACAGAAGCCATGCCACAACCACAGACAGAAACCAGCAGGCCTTTGTTTTCAGAGAAGAATTTCAAGTGGTGGAAAAAAAAACAAACCCTTAAGCTAGAGAAAAAGAGAATTCTTCCGGCTACTCTGAAGTTCCCTAAAAAAGGGCAATCCCATAGATTATAATTAGCTTTATTGGTTTACTCCACACGTTCAAGAAATGACACGTTCATGATGTTTGCTTTCAGACATTTGAGGCAGGAAAAAGCTACTTTGTAATTCTTCAGAAGAAAGTTTAAAGCACTCTTTACATCAAAATTTGAATATGTGACCATTAAATCCGATGGCTCAGTGAGGCCTCCATTGACAGCAAGATTATTAACACTTTCAATGCCCAGAAAAGAACTAAAGACATTTAAAACAGTTCATGTGACTACAGTGGTTCAACCTTAATGTTATGAAGTGACGAGAATACTTTTTGTGCGGCAAAAAAAAAACAAAATAACGTCTTTCTTCAACAATATCTAGTGATGGGCGATTTCAAAACACTGCTTCATGAAGCTTCACGAATTTTTTGTTTCGATTCAGTGGTTCGGAGCGTGTATCAAAGTGCCAAAGTCACGTGAACCATTGAAATTTCAAAACGTTTTGAAACACTTATGATGTAACGAAGCCTCGTTTACTGAAATCATGTGACTTTGGAAGTTTGATACATCTCCGAACCACTGATTCGAAACAAAAGATTCGTAAAGCTTTGAAGCTTCATGAAGGCCTCACTGAGCCATCGGATTTGATCAAAAATATCTTAATTTGTGTTCCAAAGATGAAGGAAAGTGTTACGGGTGTGCAGCGACATGAGGGTGAGTAATTAATGAGAGGATTTTCATTTTTGGGTGAACTAACCCTTTAAGATTATTTTGACTGTGTGGGTGATTCTATCAATCAATCAATCAATCAATCAATAAAAAAAGTCCAGGTCACATTTAATCATTAAATAAATAAAGGTGGAAGCAAGTGAATTTAATTGGGCATCCTTGATTAATTTAAGAAAAGTGATTTGAAAACGACAATTAAAACTACCCGTCAACTAATATAATTCCTTCTGACCAATATGTGATGCTGTGTATAAAAAATAAAAAATACATAATATAATTTTAGGATGAAATTTGACCCGGATGTGATTTTCGACAGGTTTTGTGATATTTTAAGATTTTCTGAAAATAATGTTTAATAATAATTATTAACATATGTACATAATATTTGTACTGCTGATCACTGAACGTCCACATTACTAAATGTCTCTGTATTGTAAGACATGGGCAACAAGTGTCATTTAAAGTTATGAGTCCATGACAAAAAAATTATTAATAAGAGGATTATGCTGAAATGGCAAACAACATTTCCTGCTCATAAAAATATATTCATGTCTAGACACCATATCAGTGACAAGTTTAATTACTGAGGGACTCATTGGGACTCTCAAATGGAGCTTAATCCAAGATGACGCTGAGTAATAATTTGACTGCATTCCCGAGTCAATATCCTTTAGAACGTAAATGTCACATCTCAGCCTGGGTCAGATGTTGTGTCATTTATATCCGCAGACAGAGCAGTGAGCTGAAGCAGAAATTACATATAAAGGAACATCTATGGGGGGAACAGCAAAAATATGAAACCTGATGACCCTGAAATAATTTGTGAAGAGTTTTCTGCATGGGGAATTTTTAATTTATCTTCCACAAATAGCCTCCAGTGAATGAAAAACAGTGATCTCGCATTGACCCTCACCTTATCAGCTCATATTATACAAAGAATCATCGATAATCAATGATTTATCATTCCAAATGATAAATAATCAATTAGGATCTCAGTCTGACCATGATTTAAATGCATTGCTGACTGTTAATCACTCAAACGATGAATTAAAATTAATTAATTCATGTTTCAACAGACTGAAGAGTAAAAATCATACTACAGTAACAGTACATTTCACCCATATATGTGACCCTGGACCACAAAACCAGTCATAAGTCGCACAGGTATATTTGTAGCAACAGCCAACAACACATTGTATGTGTCAAAATGATTGATTTTTCTTTTATGCCAAAAATCATTAGTATATTAAGTAAAGATCATGTTCCATGAAGATATTTTGTAAATTTCCTACCATAAATATATCAAAAATGTATTTTTGTGAGTGGATATGCATTGCTAAGGACATTTGGGCAACTTTAAAGGCGATTTTCTCAATATTTTGATTTTTTTGCACCCTCAGATTCCAGATTTTCAAATAGTTGTATTTCGGCCAAATATTGCCCTATCCTAACAAACAATACATCAATGGAGAGCTTATATAGTCAGCTTTCAGATTATGTATGAATCTGTAAAAATGTAAAAACTGACCCTTACGATTGGTTTTGTGGTCCAGGGTCACATATTGGTGTAAATCTTACCAAACCCACCAAGAACATGTCTAGATCACCTTTCACCACAAAACTAAATAAAGAAACAAACAAACAAACAAACAAATAAAGTAAATAGAAGTCATATTATATTATTATTGTAATAAAAATTTTATCATAAAATTAATCAAATCATAAAATATTTGTACATCATAGAAGTTAGATTTACATTCAAAAAGCATTGTACTACAATATTCTTTATACTCTGATGAAATGACTATTAAGACTAATGAGACTTTAATGGGAAATCTTAATCACCATGATAATATTATCACGGCTGATTTTGGTGTAAACTGTGATCTGGACACGTTTAGATGAGATTCACTCATAGAGCCAGAAGATAAATTCATCATAAGAACTGAAGCACATAAACTTGTAAATACAAGAATGCCTCTCTGGATATGCCGAACACCGTTTTGCGTCATAACACTCACTGGTATTTGTGTCATGATAACCTCCATCCACATTTCTCCTCGTTCATATAGCCTGCACTGCACAACAAAACTTAATTCATGCACCGCCAACGCTGAGTTCACTTCTCACAGTGGGGATGCTGAAATATGCTGAGCAGCTATTTGAACAGAGCGTAGGGGTCTGGAGCGCGATTCCAAGTGCGCAGGAAATGCGCGTTCCGCTGAGCGCGCTCCCGCGCTGCGTTCCATCAAGCGCCTTTACGCGTACCGATATATTAAAATAGACTCTCCACTGACTGGAAATCTATGACAGCCCACTGAACTACTATATTGTGAAACTTATTACACTAACTGGAAATGATCTGTGGTGATTTTGGTGTTTTTGATGCTTATTCTCTCAAGCGCCACCAACAGGTCAAACTTGCACTTAATCTTAAACACTGGTCTTATTAAACTCCGACCACAAAAATATTTTTACACTTCATAAAATGTGGTTAAGATGAGATTCACACAAGACCACCTTCAAAATAAGTCAAAATTCAATCTGATTTATCAAACCGCTCACACATCAACAAATTTAGCAGGGAGGTTGCCAAACAGGAAGTTAGTGACACATTATCATTGCAAGGCTTTTGAAACAAAACTTAATATATATCATGGGCATCGCTTGATCAGTTTGTAGACAGTGACAACAAGCAAACCCAGTGCTTGTAATTTTTTGAATAGTTTAGCCTAAACTCATGACCCTGAGTAGGCCATACTGGGAGTCAGCCATTTTGAAATGCATTATACGTGTTGTCATGTAACAAGTTTTGTATATTGGCCCTAAACTTTTTTTCTGACATTGCCATGATGTCCTGACAACACCTCATTGGTGACAGAGCTGACTATTGGCCAAAAGTTATACGCATTTTGTTTTAAGTAATTCTATATATCCTTAAGTTAATATTCCAAATCAGGGGTTTCAAACCTTTTACACATTTTGAATGTCTCCTACTTCAGATTTCGCAATCTCTACTAATAGCTGATGAGTTGAATCAGGTGACACATACAAAAACCCCTGCTCTAAATCATCACTATCACACACAATATTGAATTTAGACAGAACTAACAGTCAATCTATTCCAGACCATGATAGCTACTGGATTACTGATTTGCTAATCAGTAATCACCAAATAAACACTGGACGAAATGTACAAACAAACAGAGATGTCATATGCTGCACTTAGTCCTGAAGTGTGTGTGATTCCGATGGATTCCACCTCTGATCATCATAAAGACTGCAGGGATACACTGAGCCTAAAGCATACACTTCACAATCTTTCCATCTCCGCTCGTTTAAGTGCAGCAAAGTAGTCAATAACAACAGCGCACACCGGTCAAGTGCGCAGCTTGCCAAGACCCTTTACGCACTCGTACTGTCACTCACCTGACTGACCGTTGCTCCTCTGAACCTCCACAAATATGAAGACGAGGCAGAAGAAGAGAAGAAAGCGAGCCGGCCACATTTCTGATTATTTTAAGAAGTTATATCTCCATACATTAGCATGATCAATAGAGAATCCGGGCATTGACAGTCCAGCGTCTGTGTTTCCAGCGCGCGCACTCACGTCTTCGTTCCAGAGCACATCCTGTTACAATAAACTCGACTGGACTGTTTTGCTTTTGCGCTGGTTTCGTTTTATTTCAAAGTAATTGTGGCTGATTATCCGGATTGTAGGACTTGTAACCATTTCATTACCTCGATGGATTCGCAACTTCGGTTTGAGCGTCAGGACACGCCCCTCCTTGCGCTAAGTACCGCCCACCTGAAATATGAATGGTCAAAAGAGGCGCTTGAACAGCTGAGGCCACGCCCAGTCAACGACTGCTTTGCATATACACCTGCTTACACCAATGTTATGTCAGGAGATTTTAAATATTTTCATGCCAAGGATGCCCAAATATGATGATCCTCTTGTGTGTGTTAACATTATATATTATACATTATACAATAAAATATTCCTTACTAATTTCATGATTTACAGTCTTGAATGAAACCGTAACAATGTCAAAATATATTCTGTAAATATTCTCTTTATTAAATTTTCCTTGCAGCCCCCTAGAGGTCCCTGAATCCCAGTTTGGAAACTTCTAAGATAAATATGATGATAAATTCAAAAGGAAACGCACAGCTATTTACAAGTGGTTTTTGATTTTTCACAACAAATTGAATGAGGAAAATTAATATACCAAAGTTGAAATAAAACCTCATTCATATGCGAATGTTTACTACTGTAGCTCCTGATTAAAATTGTAAAATATTTTTATTTTCTCTTACAGACATACAGTGCTCTAGTGTCACTATATACTATAGTTGTCCATACTGACAGAGAGTTTAAATGAGTCTGATCCTCTCTTTATGAGATGGATACAGTATATAATGTGACACTGATACCTCATGAGTTCTGTGTCAGGCTGAACTCTATTAACCTGTTCAGTCCCTAACCACTAGAGGCCCTCACATTACAATCAAGAACGCATTCTTAATGGTGACTCAGCATGATCAAACCCATTTCCCTCTGTAAGCCAGGATCTTCTTCAGAGCAGATGCTTGACAGTGGGGATTGATGGGAATGCATTTACATTAAAGTTTAATACACACTATACTTAATATTAGAATTAAGTGAATTTAAATTCATGTATTTACTTAATGTTTCTCTGATTCTAGTTTGAGGCTTTTAGCTGAAGGACTAGTTCAGTGTAGCATTACCAACGTGAAATAAATGCTGTAACAATAAACGGAAATGTTTGTTTTACAGTAAATTTAAATTGATTTTCACTCAGAAATGAAAATTATTTTACTCACCTTCCAAATATAATCTTCGATGGCCTGAGGGTGAGCAAATTAACAGCAAATTTTCATTTTTGGGTGAACTATCCCTTTAATTTGTGTTTATGAAAAATTATTTATCTGAATTAGCCTATATTTCTTAGTTTTTGTTGTTAGCATGGTCCCATATACAGTGCGTGCATAATTATTATGCAAGTTGATATTTTGATCATATTTTTTTCCCAAGCACATTTGACCAATTCCAAACCACATCAGTCTTAATAACTACTATTAATTTTGTATTTAATCATTTATAAGTAATATATATTTGTTCATGAAGGCTGAAAGTGAAAAACGCCTTATATTCAGGTGTGCATAATTATTAAGCAGGTATTCTTTTACAGGTAAAATGGGCTAAAAAAGAGATTTAACTCAGACTGAAAATGTCAAAAATTATTAAATGCTCATGAGAAGGATGCAATACTAGAAACTGCAAAATTACGGCTTGACCAATGGACAGCAAAACGCTCATTGGTTCAGCAGGGTCAGACAAAAACAGGCCAAGAAGAAAAGACACGTTAACTGCAAAAATTTAGGAATTAAGGTGAAGAATTAAGTGTGAAACCATCAGTCTCCAGCTCCACCATTTTCCAGAACTGCAACCTACCTGGAGTCTCCTTAAGTGCAAGGTGTCAGGATCTCAGAGACTTTACGAAAGTAAAGAATCCTGAAATATAACCCCCACTTAAAAATTAACTAACTTATTGCTAAAGTAAGAGTGTTAAACTTTCGTCTCCTGTGTCCTGATCTTCTGTGATCCAGAATGAACTTTCACAGCTGAAAGCTTTGTTTGATTTGCATTTCCTTCAGCCTGAAGTTTATTCATTTCATTTTTGGTATGAAATGGCCTTTACATTTTTTTTTTTTTTTTTGTGTTAAAAAACAAACAAATCAAGCCCAGCCCAGGTGAGAAAAAGTAGCGTAACAATTACTTTCCATAAAAAAGTAATGCAAATAATTACTTTTTTAGGGAGTAACGCAATATTGTAACACATTACTTTAAAAGTAACTTTCCCCAACACTGGTAACACCACCATCTGGAAGCATTCTACTGATAGTGCTTCAAAAAAATATCTGTATACTTTATATGCTGACAAAATATTTTTTGTAAGCAACATCGCTAATATTATTTCAATAAAAACTGCCTTCACACCAAACAAACGCTCTCGCGTCCACACTCCAGTGTGAAAACACTCTCTTCCGTGATGAACTGTAGAAGGCCACTGTGGGTTTTTGTGCATTTCCATTTAGGACAGAACAGAGGGCATTCACACAAGGAAGAACGGCTCTGAGCCAGTAAATCCTTGGCACTTTCTGCTCTTAAGACTCAGAGGTGAAGGTCAAGAGAAGTCCACATTTACTGGCAAGATTTGTAAAGACAACCAGATCCTATTTATCGATCTTCTTCACCTTTGACTTTAGAGTTTCTTCTGCTTTTGGTATCATTTTGTATTCAAAATTCTTTAGAAGATAACTTTTATGAAATAAATTATGATTAAAGCAAAACAAGTGCACTCTTTACTCTTGCAAGTCAACAAGATAGAGCTTTGATATCCTGTACTTACAGTATGTATTTGAAGGACGTTTAAATAAGTAATTGATTTTTATTCTATGCTAGCGGGTTTTGTTTATGCATGTGCACTCATATTGCCATTATTATTAGTTTATTTTTCTCAGGCTATCATGTAGGACTGTCTCTTGCTGCAGGAGAATTTGCTCTAAATTTTCCATTATCATGCTTATATATATATATATATATATATATATATATATATATATATTATGTATATGTGTGTGTGTGTGTGTGTGTAGAATATAGAATAAGAGACTTCTTTCAAAACATTCAAAAACCTTAATTAATCCAAACTCTTGACCGGTTGTGTATATGTATATGTATATATATATATTCTCCAGACCTATTCCATCTACTAGAACATCCTTCATGATGAACCCAAACAATATTTTTTCTTAGACTGTACAGTCTGAACAGTTCTCATTAAGAAACCACAATTAAATCCAAATGTATTAGCAAATTACAGACCGATTTCAAATCTTCCATTTATGTCTAAAATACTAGAAAAAGTTGTGTCGGCCCAATTGTGCTCCTTCTTGCAAAAAAAAGAAAAAAAAAAGAAAAAAAAGATATCTATGAAATATTTCAGTCAGGATTCAGGCCTTGTCATATCACAGAAACTGCACTTGTTAAAATTACAAATGATTTACTTTTAGCTTCTGACCAAGGCTGTATCTCAATACTAGTTTTACTTGGTCTCAGTGCTGCGTTCGACACTATAGATAAAAAAATACTCTTAGATCGACTACAATATTACATTCAGGTACAGGCATTAAGGTAGTTTAGATCGTACCTATCAGAACATTACCATTTTGTTTATTTAAACGAGGAAAAATCTAAGATAACATCAGTAAATTATGGAGTGCCACAAGGATCTGTGTTAGGCCCTCTGCTATTTTCAATATATATGCTGCCACTTGGTAATAAGAAAACAAGGAATTAGTTTCCACTGCTATGCCGATGATACTCAGTTATATATTTCATCACGACCAGATGAAATCTCTAAATTATCCAAGTTGACAGATAAACAGATCGTATGAAAAGTACAAATTCATACGAATTAGCCACCAAATCAGCAAAACGTAAAATAGTTACGAATTGCCGTGAGATTGTGTTGGGATATGTAGCAAATCTGGTGAATTGGTCTCAGCTGTTTGAACCAAGCCTGCTATTGATTTTAAAACTATATGATTAAAAATTAAAATACCTCCTGGAATCTGGGGCTGAGAGTCTGATCTGAGTATGGAATATATAAAAGATGCACAGTCATGAGCAGACCAAGTACAGTGCTGAGCAGAGTAAATAACCAGTCTGGCTCTTTGTCGCTAAGCAAACATCAACCCTGTCTTTGTGGAGAACTTGCTATTTGCACACAGGGGCAGTTGTAATGGAAATCAGAGACCCCCCCAACCAACCCCCCTAACCAGGACGCCCCACATCCTCATCCCCTAAAAAAAGACACCAGGTACCTTTGTGTTACTTTGTTATACACTGAACACAAATATGTCTGTGGAGATACTCAGTCATCCAGGTCAACAAAGAATATTTTGTTAAATTTATTCTGGATCATCATGAGGTGGGTGTGTTAACAGATGTGTAAGCAATGATATAAGCTTTTGTAGAAACCCTAGATCAATGAATTTTTTTTTTTTTTTTTTTTGGATAAAAATGATTTGCCTAACTCTTGGTAAAGAACTACGCTACCCATAATCCTAAAAAAATAAAGCTCCAGGAAAAGAGAAGTAACTGTTACCATAGAAACAAGAATCACACCAAAAAGAGTTCAGAAATGACCGCCCACTCCCATAAAGCATTCTGCATGATGTAATCAATTCGGAAATCGCAATTACAGAGTGATGTGCAAAGTGATTTACATCTAAATAAAATGGATGCACTAAGCAATTTACATATTTTCTCTCCCATTTTTCACTTCCTGACATAAACAAAGAGCTTTTTTTTAGCACTAACGCAACAAAACGAAGTGCAAAAATACACATTAGGTGTGTAATTCATGTTTTTTTCTTTGTATTTTCTCATTATTGTGCTGCCAGAGAGAATAATGGGAACTGTATTGTGGTTGCATGAGCCTAAATGTGGAAAATATACTTTGTGTACAAACTAAATTGTACCATCAATGTTCACAATTGAAAATAAAAAACAATACAATAAAAATAAATCAATACAAATTTGCTACTGCCATGATTCCTTCATTGACCAGCTCTTAACTTATAAAGTTGGGGCTAAACGAAAACTTGATGATGTCCGTGTGCGCTCAACCCATAAATCCGATCATTCCAACACAACTTGAATGCAGCATAAGATACAAGAAGCACGGACACAATAGAATAACATATTAGTTTAGTCATAACTATTTTATTTGCATTATTCACAGTCACACAGACACGGCACAATTTCGGTTTAACCCCCCTAAGCTCCGCCTACAATTTCAGTTTTAGTTTATTATCAGATCTAATATTTACCCATACTGTGTGTGATAAATAATAGATATATTACATATGCAACATACACATTGTATATGCCCACTTTCTCTTTCCTCAAGGGCATTCCTGTAGGGATGTGCATCAGGGCTACGTGTTGGGACCTGTCTCATTACATTCTCTCCCAGACTTTTAAATGTGTGTGACATCTAATCAGAATGTGAAGTGTTAGGGAGGGTAAAGGTAAGGGCATCTCCACGTTACCTTCCATCATTTCTGCATCCTCCCATCTTGCTCGCTACCTTCACAGCATCTCTAGGTCACTGTGTCATAATACTTAGTTGGCCTCCTCTTCAATGATTTATGGCTTTATGCTAATCATGAATTAAAATGCGACTGTGAGTCGTTTAGAGGAGGGTAGATGGATATAAAGGTGTACGAGGGCACTCACTGAAATTGTGACAGCTCTTTAGAATGCATCACCAGATATTCATTTATGATATTGGGGTCAATTTTTTGACCAATTATGGCAACTAAATATGCCTCTGTGAATGTCTGTGTATGTGTGTTAATTTCCAGCATCCACAGACATTTCTAATCAGGTTTGTGTGCAATTTTGCCTCCTTTTTTTAAACAAAGATCATGCTTAATGGAGGGAACTGAGTGGTGAGCACATGAGCACTGGAATATGAAATTTTAATTAGAATTCTACCTTGCAATTTTGCCATTTTTCAAGACAAATAAGCAATGAGATAATTAATCATTTGCTCATGTTAAAGGTAATCATAAGCATCCATGAGCAAATAAGACCTCAGTTAATTTAAATATAGTTACTGTGCAATACTACAAAATATACACTAACGGTCAAAAGTTTAAAATAATTAAGATGTTTTGATGTTTTTTAAAGATGTCTCTTTTGCTCACAAGGCTGCATTAATTTAATCAAAACACAGTGAAGACAGTAAAATCATGAAATGTTATTACAATGTTTTCTATTGTAATATAATTTAAAATGTAATTTATTCCTGTGATCAAAACTGAATTTTCAGCATCATTACTCCAGTCTTCAGAGTCACATGACCCTTCAGAAATCATTCTAATATGCTGATTTGCTGCTCAAGAAACATCTTAATATTATTAATAATAAAAACCAGTATTGCTGCTTACTATTTTTGTGGAAACTGTGATATATTTTCTTCAGGAGTGTTTTGATGAACAGCATTTATTTGAATTCAGAAAATATAAATGTAATAATGTAAAATAATAAACAATTTTGCTATCACTTCTGATCAATTTAATGCACCCTTGCTGAATAAAAGTATTAATGTATTATTTTTAATTTACTAATTGACTTTAAACTTACTTCCCACAAACTTTTGAATGGTAGTGTATCACGGTAAATATTAAGCAGAAAAAACATTGATAATAATAAAACAGTATAGTTTTCAACTTTGATAATAATCAGAAATGTTTCTTGAGCAGCAAATCAGCATATTAGAATGATTTCTGAAGGATCATGTGACACTGAAGACTGGAGTAATCATGCTGAATATATATATATATATATATATATATATTATGTATATGTGTGTGTGTGTGTGTGTAAAATATAGAATAAGAGACTTCTTTCAAAACATTAAAAAGCCTTAATTAATCCAAACTCTTGACCGGTTGTGTATATGTACATATGCATAAATAAAGCAAAAACATTATGTATGAAATCTAGTTGTAAGCATGACACTGAATAAAAATGGCTGCTTTGAAAGACCTTGAGTGACCTTAAATGAACGCCACTGTACTAGTACTTCAATATGCAATATTTCATCTTTCTTTTGCTTTTGATGGCATAGTGTCTCAGAGTGAATATGTTTCTGAAACAGATAATGTTTTACCCTTTAAATGAATAGTTTCATCAATTATTTACTTCCATGCTGTTCCATACATCTTCTGTGGAACACAAAAGAAAAAAAAATATATGAAGAAACAATCTGGTTCCTCTTTTTCTACATAAGCTTTCAATCTTCAAAAATGAATGTGGCTTATGACTTATTGTGCGCTATTGCAAGTCTTCTGAATAGGTTTATGTGAGGAGCAGGCTGGAATTTAAGTTGTTTTCATTGATAATAATCCTTCCCTCCAGTAAGATTTTATCATGTTTTTTTTTTTCAAATGGGATTTTTAATGTTCACCAGGCAAAATATCGTAATAGCACACCTCTCCTTCATAAACTTCTAACCTTAAGTAAAAATAATAGTAATGCTTGTCTTAAATTACATTTTGATGCCCTGCATCTAAACAGATCATATAATACTCAAAGACGTTATCTGCAAAACGCGTGCAACATATAAATGCCAGTAAGCACAAATATTTCCTCATCTTCATACTGCACAGTCTTGACAGTTCTTGAGTATTCAATAGATACCTCAGACAAGGGGCTTTCAATTCAGCAGCTATCTCTCTCCCCCAAAGCCTTTCAAACTGACAAGTGACTGACAGCACGGTTGTCACTCATTCACAGCCGCCACGGATGACAAAACGCACACTGGGAAAACACTGTTGTTGAAATACGCTGTACACATGCGGTGTGGGAGGAGGGTGATAGAATTCAAGCGGTCACTTTGTCATTGTGCTGTTAAAAATGTGTAAAATTCAGATATTTCCATCAGTGTTGATGATGTGTCTGAGCTCCAGGGACCAAATTCCCTATTCTATAGGAAGCACAAA
Organism: Mylopharyngodon piceus; assembly: GCA_039654765.1. NCBI lineage: Eukaryota > Metazoa > Chordata > Actinopteri > Cypriniformes > Xenocyprididae > Mylopharyngodon > Mylopharyngodon piceus. Next base: position 17,518,099 of record CM077440.1, on the reverse strand, counting down.
TTGTCATTTTCAGTTTCATGACAGTGAGGCATCATGTTTGAAGACAGCAACCAATAACAATGGGTCGACATTTGAGAAATGTTGCAAACAACACTTAATTTTAGTGGCCTCAGAAAGTATTTGGATACTTTATAGATAAACAACCAAACAAACAATAAATAAATAAATAATGTAACAAATGATCAAACCATGTGCAAGTGGAATTTATTTTAAAGATATGCAAGCATTTTGCAAATTAATTTATTCAGGTCAAAGAAATATCCATTGAATTTATGAAAAGTGAAAGTAAATGTAACAAATGTTACCAAAAATTGTATTTCAAATAAATTCATTTTTTTTCCTTTGAACTTTCTATTAATCAAAGAATCCTAATATATATATATATATATTGTTTTCAACTGTGATTATAATAATAAGAAATGAGCATCAAATCAGCATATTAGAATGATTTCTGAATGATCATGTGACACTGAAGACTAGAGTAATGATGCTGAAAATTCAGCTCAGGAATAAATTACGGTACATCTTCAAAAATATAAAAAGATTAAATTGTTTTTGGTTTTGTTTCACATTCATGTTTTCAAGTCTTTTATTTTGAAATTAGTCATAGTCATGTTTCCTGTTTTGTCATGTGATTCCCTGTTCACCTCATGTGATCTTGTCATGTGGTTCCTTGGTTTATAGGTGCGTTCACGCCATGTCATAATTACAGTAATAATTCTGAGCTGTAAGAAGCCTTCATGTGCTTGTAGAACTTATTACAACATGTAAACTCGTAATTTTCTGAGAGCTATGACTTGTGTCACATGACCATTGCAGATTTAAGGTGTGTTCGAATTGAAATGGCGTTCATTGAACTTAATTGGGCTCCTTGAATTTAAATTACTCTAAACTGACTTAAAAAATTGAGTTGAATCTCGTCTAACTTATAAAAAAAAGTTGAAATAGCTTAAATTATTTTTGAGTTGAAGTAACTTAAAAACGTTGTTATGACTTATTTAACATATAATTTTTTACAGTGTACAGAGCTTTATTTACAGTAATATGACATGGCATGAACAGAATTTGTGTCATGTTCTCATTGGTTCATTGTCTTATCTCTTGTTATCAGTTCTGTCTTTTTTATTGGTTCATGTTTATTAGTTCCACTTCATCATTGGTTGTTGTTGTCATGTGTTTTCCCCATGATCATGTATTTAAGCCCTCTTGTTTGCCGTGTATTGAAGTTATGCTGTTCCAGGTCATTGTCTCGAGTCAAGTTTATAGTGCCCTTGGGTTCATTAGATCATAGTCTTCGTCTGCTCCATGTCAGCTGCATTACAAATATTTTATAATATTATCATATTTTTCGTTTTGAATGATTTTTAAATATTTCAAGGCCGATATCAGTATCTAAACATTTTTGGGAACCACTGTATATCCCTTGTATGGAAGCTTGTTTCTGTCACTAAATAAATATAAAAAAGGTAATTGCGACTGTTTATCTCACAATTCTGACTTTTTTTTTCTTGCAATTGCGAGATTTAAACTCACAATTGCGAGTTATAAAGTCAGAATTGCGAGATATAAACTCATAATTGCGAGTTATAAAGTCAAAATTGTGAGATATAAAGTTGTAATTCTGAGAAAAAATGTCAGTCTGTTTTCCCTCACAATTGGACATTATAACACACAATTGCGAGTTTATATCTCACAATTCTGAATTATAACTCTCAATTCTGACTTTTTAAGTTGCAATTCTGACTTTATATCTCGCAATTCTGACTTTTTAAGTTGCAATTCTGACTTTATAACTCACAATTCTGACTATATCACACAATTCTCACTTTATATCTTGTAATTCTTACTTTATAACTCGCAATTCTGAGAAAAAAAGTCAGAATTGTGAGATATAAACTTGCAATTACGAGAAAAAAAGTCAGAATTGTGAGATAAAAAGTTGCAATTACCTTTTTGCAATAAGCTTCCATACCCTAGACATATTTTATAGCATAACAGGCAGTTACATTTGCTACACTGCTGCTAAATAGCTCAACTAGTCTCAATGAACAAGCTTTGTAGACTAAGCTGTTTTACCATTTGCACTGAACTTGGGTAAAGCTCTCTTAATTACATCCCCCTTTTTTTTTTAATTATGTGGCTTGACATTTACCGTAGGCTTTCCTAAGTTAACGCTGACCAACTTCTGACCTGAGAGTCAAAATATCCCAGACCTGGAGAACAGAAAAAAAGACTCTTCTATCCTCTCTGCTGTTTCATAAAGCAATTTCACAACATCCTGAGAAATGTCACCACTCAGGCATAAAACATTACCTTTCACAAAATTTACATGAGTAAATGTCAATAATCCCACCTGCTTTCACCAGAGATCCACACAAAGGACAAAGATTAAGATGAAATGGAGAGTGTTTGTGATAGAAAGTAAAGATTAACCTCTGTTTATAATAAATCTATGCTTAGTGTTCATCAAAACTAAACATGGCCATTTATGATCATATTTGTTGACCTTGATATTATTAGACATTATGGCTTATTATTACTGACATTATTAAACCTGGGAGTCCAGAAGAATCAATTCTTCTAAACGTTGTTAATCGCCAATTGATTTCCAACTCTTGAATTGATTCCCCTAATTACTACACATCCCAGAAGAGCCTTAACAGCTAAATAATGACTTCTGATTCATCCCAGTGACTCTTCTGATTCTGTTCACAAAAATGACTCGTTCAGATTGATTCACTGCTTCATTCAGTGACTCTGCAAGTTATGAGTGAATCCTCATTGTATGGCCGTCTTCTGGAAGCCAGATAGTTTATAAATTTTTAAATAATACAAAAACCCATCGCTTGGCTTCAGAAGGCCTTTATTAACCCTGTGGAGTCGATTACTTTTATGATGGATGGATGCACTTTTTTGAGCTTCAAAATCTCAAGTCCCATTCACTACTAATATTTTTTTTAATGTAACTCTAACTGTGTTCGTCTAAAAGAAGAAAGTCACTTAGGATGGCTTGAGGGTGAGTAAATCATGGGATATTTTTCATTTTTGGGTAACTATCCCTTTAAATCAGTGTAGTTGCTGACTGGCTGTTCATATGACAAAGCGTGGTTAAAGATACACATTCTGAGTTTTGTCAGAAGTATTTTATGAAAGTAAATATAATGGAACTTACATTTGTTTGTTTGTTAGTATTTTATTTAGCATTAAATTCAATTGTTGGACTGCATTATGCTGCTTCTGAAAAGTCATTAAAAGCTCTCTGTAAGCACATCATTTGACAATGGAATTGCATTTCTTTTTTTCTGAAATATATAATAAAATATTAAATTAATAAAATGTATTTGGTTATAGCCAAGTATTTTCTCTCTCTCTCTCTCTCTTTTAGTCTCTTAAAAGACATCACAAACTTTGGACTGAGCAATAATCTCATAAAACATAATGCTGCCAAAAACATTTTGTCCGTGGCTTTACTGTAAAATTGTAAACAGACTAACAAAACAGGCGATATGACTCATTGTACGGGACACAGCAGCTAATTAAATTAAATGGAATCATGTTAGACAAATGTTCCCTCAAAATTAAATAGAAAACATTCAAAAAAGAATATGTATCACACTACAGATCTGCCTTCGCTTCCTTCATTAAAAAACAAACATTAAACATTTCACCCCCGACACAGGGAATGTTTTGGCTGTTTTCTGTGGCTTGTTGCACTCTGATCTACGAGCATGACACCTCAGCTCTTTTCATAACAGACCATCCAGGAGTGACCAATCCAATCAGGCTGTTTAATCCGCCAAATCTAGTCCCTGGATCCCGACCTTATGCATCTATTAGTAGAGCTGATCCCACTAGGTAATTGGAAGTCTGCAGTGCTCATCTACATAACTCCCTTCCTACATATTCTAGCCTGTTTTTGGTCAAGTCAGCACTGCAATGTTTTATTCCCAGAAGGTACAAAGGGATATTCCATGCTTGAAATGTGAAAATTTTTACCATGAAAAATTTAGCAATATGCTCATTTCAAATATTAATGAATACGTGCTGGTGTAGGAGTTAAAGCTCCTGGCTAGTAATAGGTTGCTGGTTCAAACCCATCAGCATTGTGTACTTGAACAGGGTACTTGGTCCAGGGGGATTGTCCCTGTAATAAGTGTACTGTAAAGTTGCTATGGATACAAATTACTTCTAAATAACTTCTCTATTTTCTGGAAAGTCAAAAAGGTTGGAAAGTCAAAAGTGCATTGTTAAGAAAACAACAACAACAACAACAACAACAACAAAAAACACCACAGATTGCATCAGTGTGTAATGCCTGCTTGCAGGAAGGCAGAAGATAGTTTCCAAAATGGGCGGGTAGTGCAAACACATATGTATTACTGAGACCGGACAAAGACTGCAGGACAGGGAACAACAAACCGAAAGTCCATACAAACTGAAACTAAACGGAACTAAATGTGACATATCGCCCCCCCTCCAGCAAGGCGCGACCTCGCAAGGCTTTGGTGTGACGACTGACCAAGGGGGAGCCGACGGGACGAGGGGACCCGGAGGAGCTGCAAGTCCAAGGGTCTCCGGTGGAGCTGAAGGCAGGAGTAGCCAAGACGGAGCCGACAGGTTGACAGGCCGAGATGGAGCAAAGAGTTTCGAGGCCGGAGGTGGAGACGCAGGATCCTCTCGCGCTGACGCTGCTGGTGGTGACACGGCCTGCGGCTCGACACCAGAGCGGGGCTCCCACGGAGACAGCGCAGGGCTGTGGACATCCGGCAGCGGCTGGGCTGGAGGACTGGCTTAGCTCTGGGAAGAAGGTGGTGAGAGGAGACTGGACATGACGATGGTGAGTAGGGTGACTTCCACACACATCAGAGAAATGGTTAAATCATTGTCCATGTAGGTAGATGAAGGACATCAAATTCGAGATAGTCAATGGTGTTGTTTGTAAACAGCAATGATGGTACCGGATGGGAAATGATGAGTCCTCGTTGAAGTCAATCAGCCAGTCCTCTTCCGTCGTCACGAATCCCTTGTTCGCAGATGTCGTGGGCTCACTCCCCTGGTCAGACTCACGATGGAGCTCCACTTCCAGGTTGAGGGTCAGCCCTGGCTTATATTCCTGGAAAATACAGTACTTGCAAGTAAAAGGGTGACCAATATCCAGTAGCTGCCGACCAGTGATTTAATCACTGTCAGTGTGAATGGAGCTTAAGAGTGACTTGATCATAAAGCTCATATTTATTTCCTTTCTCGGGGGAAACGCAAAACATTTTGCGAGTGGACGCAAAGTTTCTTGGGGAAACGCAAACATTTTGCAAGTGAACGCAAAGTTTCGTGGGGGAAAGCAAACATTTTGTGAGCAAACGCAAAGTTTCTCGGGGTAACGCAAACATTTTGCGAGCGAACGCAAAGTTTCTTGGGGGAATGCAAACATTTTGCGAGCGAAAGCAAAGTTTAGTGGGGGAACGCAAACATTTTGCGAGCGGACGGAAAGTTTAGTGGGGGAAAGCAAACATTTCGCGAGCGGACGCAAAGTTTCTTGGAGGAAAGCAAACATTTTGCGAGCGGACACAAACTTTCGTGGGGGAACGCAAACATTTTGCAAGCGAACACAGTTTCTTGGGGTAACGCAAAACATTTTGCGAATGACCGCAAAGTTTCTTGGGGGAACGCAAAGGTTTTGCGAGCGAACACAAAGTTTCTCGGGGGAATGCAAAGGATTTATGAGCGAACGCAAAATTTCTCGGGGGAACGCAAACATTTTATGAGCGAACGCAAAGGTTTTACGAGCGAACGCAAAGTTTCTCGGGGGAACACGAACATTTTACAAGTGAACGCAAATTTTCTTGGGGGAACGCAAACATTTTGCGAGCGAACGCAAAGATTCTCGGGGGAACACAAAGGTTTTACGAGCGAACGCAAAGTTTCTCGGGGGAACGCAAAGGTTTTGTGAGCAAACGCAAAGTTTCTCAGGGGAACGCGAACATTTTACAAGTGAACGCAAATTTTCTTGGGGAAACGCAAACATTTTGCGAGCGAACGCAAAGTTTCTCGGGGGAATGCAAAGGATTTACAAGCGAACGAAAAGTTTCTCAGGGGAACGCAAACATTTTATGAGCGAACGCAAAGTTTCTCGGGGGAATGCAAAGGTTTTGCAAGCGAACGCAAAGTGTTTTGGGGGAACGCAAACATTTTGCGAGGGAATGCAAAGTTTCTCGTGGGAACGCAAAAGCATTAACATGTCTTTCCTCCCATCTCAAATTTTTTTCTTCACCATATCCCTTTAGCGGCTCCGTAGTATTCAGAACAGAACAGAAATAAAATAATAATAATACACATACGAATAAACAAACATAAATTATAATGGTATTCATTATAAACAATATTTAACACAAGGTGCAGCACATTTCAGATGATAAAATATTGACGTATATACCTGGAAAATACAGGACTTGCAAGTAAAAGGGTGACCAGTATCCAGTAGCCGCCATCCAGTGATTTAATCACTGTCAGTGTGAATGGAGCTTAAGAGTGACTTGATCATAAAGCTCATATTTTTTTCCTGCACATATATAATTCTTTATTCATTTATTTATGTTTTTAGATAAAACTATAATGTATGCATTTCACTTTGAGTATGTCTGCTATAGGAATGTGCATCACTACCAGGCACAGATGATTAGACAGAATGTCTGATTAGGACATGAAGTGAAATCAATGATGCATTTTTCCACAAGAAAATTTCTGCATAATGATCCAAAGCTGGAACACCGACTGAAAAAGACTGGGATGTTCTGGCATGGAAGCTTTATGCCAGCTATGTTGTTGATAATACCACAGAAAATACTTTCACTTTGTCCCTTGAGTTGTAAAAGCACACAAAAACAGTAATGCACTTACAATGGAAGTCAAAGGGGCAAGGTACTGAATTGAGATAAGTGTTAAACACTGTTTCGAAAGTTTAGCAATAAGACTGCGATACAACCCTGTGCATATATCTAATTTTCACCATCTGTCATGATCATTTAAAGCTGGTAAACCCTGTAACTTTTACATGATATGCTCAAGTATTTACAGTAGTGGCCCTAACCCTAACATCTTCACCCTTTATTAAAATATTATTAAAAATTTACTAAAGATTTTGTAAGCATATTGCATAGTTGTGCTTGGAGTCAATCATTTTATTTGTGATAACACAATGAAACATGCCAAATTGTGCGGACATCATTTATGGCCAGGCAGTCATACAAAGAAATTAAGAACACATGCAAAAACAAGAGTGAACCAACAAAATATTAATAACTGATTATGTTGTAGTCAGTGTATGCTTTTTTTTTTTCTGTGAGCTTTTTGTTTTTCTATGCATTTTTTTTATTGCATAGTAAAATTAAACCTGTAGCTGTAGTTTGCCTGTTTCTGCCAAATTATTTTGACAAATATTTTCCTCATATTTCGATGGTTTAATCGAACTTGTAAGGTAATTAAAAACAAATATCCCCTCCAGACTTCACTTATGACCTCTACTGTATACAGTATAGTTGTTATTTTTTATTTATGATGCATGGTATTTCTTTTGCAAATTTGGAAGACAATGTTGTCAACAAAATGTGGAAAAAGTAGTTTTGGTGATGTGGTTGCATCTTTATATTTTTATATTATTACATTTGCATTACTCCACAAGGTTTACACAAGGAGTGCAGGCCGTATGAAAATAGCAACTTGGCTTAAAAAGTTCCTAACAAACATAACTAGACAGCTATTCTTACTGTTAGCAGTGCAACGTCAATTTGGTCCATTGTGGGTCCTTCATTTGATGCCAAACACAAGTCATCACAAAGCTGGTTTCTCTCAACAAGCTTAAACGAAGTAGCGAGAAACAAATTTAACAAAGATTTACTCAATCGAAAAGACAAACCACCCTTGATGAATTTCAATGTCCTCCTCTCTCCTTTAACAAATAACATCAATCCTCCTCGTGATGTTTTCCATTGCACCATAATATCTAATTTTCCCAGCAGTTCCCTAGTCATGTTGCACACGGTCACCAGTGCGGGTACAAGAGGTTTGGAAATTGATTCCTCTTAAAATAAGACAGCTGTGGCCTCTCTGAACATGCTACCACTATAAAGAGACCCTATACCCACTACAGTATATCAAGCATCCAGTCAATAGAATGGGATAGAGGAGACCAGAGAGGTGACGCCACAGTGGGTGATCACAGTAGTATCATCTCATGGATGATTTAAAGGACAGATAACCTCTGGAACATGTTGCTTGAAGAATAAAGTTCAGAGACGGCCTCCACCAGCAAGATAAACTCTGGGAGACGCCGCTAGCTGGTAAACAATATCTCCAGCACAGCATCCACATCAGGCTTTCTGTGATTTCGCCGCCTGCTTGAAGAACCTCTCATTATGTGCTTTGTGTTGCATGAGCTTTCTCCATGGATCTGTGGGTGTTCTTCTCTGGAGATCTCGGCTTGTATTTAATAACAGCATTTGATAGAGGCAGAGAATTCAATTGAAGCTAGAATCTTTGAGACCCCAAACAAGACTGGCAAGTCCAAGATGCTTTCCATGCTTATCTCATAAGAGTGCATGCACACACGTACACACACACACACACACACACACACACACACACACACACTGAATGCAGCCTTGGTGACCATAAGAGACTTCTTTCAAAAATATTAAAAAAAAAAATCTTACCAACCCTAAACTTGGGCTTAATCATAGCACACAATTTACCATGCTATCATTATATTTAACTTTAAATATAATTAAAAACTATTTAAGGCCAACAGTAGCCATGCGATTTTTGTGTTCTTTTCTACAGATAATTTAAAAAGCAATATAATTTCTATTATAATTTCTTGAGATATGTTTCATGTAAAGACTATGCAAAAAGCACTTTAAGGCCTTTAAGTATATGCATAAAAAATAATGTTGTATTTAGCAAGCCTGTAACCACCTAGATCATAGATGAAAAAGAACATTTACAGCCAAAACAGGCAATTTTCTAAGGAAATATGTTTTAAAGCTTTTTAACAGTTATCGAGGTTGAGCCAAAAACCTAGGACTAGTTCGCGAAAGTAGGTTTTTGAAATAATCTTCAATATTTAACGAACGATTCGATTGAGAGCAGCAATCCAAGAGGCAAAGTTGCTCAGAGTGTGCAGTTCTACTATGTGGTACGAATGTCGTGGATGTGTGTGAAAAATCACGTGATATACAATCCTTTACACACTTGAAAAGCACGAAGGTGCCCCCAGTGGCTGATTTCTTTTGAATTTTACATAGGCCTTTAGGGTCGTGAGTGAAACAGGCCCATCGAGTTTCGTTTCAATCGGTCTCTGTTAACCTTGTCTGATAGCCACTCAAAATTCATTGGCCGATGGCGGCTGTGTTTTTCAAGATACGCGAACGTCCTCGTAGACAATCACAGCATTTTGGACAAAGACACCGCATGCCAGTTTAAAAGTCAATCGTACTGACTGTTGCGTAGCTATATCCGTTTTTGTGTTTTTTTCATTTTATAGCACCACCAAGTGGACAGTCGCTGCATCCTTTTTCACACGACCACAGACCGAGCTTAAACATAGGTGTACCAAGTTTGGTAAAATTATCTCATTCCGTTCAATAGGTATAGCCGTTTTAATAAAAGTGGCCACACCCACTTCAAATGTTTTGGCGTTCCGTTGCGGACCTGAATCAAAATCTCGACTTTTTTTTGATAATTATTGACAATCAGACTCCAGATAATCTTTCTGCACAGGTTTGGGAAGAAACTAGGACTAGTTCGTAAAAGTAGGTTTTTCGAAAAATCCAAAATACCCAAAATCGAATGACGATCAAATCCAAGATTTGCATTTTTACATACTTTTGATTGCTGTAGCGCCACCATCAGGCCGATCAGGGCGAGACTTGGTGACGTTGTAGACATCACGCCCACCGACCGCTGGCTGAACGTCTGATGCATATGGCACACTTATCTGGAAACACTTCAGGAGTTTCGAAGTCGTCATCTGGTTGGTTGAATTCTACAGGATATCTGGGAGACGTGTGTGACGCGGTCTTTAACGGTCCGCGTGGAAACAAATGCCGTGACGTTAAACCCCCTCGTGGAAGAAGAACGCTGTCATGTTTACAACTGTGACAACGAGCGCTTACCAGGATCAACTTAACGCTGGATTTTCAAAAGTATATGAAGTTCGCGGCTCCATTGTTGCAGTAAACTTGCACAACGTTCTTGAATGAATAATTTATTAGATGCACGCCGGTCTGTTATTGTAGGGACATCGACTTTACATTCTAACGCCCCTAACGCTGATGCGGAACAAAACGAACTGTGATTGGTTGCGTTACATGTCAGTCAAACGTCCTCTTGGGCGGGCCTTGGCTAATGAAAGCTGTGATAGAGTCCAGACCTTCTGCCGTCAGTCTGAAGGTCTGGCTACGCGAGACTAGACGGTGTGGGTACTACCACCCAAAGTTTCAAGACTCTACGACTAACGGTTTGATCTGCCCGATCACTTTTAGGGGAGAATGCTGATCCTTGGAAATTGCTCCAAAATATGAAAGTAAAAATATTTGTAATATCATTTCTACCTTTACAAAAGCAAAGAATTAAATGCGTCTTGATCTGACGCACAAGGTAAACAATTAAAAGCAATGGAGTACCCTGCACATGGAAAAATGTAACCCATTAAAAAGTGACCTGACCAAGCATCAATAAGTGACGAGTTGGTAGCGAGGGCGTGTTGCCAGATCAGTCGATCAAACCATTAACCTGCACATAGAGTGCACCCGCACATCGAGCAGATTCTAGATCATTTCACCCATCCACCAATAAATATGTTCATGAGCGATACACCCAGTCAACCTCACACCGAAAAATAAATCATACAGTGATACATCAGTGAGCAAGTAAATGAGTTCATATATCAATCACTCAACCAGAGCTGCCCATTCAATTGAGTACAGCCAACAAATTCATTTAGTGGAAACAGATGCAATTTGGAAGTCAGAGTGATAAGGACCATCAAACTGAATTGCTTGTTGTGACTTTGTAAACATGTAAATGTGTTTAAACCTGTAACTGGAAACTGTGAGCATAGCACAGGCCTGCTGAAGGTAAAATATGACATTTCTATATATTTAACTACAGTATTTAAACCAACAGATGTGGGGTTACAGATGGCAAATTGACATAAGTTATATTAACATTGAATGAGCCACATTTGAACGATTTAAAGAGTATTTTAATGGCTATTTTAACTGCATTTAGAAGATTCTGAATAGAGTGGATGGAGTGTATGTGTGGACTATTGATTCACAGCAGAATAAAATAAGGTTGGAGTTTACTAAGAGGCAGAAATACAATAATGAAATGCGCCTGCACGCTATGAAATTCAAAAGAGCCACTGGAAGGATCAAGTGGGAATAGGATAAACAGGAGTATAGTCAGTATGTAACTCTATGGTCATGCCAGTAACCACATGATGATGATGTTTGTTTTGAGTCGTGCTTAAGTATCATTATAAGTTCTTATACTGTACTTACGGTTGGGAATTTGTTTTAAATTTTATCTAGATACCAAAATATCATAGAGACTTGAGGGTGGGCTCTTTTGACCTAACCTTAAAACCACCCACAATACCCTAGCATCGTGACAGCGAGATTTGCATTGGCAATCACTACTCACATTTTCTTCAGAAAATGTAAAAGCCTAAATACCAACGTTTTCATATTTTTTTCAGATCAAGCATTGTATTGCAATGTTAGCTTGATAGATTGTCTAATTATTTCATGACAAATAATTTGATTCAATAAAAAAGTAAATAAATAAATAAATGTAAACAGATCAGATCAAATCAGGCACTGGTGCATACTATAGTGGGCTATGTTTTGAAGAAAACAATATTTTGCATTTAAACCTGGATGTTAAGAGAAATCAGGTCTAAAAATGATAAAGTTTAACCTATAGAAAATTTGAGCCTCAGTTAGGATATGATAGATCACCTAAAAATGAAAATACTGTCATTATTTAATCGACTTTATGATCTCCAAACCTGGATGGATGGATGGAAATACTGTCATTATTTACTCGACTTCATGCTTTCCAAACATGGATGGATGGATGGATGGATAGACAGATGAAAATACTGTCATTATTTACTTGACTTCATGATCTCCATGGATGAATGGATGGATGGATGAAAATACTGTCATTATTTACTTGACTTCATGATCTCCATGGATGAATGGATGGATGGATGGAAATACTTTCATTATTTACTCGACTTCATGATCTCCAAACGTGGATGGATGGATGAAAATAATGTCATTATTTACTTGACTTCATGATCTCCATGGATGGATGGATGGATGGGTGGATGATTGATTGATTGATTGATTGATTGATTGATTTTAAATTTTTGGGTAAACTATCTTTTAAAATGATGGATTGATGGATGGATGGATATGACGGACAGATGTGTATATCGATAATTGCCGTTGCATTGTCTGATTTCTTTGTTAACATCATTAATTTGATTGTTTTTCAATTGATTGGTAACAGCTCTATATAGTGTCTTATTATTCTATTTGTAATTATTGATTAAAAATAAGACATTTCTCAGGCAGTAAATGTGGATCTTTCAGATGAATTTGAGGAGTGGTAGTCTGGTCCTGGTCTTGTCTTGGTCTCGACGCACACTGGTCTTGGTCTCGACTTGATCTCGGTTTAGGTGATCTTGACTACAACATTAATAGATAGATAGAATTGTAATTTTTGGGTAAACTATCTATTAAAATTATTTCCTTTTCTAAAAAAAAAAATAAGGTAATGACTCCTTGTGAACACACTGCAGCACTGTCCAGGCGGCTGGTTAGTTGTGCAGATAAGGCTGGTCTGATCGATGGTGTGGAAAAGAGGCCAATGAATAAGCCGACTAAAGGAGCCATTGATTCCACACACCACAGACTTATTATCTCACTAATTACATCAAGCACAGCTTGCCGGTGCGGCACTGTGGGAAGGAAATGGCTCTCAGCCTGTCAACATCTCCATCAGCTCTCACAGGTACATGTGTATTGTGGTGGGACACGCTAGATAGATTTATAGTGTTGAGGTTTGTGTTGTCAGTAATACAGACATTATCATTGTTGTTCAATTCCCATAACTGCCACTGCAACAACAGTTGCTCTCCTGCGTCATGATCACGAGTCAGAAAAAAAAAGAAAAAAGCATGGCCTCTTAGGGCTTCCTACGAAGCACTAATTCAGTGAGAAAAATATGTAATCTAAGGACAAATTCCCAAAGCTTTTCATAAAATGAAACATTGCCGTAATTGATTAAATGTTTAGAAGTCAACTTTTAAGGAGAGTGTGACAAAAAAAACAATCTGCAATAATAAGATAAACCACTTTGGTTCTGTGTAAAAACATCCGTAGTTGAGATTGACTTGACATTAAAAAAAGCTTTCATTCGGATCTAGTAAGATCAATGAATGTGAAATAGCTAACAGCATATTAATCAAATATTTTATTTCTGTTCAAAAGAGCCCTTTAAAAGGTTTGTTTGAAGCCCCAAACAGGACAAACTAGTTCATTTCATGATGAACATCAGAGAGGCGAGTGTTGTTCTTTGTGGAGAGCAGCCAGAGGATCTATGGACGGCAAGGGTTTAAAATCGTAGAAAAGAACCAATATGCTGTGGGTTTGAACTGTTTACGAATCTTTTGTTTCGAATCAGTGGTTCAGAGCGTGTATCAAACTGCCAAAGTCACGCCCCCCAGTGGTGATCCATTGAAATTTCGAAACACTTATGACTTAACAAAGCCTTGTTTACTGAAATCACATGACTTTAGCAGTTTGATACACGTTCTGAACCACTGATTCGTTATTGTCGAGCAGTGTTTTAAAATCGCCCATCACTAGATATTGTTGAATAAAGTCGTTATTTTGTTTTAATTGTGTACAAAAAGTATTCTCGTTACTTCATAACATTAAGGTTGAACCACTGTAGTCACATGAACTGTTTTAAATATGTCTTTAGTACCTTTCTGGGCATCTGAAAGTGTTAATTATCTTACTGTCAATGGAGGCCTCACTGAGCCATCGGATTTTATCAAAAATATCTTAATTTGTGTTCTGAAGATGAACGAAGGTCTTACGGGTGTGGAACGACATGAGGGAGACTAATTATTGTCAGAATTTTCTTTTTTGGGTGAACTAACACCTTTAAAGTCAACCTGAAACGCTATTCGGAACCCAATTTATTCACTTAATGTAAAGACATAAATAATATACTTTAAAAGAATATACTTATGTGCGAACTGAATTTAATATTTTCGGACACTTAGTGCCAGATTAACAGCTTGCTTCAGCACAAACCCTCTTTTGTTGTTAAAAAAAAACTACTGTCGGGATTTACTAAAGACACACAGTGAAAAATTAGTGCTGAAAAAGTGTGGACAGGGTTATTTTTGTGGCTGAACTTATTACATTTGCATTTGTTTCCCTTTCAGACGCAAAATGTTATGGGAGGAGATTTACTAAGGTTTGCGCTAGTCAATTTACTGGTATTTGCGCCATTTTTTTTTATAGCCCAAAAAAAGCAATGGTAATTTGCGCTGCTCTTGGTAGATTGTGTTGGTCATTATGGAAATGATCCGGCTGTGTCTGTGTTCTTTAATTTGCATATCATCAATAGCTCACGAGCAGAAATTTCACGCAAATTGCAAATTGCAAATTGCATGTAAACTGCAATTAAATGAAAATGTATTATAGTTTAAATTTATATTAAAGTCGTCATTAAAATCAAAATTGACCCTATTTACTTTGTTAGCGCATATTACTGGTATTGTGGTGAACAATTAATCCATGCAAGTTAATACACACACACACACAAAAAAATTGTTTGTCGTGGTAATCTTTAATGAAAATCTGAAAAGTTACTTCCGGTCTGGAATGGCATTCCTTCTCTGATGACGTCGGTTTGTCGGCTTGGGTTGAAAACGCTTAAACCACTCCCCTCCAACCGTTAGTCTGATATGAGCGAGAGATGGAGAGGAGGAGCACAAAAGTAAAACCCTGCCCTCTATTCAGTATTCCATTTCACTTGGAAATACGTCACAACACTGGAGAAAAGTCGTTTGCAACTTCCTGTTCACAGGGAATTTAAATGCAATTAGCTGAACTTTAGGGTGCTTACAACCCACTTAAATATGTTTAAATACATACATATACATATAGTATGTCATGTAATTTCATAATTACTTTTATGAAGTTGCAATTTAGTGGATTTAAAATATATTAACAGTTAAAATTATAATCAAGTCCTATACATGTTTTAGTATGTTAGTCAACACATCTTTTAAAGTCTTTAAAGCATGACAAGTTTATTAAAAAATAATGATTTAAAATGTACTTTGAAGTGAAAATTTTAATATGACACTATTACATATATGCATGTTTAAGTGTGTTAAAAATAGTCTGAAAATGTACTCTCTGAAAGTATACTTAAGTGGCTTTTTATTTAATATATTATGTGCAAGTACAGGATTTTTTTAAAAAAAAGTCTGTCTATCTAGATAGATAGATAGATAGATAGAGTTTTAAGATTACAAGTACACTATGGTGCACATTTACTATAATTAAGCACACTTTTTTTTCACAAGGGTAAATGTCATTCATTTAATTTATTATAAATAATAACCTTTTGTAAACATTTGTGCATCTCTAATGTTAAACACATCCGATTTCAGAAGTTGCTGTATTTAATATTGTATGCATCAATGTCTAACACAATACATACATATATACATACATACATACTGTGGTGTGTGCTACGTCCCCAATTTTCATACAAACACTTATGAATACTAATCAGAGATCACATTGGCATGTTTTTCATTTCCTCTTGTAATGAGAATTTGAAGAGTTGCATATTTCGTCCTTATGTAGCAGACAATATTTATTTGTTTGATAAAGTCTAATAGGATATTAAAAGAGTAAATTATGACTCACAATCAAAGCCCGTTGTCAGTTTTACTTGGGTCATGATTGTGCCAAATACCTAATGGAGTGTAGAAACGTTTCCCAAATGAAAACCAAAGCAATAAGGAAGAGTAATGGCTGTCCTTGTGTACTATTCCTGTGGTAACCATTTAAATGGGTCTCCTATACATCAGTATTGCTCACTGAAACAATGTGCACCCAGAAAAATCACTTTCTATGATATTGAAACGCATTCAGTTAAACAGTGCCTTTTATTTTCCACACAGACACATGAGAAATGTGAAAAATAAAGTCCGACGACACTACTGGCACTATTTGAGGGGACAGCCATTTGTAGTGGTGCCCGAAACTATCCCAGTTATTACATTTAGAAACAAAATGTTTTTTTTTTTTTTTTTTAATTAATAGTCTTGGCAGATAAATGATCAACAATTGCAACCATAACCTAGCATAATTTAAACGATCTAAATAAAATTACAGCACAGGTACACTCCAATAATGACAATGAGACATGTATTAAATAAATTTCATTATTGCATTTTCATCAATCTGTGTTAATACTCCTGAAATCACAGCATTAATAGAACTGTTGTGATATCTCCGTCAGTGGGGATGAATAAATTCAAGAGAAAAAAAAAAAAAAAATATGAACTTGTATCATTTCATTGCTACATTATCAGACGTGATGTGCCTGAACATTATGTACTTCATTACAATAAAAAGGCAAAAAGGAAAGCCATTTTTAAATTTACATAAGTAATAGCTCTATGAAAACTAGTGAGATGACTTGTTGTCTACTGCCTACATATACTGTTGCACACAAAACAGCACTGGTCACGAGTTTGCCATCAGTAAGCTTACAACACAATAGGGTACTTTGTATATGGCAGCAAAAAGATATCTTAAAAAGCAAGGCTAGACTATTTGGAACATCCTTTGTGCCGAGAGTATGAACAATGCCTTAAAATGCCTGTGAAAATAGGCAACTCACTAGGTTTTGAAACAGAACTAATGTGTTTAGCTTTTAAAAGGGGCTTTCACACCGGAGGAACCTTTTCATAGTTCCTAGAACTATTGCCAGAAGTACCCGGATTTTGCCGTGTTCGCACCACAGGAACTAGGAATGATTTAAGTTCTAGGAACTCCTTTTGGGGGAACACTACTTTAGAGTAGTGTCTAAACCAGCACTATAGGAACTACCAGTGACATAAGTGTACGTTAATTGGCCGAATGCACGTCAAACACCGGCACCTGGCATTTTTAAAAAGCCGTGTAAACATATTTACTTCACGAACATGAAAAACAGTGATAACAGCATTTACCTGTTGTCTGCAGGGTTGTGTTCTTTTCTCCGCCTCGATGATATGTACTGCAAGTTGTTATAGGAGATTTCGTCTCTTAGCCCCACTTTTTGTTAATTCAATTGCGTAAATTATGCGTTTACATTCCATCTCCGTTATTACGAAACCCATGACACACAACAAACACAGCTCCAATCACGGCTTCCTCCATCCACCAGTTTTTGACGTTTGTAAATGCCGCACTTAAAGACGCTGCTGTCAGGCGCTTCAGAGTTCCTACTACCGGTGCGAATGCAACTATGAAAATGGAGATAAGTATTCGGGGAAATATCCTAGTGGCTAGTTCCTATAACTGAGTTCTTAGAAGTACCTGGTGCGAAAGCCCCCAAAGTGTAAGTTTGCCGATTTTAAACTCAACAGCTCCAGGGCTTTTGTGCTTTTTTGTATCCCCACCGGACAGTCGGATCATCAGAGGGTTATTAACAAAACAGTTATTGCAAGAGCTGTTTATCACTGAAAATGGTATTGTACTTTGTCTACTCTTTAAACAACATTATGGTAAAAACACTATAGTAACATTCTTACTGGCATGAGACGGCGTTTTGCTTCAGGGGGCTGCGTTTGTAGTCAGGCAGTTTGACTACTGACTATTCAAACATGGAGGTTTTCACACTTTCTTTCGCAGTGTTCTCTCCATATTTATGATTCTTTGCAGCCTTTAGCTGCTGCCTACAACGCGCTGGATCCTTCACTGGAAACTGAAAGTAACTCACTCCCGCTAAGCGTTTTTGAATACTTGCACCCGGGAACAATACAAGTCGATACCATGATTACTAAAAGTTTGCTAAGTGGTATTTCCTACTAAATTAAGGTAGTATTTGACTCTGGTAAGCGTATTCATAGCAGACCGGTGGGAGTGGCCTTGCCCACTGCATTATGACTGCAACATGCCCACTGCATTATGTGTGTTGAAGTTTTCCTACCTACAGTACATGGCAAAAGAGAAGACAACTGTTTTCTCTAAATTTTTTTCGCCTTTCTACCAGATAGACAAGTTTTATTAAAAGCCCATTTTTCTAGCAGTGAATTACCCCTCAAGAGTTGAAGAAAAGCTAATACCAGTGCTATATGGACATCACATCACATAGCAACTCTGTTCTGGAGGTTGTTTAACATTGTGCTTAAAATTGAGCACTAAAAATGGGAAAGCTGCTAGTTTGAGTCCAGTAAGGAGCAAGGACTTGAGATTGTCCTTGTTAGAAATGCCTTAATAAATGCATCCATCTAAATGACTACTTACTCTTCATGCAACCTTTTTACTTTTAATAAAGGCACATTAAGAGACACAGAACAAACTATTTTCTTGTTCGCAGCAGGCAGAGTTCATCCTCTACCAGTCTATACTCTTTATGCAGATAGCGCACTGTAATTACATCGCAAAGTTTAAGTACAGTCCTCCAACAATGCAAATGGAAAAGTGGGGGAGCTCTCTCTCAATCTCTTTTTGTTTTTCTCCAAACATGCTTTCTGACTTCCTCTGTAATTACCACCCACACTGTGAACTACAGTATATCAGCAGATGCAAGTTGAGAAACGGCAGCCCTGATACAAAAAAAGCACTTTTGCTGAACGAGCGTCAGACCTACAATCTCAGGGCATGGAGGTCGGCAATGTCAGACCAGTCTTCAGTTTAACTGGGCGCAGAGAGATATGGAAGATCATTTGTGTAAAGACCCCCTCGGGTTTTTAATGTTGTTTATATGTCTATGTGGTGTTTTTAATATGCTGTAAGACAAACCATGTGCAAATTCACATTAGTCAACACCATTGCTGAGTATTTTCTCTTTAAAACTGCAGTGAACCAAAAACGGTTTGAAATTGCTGGTGTTTCTTACGTCACAAACTACCTTGTAACCAATCACGTCAACGTGTGGGCGGGGCTTTAGCATATCATTAACCATGACCGCACAGAAGCAGGGGAGTCTCAAGAGAAGCCAGGTTATCTTATCATATCAGCAGAAAAAATATACCAGTATATGTTTCTGCTGATATGAAAAATCGGGTACTTTTAGCAATATAGCGGGTGTATGATGTATATGATGATATGATGAAATATACATTTCTCCACCGACGTTCTAAGTTGTTTAAAGCATTTCTAAGGATTTTTAGAAGGCAGACTGAGATGTCAAAAAGGAACATGGTTTGTGTAACATTAGCCACGCATTATTAGCTGTTTGATAACATAGTCAAGCAAAAGGCTAATCATATTAATTACCGTTATGTGTCCGACATTTTAAAGAGCGATAACGTTGTGCTGCGTTTACCTCAGTAAGTTGACCGAGTGGATCTCTGAGCTTGTGCGAGTGAGTGGAGGCGGGGCTAATTTGCATATTCATGGTTCCACGTATAGTAAATTAAGCAAGGGTGTAGAATTACATTCATATGAGACAGCATCAATAGCACTGAGATCATTTGTAGTTATAACAGTTCAACAGCACAGTAACCTTGAGCACATTTTAACTGCATTTCATAAATTACCATGTTGATAATACACCACAGGCTCAACCAAAAAGTCATCATCAGCTATAAAATCCAATTATGCAATGCATTGTACCATCTTTGCCTCAAGCAATCAAGCACTCTTTTGCATGAGAGGCATCATCATCATCACAATTTAAGTTGAATAAAAATGATTTAATTATGATCAGTGTTCCCTGTGATCATAATTGAACCACCTCCAAGTTCCCACATTCATTGTCATGGTTGTAGGAAGACGCTCGGAGAACCTGATCAAGAGGAAAGAAACATTTGCTCTGATTAAAATGCTTTAACATACTGTAACGGTTATGTTTGTGTTTCCTTTAGCTCCTGTGTTTCCTTCTGATCTGTGTTTAGAGAGACAATGGAGGAAGAGCGTTCTTGTCTAACATCTGCATCACAGTTATCTATTATCCCGCAAGGGATCTCTAGATCTGTAAAAGGCCGAAAGGCTTTCGGCTCATATCAAGATCATCTGTTGTCCATGTCTATCGCTCTGCAGTGACTGAGAACAGCCTCTACAGAGGTGAAAAGACTTGTTATTGAGGAGCAGATACAATCTGTCCACCACCTGTATGCTTGGGTGATTCTGCTGTACTGTGTTGCCCATACATAATGACTTCTGGGAGCCGACACACAGCAGCTGGACCTACAGTAGCAAAACAAACTCACAGGGACTTGCTTAAATCTTAGTGTATATATATATATGTACAGGGTTTGACATTAACACCGGCCAAATGCGGGTGGATTTCAGCAGTGGCGTGTAACGCAGTCACTCCTACTAGTCACTTTGGTGGGTTTAATTTATACATTTTTCAATTGTAGTCTTTTAAAAAGACACCTGAAATTACCTTTTAATACCTTTAGACACCTAAACTAAGTGCAATGTAGTGTTGAAAAGATACACAATACCAGTTGCTCTTTCTCTCTCTCTCATCTCTCCGACAGCAAGTTGACACACAAACCCGCCTCCCCTCACTCACTCGTTTCATTTGCTCTGGATGAATATTGTTGGTGTTACAGGGCTTGAATTTTGGCGTGGGATTGCGCATATTTCACATAATTTTACTCGCAGATTTTGTTCTCACACCCAAAGTGCGGCACATAAAGCCGCATCTCAGTACTAAACTGAGTTGTTTTTCACTGCTTATTGTGCTTAAACAGTCAAATACACACAAAACAATGTCAAAATGCCGGTCTTGGTGAGTATTCACGTAAACACAGTCAGTTATATTTTAAAAGGGTCCTTTTTTGAGACGCTGTTATTTTCACCCCGATTGCAGATCCTCTTTGTTCAACCTTCCTAGGGATACTGGACTTCGGGAACAATGGTTAAAATTTAGATTAGATCAGAAAACTTTATTAATCCCTGTAAGGGGAAACTCACTTGCCACCATCACACAATACAAACAACACAGATTAAACATTAAAAAAAAGAAAAAAAAAAAAGAAATTATAAAATTTATTTTTAACTTGGTTCCTGAAAATTATAATCCTAACATATCTCTCTGTGCTGCACATTTTACGGAGGACAGCTTCCTCAATCTAAGCGAGTTCATTGCCGGATTCGCACAAAGGCTTGTCCTGAAAGATGGAGCAGTTCCCACTTTAAGGTGGTGTGTCCACCAAAGCGTTTTTTCCAGCGGCTATCGTACTTTTCCAACTGTTTTCAATGGGAGCACAGCTTTTTTTAAATGCCAGGAGCGTAATGAGGCGCTGAGCGTCTTTTTCACGCTCAAGCGCTGAGCGCTCAGCATTTTTTACCGGTCGCCTCGAGTTGAAGAATGTTCAACTTTGAGTAAAACGCTGCGCTCATCACTGTCACTTTTTAGCCAGTCGTCCAATCAGAGTGGAAGAGGGGCGGGACAAATACAACACAGACCAACTGTCACAACATTCTTGCTGTATAACAACATCAACAAGCAGAGAACGGAACAAAATGGATGAGAAATTAATATTGCTGGTTTCCGTCCGAACATACATAGCAAATACTCTATGTTGACATTTTTAGTCTGAAACAAATTATCTGCAAAATCAGTTACAAATAACAGTGCCGCGGATATTCTGTAACAAAGCAACAAAGCGTCTCAACTGAAAAAAAGAAAAAAACAAACAAACAAACAAAAAAAACCCCCAAAAAACGCTGCCATGCCGAAGCTCACAGAATAAGTGTTTTCAGCTGAGTGTCTAACGTTTTCAGCTGGCTAAAAATGCTTTGGTGGACACGCGGCCTAAAAGCAGAAGCTGTAGTTTATGGGCCACAACCTGTAAGTATGTTTTATTCTTTGTTGATCTGTTTTCCGTTAATAGTTTCTATTGTTATTTTTATGTTGTAGCAAGGACGTAAACAAAGGGCAATGCTGTTTGGCTCCGCTAGCCAGTTAGCTAAATGCTAATTCATACTTATCCGACAAACGCATTGCAAATGTTCTGCTCTGCTTTGTTGTTGTTGAGCAACTGAAGCGCGAGGTGTTAAAGCTCCGCCCTCTTCTGGAAAGGGGGCTGGGGGCAGCAGCTCATTTGCATTTAAAGGGATATGCACAAAAACGGCGCGTTTTTGCTCACACCCAAATAGGTGCAAATTTGACAAGTTATAATAAATGATCTGTGGGGTATTTTGAGCTGAAACTTCACAGACACATTCTGGAGACACCAGAGACTTATGATACATCTTGTGGAAAGGGGCATAATAGGTCCCCTTTAAGTGAACGTAAACAGTTGAGAAAGAAAACACATGTGTAACAGTATAATGGATCCGTGCGTTAGGTCTTAAAGTGACAGCAGCATAATATACCTGCGGCCAAATAATGAGATGATATTAAAAATATCTATATGGCAGTTTTTCCCCATGGTATCAATGTCAAAATTGTGGCCAGTGAAAATGACTAGTGACGATTTTATATGAATTTATATGATGTTAATCATACGGAAAAATCATATGACTTTTTTTTAGAAAGAAAACATATGACTTACCCATTAATTTGGCAAAAAGTAAAATAGTTACAAATTGCCATGATATTTTATTTTAATTTATCCAAATTCAGGAAAAAATAAATAAATAAATGTATCTGTAAAGGTTGAAACCCCTGATCCAACACATTAATGATAACATTGCTGCTGAAATATTGACGTTAAATTTGGATATTTCGTTTTCTGAAGCTCCTCATTTAAGTGAAAGCAAGACCGCATTAGTGAAAGCGAGAGGGAGAGACACAATGGCCATAATGCCACTATCCAGGAAGAGGCATTTTTCCCACATTTTCAGTAAACAATTCATTTGTGTACCTCCGCGGTTCATGCATCAAGATGCCACCTTTAAATTGCTAGGTAATGGAGGCACTCTTTTCTTTTTTTAATAAAATCTCCCCTGATACTGTTTAGAGGTGACACGAAAATGCAATTAGCTTTAATGGAAGAGTAGTAAATTCAATAAGACAGGCAAATGAAAGTGATGTTAAAGCCACATGCATTAGAGAGCGAGAGACCCTCACTTCAGTGATACCGCAAAGAAATTAACAGTGAACTTGGAATGAAAAATTAGTTTGAGCAGTTCGACTTTAGAAGTTTCAATAAGTTTATATTTAATAAAGAAATACCAAAACAAAAGGGTATTTGCATTAAAATGATACATTGAAAATTAGGGCCACGCAATATGAACCAAGCTGTTCTGAGATGTTGAAACACTGAGTAGTGCCGCTCTGGAGCCAGTAGCACATCTATTTATTTGAATTAAAACACAGTCTGTGCAATTTGACAATTGCATTAAGCCATATCACAATATCAATTTCATTCCGATATATCGTGCAGTCTTAATGATAGTAGTCCACATGGTTAGCCAACAGAAAATATACCAACATCTGTTCCTTACTATGTGCATTGATTCTCAGTTTGGCAGAAAAAATCTGAAGTTGCATTTCCCACTCTTTGATAAACAGGAGGGCTGGGCGCACCTGAAAACCTCTCCTCCTTAACTCTAAACGTATTTACTACTTCTGGGACATTAGCTTTACTCATGCATTGTTGCGTTCATTTAGATCAACGTTTGAGGTTTTATACCACAGTGCATGAATGAATAACTAGCAGCAGCTCTTTCATGAGCCGCTCATGCCTCCTGAGTTTCAGATCTGACTTCCGCTCAGCAGCCCCTGATGGTCTTGTGCACATAAATAAATAATCTCAGCATTCGGCTGTACCGAGAACAGAGCTTCACAGCTGTAGATGGTCTAGTGTTCATCTGGCAGCAGAGGATCATGGGGTTGGTGGGAAACTGAGTAGCAGCAGCCACATGAGACTCCCTTACACAAAATATAAAGTTTGGACATTTATTTTTAGAGTAATTTGATTTAGAAATATAATGATACAGCAACAGGGCAAGAGTGAAGGGATAGCAGTTTTTCCGGTCCCTGGTACAAATGTAGAAAACTAGCTATGGTTTGGCTTATTTAATTAATCAGTTAAAATGTTAGGTAACATTAACATTACAACTATCTGTCAGGGGAATTTTGCAACGCAATATATACACTACCAATCAAAAGTTTCAGGTTTTGATCAAAAATATAAATAGTTATATTGTGAAATATTATTATCCTTTAAAATAAATGTATTCTATTTGAATATAATTTAAAATGTAATTTATTCCTGTGATCAAAGCTGAATTTTCAGCATCATTACTCCAGTCTTCATTGTCACATGATCCTTCAGAAATCATTCTAATATGCTGATTTGCTGCTACACGATCCTAGACGAGGAATAAGGGTCTTATCTAGTGAAACAATTGGTCATTTTCTAAAAAAAAGAAAAAAATTATATACTTTTTAACCACAAATGCACGTCTTGCACTGCTCTGTGATGCGCCACGCATTAAGTAATCACGTAGGAAAGGTCACGTGTGACGCAGGCGGAAGTACGGAGCAAGTGTTTACAAAGTAAACATGTAAAGACTAAGTCAAACGCCCTTTACAAAAAAAGGTAAAACAATGATGTCAGATGATTTTGTAGTTGGAGGAGAAAATGAGCACTGCGGTACTTCCGCCTACATCATGCGTGACCTTTCCAATGTGATTAAGTAATGCGTGGCGCATCGCAGAGCAGTGCAAGACGAGCATTTGTGGTTAAAAAGTATATAAATTTTGATTTTTTTAGAAAATGACTGATTGTTTCTCTAGATAAGACCCTTATTCCTCGTCTGGGATCGTGTAGAGCTCTTTGAAGCTGCACTGAAACTGCAATTTGGACCTTCAACCCGTTGAGTCCATTATATGGAGAAAAATCCTGGAATGTTTTCCTCAAAAAAACTTAATTTATTTTCGACTGAAGAAAGAAAGACATAAACATCTTGGATGAGTAAATTATCAGGAAATTTGAATTCTGAAGTGAACTAATCATTTCAAATCATTTAGAAACAGAAAATTAAAAAACAAAACAAAACAAAACAAATGAGAATTAGAGTCTAGCTGTTGTCAAAATGCTAGAATGGTGAGCATGAGAAAAGTGAGAGAAAACACCGAGACCCTAACAGTTCTTTGGCCATGGATGCAATGATCAGAGACAAAAACAAAGTCCAAACATACCAATCAGGACTCCATTAGATGCCACTTACTGACTCTTTCAGAGGTATTTGGCCTGTAATTGAGACAAATGGTTCAACTGCTCTCAGTCATGTTCATCAGAGGCCTAGTGTAAACCAGACTTCAGTAAGACGAGTTCCACAGCAGCACTAGGGATGCTGGAAAAAAAAAGCATAACCATTTAAAAGCCAAATGCCATTAAAAAAATAAGCAAGTAATTTGATGAAGCATGTTTATTTTTGAGTTTTGAGTCTTCATATATTATCTCAATTGATTACTGGCCAGTGTGTAGGCATCTGTGTTGATTCTGAATATTATATAATGTTAAAATATTTTTGGTATTTGAGTTTTCATGAGAGCAGCAGAAGATGCTGGCATGTTGTTTATTTTCATCTTCACTGCATTTTGCCACAATTTTTTAAAGACTGTTTTTCAGAGGACGTCTTTTTAAAAAGTGAAGCAGCGTTTGAAGCTGGTTTTAAATATTCTGCCGCCTACTAATGTAACTAATTCATTATTAATAAGCTGTTTTCTATATTGGGATAATATCAGTTTGAAATGCAAGTCACATTGGTCCACCCCAGCACCATTAAACAGACTTACAGATATGAAATATGAACATAAACATATGAAATAGATTAAAACGGTTTAAAGGTTATCATTTACCATTCCTTTATCATTAAGCTCAAAGAGAATGTTCAAGTTTTGTCTTCATTTTTCCAACATCTTGATATCCATCATCTCAAATTCTCCATGCTTATAATCAATATTTAATTACCCCACAATTTTGTTTAATCGATCTTCACTAGAGATTATTGCGTATATTCAGCCAACAAGGCAGTTTGCCACGGGTGAGACAAAACAAACAACCATGCAAATAACATGAACGATCAGTCAAACTGAACCACCACAAACCCTTAACGTCATTAATCACCTGAAAGTCATCAATCAGCGGTCTGTAAGTTAGCTTTGCTTGCTGTACAGTACTTTCCTGTAAGTTATTATCCAAAGCCACACATTTTGCCAGTTTATTCCCTGGGAATCGAACACACGACCTTGTGGCATTGCTCGCACCATGCTTTACACCACGTTCCAAATTATTATGCAAGTGACATATCAGTAAGATTTCAGTACAATAAACATTCAGATTTTAGTTTTTCTAAGAAAATGTTTGTTTGTTTATTTATCCATGTCTTTTTAGATAACTGGTATCAATCTCAGACAAAATAATTTGCCAGGTCTATGGAAACCCTACTTAGAGGTTGTTCCACATTATTAAGCAAGTCACAGTTCTCATGCAATATGGGGAGGAAGAAAGATCTTTCTGAAGATGAAAAGCATGAAATGGTGCAATGTTGTGCAAAAGGCATGAAAACAACTAATATTGTATAAAAACTGAATGGAGATTATCAAATTATCATAAGATTTGTGAGTGATTTAGAGCACAGCAGAACTCGGTCAGATAAAGGCTTATTAATGAAAGTTCCTGTCAAAAAAATGTATTGTATTAAAAGGGCAGCTATAAAAAAAGCCAGTGTTGAGCAGCAAACAGGTATTTGAAGCTGCTGGTGTCTCTGGAGTCTTGAGAAGCTCTCCATGCAGGCTGGCAGTTGTGCGTAAAGATGCATTTTAGCCACCACTAACCAAACCTCACAAAGAGAAACATTTACAGTGGGTGTAGAAATACATTTTCAAACAGTTTTATTGCTGTGGTGTTTTTTTGCAGCATGGGATAGTGCATAGTGCATTGTATTTCAGAAGGCACTATCCTTCTTTTTATACCATAGCTGAAAATGGCCGGTTATGAACTCCACATATCTTGCAAAAGTCATTTTAATACCCTCAGAGACCCTAAAGCGACCTTCCATCTCACTTCCCAATATTTCAGCCCAAATCATCACCCGCCAGCTCCCTGCTGACGTCGCAGTCTTGTTGGAACGTGGTGGCCATTCACCAACCATCCAGAAATCCATCCATTTAGACCATCCATTGTAGTATGGCATTAGTCAGTGAATAAAACTATTTAAAAATGAGTCTTCATGTATTTCTAAACCCACTGTAAATGTTTCTCTTTGTGAGCTTTGGTTTGGAGTGGCTGAAATGCATCTTTACGCACAACTGCCAGCCTGCATGGAGAGATTCTTGAGGCTCCAGAGACACCAGAAGCTTCAAATACCTGTTTGCTGCTCAACACTGGCTTTTTTTATAGCTGCCCTTTTAATACAATTAATTTTTTTGACAGGAACTTTCATTAACAAGCCTTTATCTGACCGAGTTAGTTGTTTTCATGCCTTTTGCACAACATTGCACCATTTCATGCTTTTCATCTTCAGAAAGATCTTTCTTCCTCCCCATATTGCATGAGAACTGTGACTTGCTTAATAATGTGGAACAACCTCTAAGTAGGGTTTCCATAGACCTGGCAAATTATTTTGTCTGAGATTGATACCAGTTATCTAAAAAGACATGGATAAATAAACAAACAAACTGTTTATTGTACTGAAATCTTACTGATATGTCACTTGCATAATAATTTGGAACGCGGTGTACTGTTTGAGCTACAGAAATGCTTAATTAGGGGTTCAAGTGCTGAAAAATTCAAGGATCAGCATTCTCCCATAAAAGTGATCGGGCAGACCAAACCCTAAGTCATAGAGACTTAAAACTTTGAGGACTGGTAGTACTCACACCGTCTACAACGTCACCAAGGCTCGCCCCAATTGGCCTGACGGGGGCGCAACAGCAGTGAAAAGTATTGAATCCCTCAAAACTCCTTAACTATTTTAGACTTTTTGAAAAACCTACTTTTGTGAACTAGTCCTACTGTAGGTTTTTGGCCCAATCGGAACCAAACCATTGTAGCAAGATTCTCTGGCATCTGATTGTCAATAATCATCAAAAAAAAAAAAGTTGAAATTTCAATTCTCTGTCTCTAAGGGCCGCCAAAATGTTTAAAGTGAGTGGAGCCACTTTTACTAAAATGGCTATAACTCGTAAACGGAATGAGATATTTTCACCAAACTTGGCACACATATGTAAGAGCTCATTCTGTGGTCGCGTGAAAAAGGATGTGCCGACTGGCCACTTGATGGTGCTATAACATGGAAAAAAATCTTGGCTATAACTATAGAACTCTAAGTCTGATTGACTTAAAAATTGGCATGCTGTGTCTTTGTCCATGGTGCCAAGACTGCCTTTGAAGACATTCGCATATCTCGAAAAACGCGGCCGGCGGCAGCCAATGAAGTTTGAGCAGCTATCAGATAAGGTTAACGGAGGCCAATCAGAACAAAAGAAATCAGCCACCGGGGGACGCCTTCGCGTTTTTCATGGTAGAATTCCTCATTCTGAGCAACTTTACCTCTAGGACCGCCACTGTAAATCGAATCGTTCGTTAGATATTGGAGATTATTTCAAAAAACAACTTTGGCGAACTAGTCCTAGGTTTTTGGCTCAATTATCTGGACTCTCTAGGAGGTCAATAATTATCAAAAAACCCTATAGCAGCGTCATTTAGAAAATAAGCATGGCCAAGTCTACACAAAAGCCTATCATTCCCAAAATTAAAACTCAGAACTTTGCATCATTAGGTGAGCACATGCGGCTCATTATTCTAAAGAAGCATGCAAACTTTTATGGAAACATGTATTTCCTTAATTTCCCAAATTGCCAGTATTGGCTGTAAATGGTCTAAGTGGTTACTGGCTTGTTAAATAAAAATAATAAAATTTTATGCATGTGCTTTTTTTGGTAGGAATCCTGCAGGATCATCAATCGAGCAGCCAAGACTGTGAAAATGATGCTACATACACACAACATCGGCTTTGTAAATGTGCATGCATATGAGAACACACAAGGCAAACCGTGGAGTGAACATAAGATTATGAGGACTAGGTAAGAATTAGTTTTCTCCACTCCCGGCTTTCAACCATTTTTTCTTCTTAATGAACATAACTATTTTCATTAATGCTAAGGGATTATGAGAGACACAGTGAATAGACTGTGCCTGTGTTTCCTATTTATTCAACACACACGGGCCTTTAGACGGCCAGCAGATGGGAAATGGATGGAAAAGTTTCATTTTTTCAGTTTGGCTCTGTTCCTAATGGGCAGGAGCATCATACAGGAACACCACATTATTACATAAGCAAACACAAAGATAAGGAAAGTAGTGTTTCAACTAACTCCAACATGTTGACTGTTATTGCACAATTTTAGAATTACTTTCCATTTGCATGCATATTTGACTTTGGTAATCCAAAAGCATAAAAAATGTAGTATATGCAATAATGTATATCTGGTTGATATCATCACATGTATTCCTATGTAAAATATTATTCTAGTATCATTTTCACAGATTTGGACAGTCAGACACTGAAAGATGCACAGTGACTGCATCTAAAATGTAAAACCTTTTACTTTGGAATAATAGATAATAATATATTTTATTGTATTTATAATAAATACAGAGTATTACAAATGTTTTTTTTTTTTTTTAAATAAAGATTAATATTAACACTTAGAATTTATATACAGTATTATGCATATTTATAACATCATTCATATTTAAATTATTAAATTTAAATATTCTCTTTAATTACATGGTTATAGTTATGGTTTCATTAACCACCATGAGAACTTGATCTAGGTCCACGTATTATTTCTGCTGGAGAAATGTGTGATGGAGGACAATGATGGAGAGCATATGATCTGTGAATGGTGTGCAATTAAAGTTATGGGGTTTATTATCTTATTAGCTGCTTATGAAGGCTATGAGTCAAGGCTGTGCAGAGAGTACGCTGCAGAGATCTGGTAGCAGTAGGTACACATTACACTGTCATCAAAGAAGCCATTAAACACCCGTGTGCCAATAATCTCAGGAGGCCAGAGAAATGCTTTCATCTCTTTACGTGACGCACAATTAGATTAGGAGAAGCGCTGTACTGAAATGAGAGAGATAATGTTTGAGTGTTGTTGATGCTTCACAAAATCTTATGGAAATATAACAAATCTTATGCTTACAGCAGGGACCCCCAAGATAATAATAAAAAAAGAACAATTTTATCTTTTTTCATCTGTAACTTGCATTAAAATTACACCTGCCAATATAAATATTGAAGGGGTGCTTGAATACACCTCACATCTGGATATACAGTTTAAAACTCTCCATCATTTAACCCTCTGGTGCTCACACTCATACTCCTCGCGGTTCCAATCATATACATGATGTTTTGTGTGTTCACGTAGCCAGTGCCAAAAAAGTAATAGATTTTCACACCATTCTGATGAAGTTACATAAAAAAAATAAAAAATAAAAAAATCTACACTTTTTTTTTTTTTCAAAATTGACTGAAGAGCACCAGAGGGTGGTGCTGCAAAATTACTGTAATTATTAAGACAGCAACTCGGAGATTCTGCTCAGAGCTGTTCACGTCTACAGAAATTATAACACCAAAAACATTGTTTATTCAGTTCATTATTTCAGTTTATATTGTACCAAGATGTAAACTCGAGTTTGGGAATTCATATTTATGCTAATTCTGGCATGATGTGAATGCAACATACAGTACTGCTGACAAGACTGATAATGTGCACAAATATCTCTATCTAAAATTCAATTTAATCTAGGGCTGTGCGATTAATCGTAAATGATTTTCAATTTCGATTTTGGCTTCCAACGATTATGAAAACAAGATAATTGAGGTAAAATGATTATTGTCTCGCTGCTGCATTCCGTCCAGCGCACCTTTCTTTCCTTCACAGCGGTGCGCTTTTGTTCCTCCCTAAAAGCCCAAACTTAACATCCAAATCAGCCGAATAAGTGAGTGTTGTAAAATGCAGTGTACTGTTGCTAAACTGCAGGACGTGTTTGATATTAAACAGTGTTATTAAAAGCACATTAAGCCAAAAAAAGAGACATTGTTCCCCAGGCTGCGTTTTGTGTGCGCGCTCCGAGACGGAGCTGAACATGGAGAAGCAAATGGGCTTCGGATACGCTCCTAAATGCGTACACACAAAAATGTCAAAATGCCTTTTTCGAAGAGTATTCACGTAAACATAGTGGGTTATGTCTTAAAGGGTTAGTTCACCCAAAAATGAAAATTTTGTCATTAATTACTCAGCCTCGTGTCGTTCCACACCCGTAAGACCTTCGTTCATCTTCAGAACACAAATTAAGATATTTTTGATGAAATCCGATGGCTCAGTGAGGCCTTCATTGACAGCAAGATAATTAACACTTTCAGATGCCCAGAAAGCTACTAAAAACATATTTAAAACAGTTCATGTGACTACAGTGGTTCAACCTTAATGTTATAAAGCGACTAGAATACTTTTTGTACGCCAAAAAAAAAAACTTTATTCAACAATATCCTGTGATGGGCGATTTCAAAACACTGCTTCATGAAGCTTCGAAGCTTTATGAGTCTTTTGTTTCGAATCAGTGGTTCGGAGCGTGTATCAAACTGCCAGAGTCACGCCCGTGTAGACAAGCTTCTAGCTGTTACGACACATCAACGGTCGCGTCCGGTGTAGACACGTGTCAGATCAATGAGGCCTACAATCAGTGTGTTTCAAAAATAAATACAAAACCTGTCCTAAATGAAAGAAAACAAGTCAACTGCCGTGCCATCAGATGTTGCTGCTGTCAAATGAGTTTTCCCTGAGACACTAATTGCATTTAACTAGCCCAAATAAGAAAATATTTTTAAGACAAATGGATGTGTTGTTGCGTGTAACCATCTGTCTGTCCATACAGTTATTTTTCTACATTAATTATGACCTGTCAACATGTCATGTGGTGATTGGTTGGGCCGGCTGGCTGTCAGACCAGGCACTGTTGATTGGGGAATGACTCATTTCTGAGTGGAGGTGGAACTTTGAAAAGATGAAAAGGAGAACTTTTGAGAAAGATTTTGCAGTTAAAATAAGATGGTGGGAATAGTCAAGTCGTTGGGGCAGTAAGTAACGTTTGGTATAAGAGACCAGCCATTTATCTCTGTTTTCGATTAATCAGTTGACCCTTTGTGTGCCTATTTCTAACTCCTGACCTAAGAAAACAAGAAAGAGACAAATATTTCTGTCAGGATGTTGAGACCCAATTGTATCAGGTCAAAGCAATCATCATTCCTGCCCTTTAAGAACATACAGAAGCGCTTTCATACTTCAGGAGGCTTAATGGAGTTCGCAGCAAAGTTTAAAAATCTTTTTTTTTTTTTTTTTTTTACCCTTTAGATATTTCTCTTAAGAGACAAAAAATATAGTATACAGTTGACATGCAGTACAAGCATGATGCTAAAAAATGAATGTGAACTGCATAAATAATTTGGTCACATGTTGACTGAAATGTGGATGTAATCAAAAAAAAAAAAGAAAAACAATTTTATTCACCACTCATATTTATGGAAAAAGAAAACTTATGGTGAGAGAAAAAAGAAAAGAAAACTTATCTCGTTATTTCGACATAACTCATCATTTCAACATCATAACTCATTATTTTGAGATATTAAGTCGTTATTTCGACATAAAAACTCGTTATTTCAAGATATTAAGTCATTATTTCAACATAATATCTTGTTATTTTGACATAACTTGTTATTTTAACAAAATAACTGGTTATTTCGAGATATTCAGTCGTTATTTCGACATAACTCGTTATTTCGACATAACTCATTATATCGAGATATTAAGTTATTTCAAAATAATATCTCGTTATTTCGACATAACTTATTTCAACATATCTTGTTATTTCAACATAAGTTGTCATTTCGAGATATTAAGTCGTTATTTCGACATAACTAGTTATTTCGACATATCTCTTTATTTTGACTTATCTCATTTCGACAATATCTTATTTCGACATAAGTCGTTATTTCGAGATATTAAGTCATTATTTCGAAATAACTCGTCATTATATATCAAGTTTAAAAAAACACACAAAATCCAACGTCTTCAGAGTTATGTCAAAATAGTGAGATATTATGTTGAAATAACGAGTTATGTTGAAATAACGAGTTATGATGTCGAAATAATGACTTAATATCTCAAAATAATGAGATGAGTTTTCTTTTTTTTTCCTCCCCACCATAATTTTCCTTTTTTTTTTTTTTTTTTTCCCACCATGCGGTTCAGGGCTTCAGTACGTTTTCAATGCTACTATAATCTAATAAAATATGTTTTATTCTATAAATTACCCAACTTTTTGATTATATAGGTCCCCGGATATATATATATATATATATATATATTCTTTTTCTTCTTTTTTTGACAGTATTTATATCTATGGTTTGTGTTGGAATGTACAGTACTTGTGATCCGTGGCCATTGTTTAGTTATGCTAAATAATAATAATAATAATAATACATTTAAAAATATGTATTAATAATAAAAGTGTATATGTAATCATTAGAGAGCAGTGATTATACAAGAATAAGTTTGATCTACAGTACAATGCTCTCCAAGTTTACATTCGCTTTCTATTTAAACTCATTGTTGTCTAGTATAAACTGAGATGATGAAGACATTAGTAAATTTTCTTCCTAAAGTCCATCGCTCTGGTGCGTATCAGTAAACCTTCCACCCCACTTTATCAGTAACACAAAACCCTTCAGTCAAACTTCTGTATCAGTATCATCTGAGAACAGACTCACTCAGTTTCATCATGCTGATGGTGACGGCTTCTCCAGGCATGAAAAATTCATCTGAGTGGCTCCAAAAAAGTGGCACTCATGTCAGCAAATAGAGCCACACAGGGACTGATGATGCAAATCATTATTGTCCATGTAGGAGATGTGGTCTAGCTGGGGGTTACAGCAGAGGACTCCTAAATCCTAAAGCTACGGATTCATTAAAACATATTTACCAAGACTATAATAACTGAAGCATGCCACATGAATCCTGACAGTGTACGATTGAAATGTGTCATGCAGAACTCCAATCTTCTAGTACACACACTGCTTTAACCCAGTGGATATTTCACAACTCTCAGACATTACATCAACAGCACAGCCACAACCATAAAACTTTATCATATCAACATACGGTAGAAACATTTTTACAGATTGAGTATGGCAGATTGAAAAAAAAAAAATAAATAAAATAAAATTGATATTTCAGATATTTTATTAAAGGGATAGTTTACCCAAAAATGAAAATTCTGAAAACTAGCATTGTCACTAGTGGTCTTACCAGTAGATAATTTTGCAGTAGACAATATTTCTTCCTGTTATTTATCTATAAATCTATATATTCAACAAAAAAACATCCAATAAATATAATGATCATTTATATCAGAATAAAGACACTTTGGATTATTTTAACTTTACACATTTCATAGAATATAATTATGTGCATTCATATTTTAATGTAATTTAACCCAACCTCACAACCCCCCTGCAGTTCCACCGTAAACCCCTAGGTGGTTTGCCATCCCTCTGTCCTGCATTTCCATGAATCAGCTGGCTCAGACACTTGCTAATCAAGGCTTCTAACTGAGGCATGAATTTGACAAATATCTATTTCCAGATTAATCAATACAATGAAAAGGACTGGAAGGATTAAAAACCTTCCAAAACCACCTGATCTTGTTTATTGGCAGCCACATTTTGGATGCTCATATGTCAACATCTTGGCACACATCAATTGGCTGAACAAGAACATCGTTTCCCTTGAACCTTGTAACAAAAACACCTGGCCTTCCAAGACAAGACTGATAGCAAAACATAATTTGAAGGCCTTTTTCTTAATTGAATTTGGAATTAACTGTGATGTTTGTTTTAACCACACGCCCCTCTCCTTCTGCACCAATCAGATCAATCAGCTGTTGGTGACGAGGTAAACTTTTATAGATGAGAGAGAAAGTTGAGCTTCTGTCAGGTATCTCAACACACCTTTTCTCTCATGATTTCAGATTTATTTACTACTTCTATTACCCTCCCTGTGGTTTTATTTGGATATACGTCACAATAGGTAAAAAAAGACTATTGCAACTTAAAAAAGTGAAATCATAATCAACCACCCCTTTAAACTTTAGTTAGTGTGTAATGTTGCTGTTTGAGCATAAACAACATCTGCAAAGTTATGACGCTCAAAGTCCAATGCAAAGGGAGATATTTTCTTTTACAGAAATCGCTTTTTAAGGACTACAACAAGCTTCTTCCTGAGTTGGTGACATCACTAACCTTGAAATTTACATAAACCCCGCCCCCGAGAACACACAACGAAGGGGATGAGGGCTGCTTTAGAGAAGAGGAAGAGTTGTTGTAGTAGAGTGTTGCTACCATGCCGTCATTTTACGCCGGACTGCTTCACAAACGAGGGTCAATTCAACGCTGGATTTGCACAAAAGATTAACATGACGGCACATGCTAGTCGATGAGTTGAATCAACTCCACAGCAACTACATAAATTTATCCACTAACCATTCAGAAACGTCCAGTTTCATTCTAAAAGTTGTAACTTCAGTGTCCGACTCCGGTTTGAACAATGTAAGTCTGAACACCGTTACTGACAATCCTCATTTTGGCTGCGTGAGATTCTCCAGCTTTGTTGTTGTTGAGCAACCAAAGCATGAGCTGTTAAAGCTCCGCCCTCTTCTGGAAAGGGGGCCGGGAGCAGCAGCTCATTTGCATTTAAAGGGACACACACAAAAACTGTGTGTTTTTGCTCACACAGGGGCAAATTTGACAAGCTATAATAAATGATCTGTGGGGTATTTTGAGCTGAAACTTCACAGACACATTCTGGAGACACCAGAGACTTATATTACATCTTGTGAAAGGGGCATTATAGATTTCTATGTATACTGAGATATTCCACAACAAAGTCAGCGAAAGATTTACACATCAGTAGCTCAATTTGCCGATGTTATGGCTATTTACCTGATAAGAGCCTTTGCAGAAACACTAATGGAGCTGTGATTACCATGTAGTGACCAAAATACTGATGACTTCGCTATTATGTCATTATGTAGATTGTACTTAATACCAGAAATGCCATGATGACACCAGTACAAGTCCATGTCGTGATCATCAAAAACGACATAAATAAGCCTGTTTTTGGCTCATCATTTGCAGAGTTAACAAACAAATCTACACATATATACATCATTTGCCAGAACGCATAAATACAGCATGCTTAAACATGAAATGAATCAAATTTTCCACTAAGAAGACTATGCAGGTTGGCATAATGCTCAAACTATTTTCTTGATAAAGTAGCCCATCTGTGCTGCTGTAATTGCGCTAAGTACAATCTGGACAACATTATCACTTAATATAGTAAGACATCAATCACTCTTTCTCAGTGTAGACACATTCTGCATTATTGACTTTGAAAACTTTGGTGTTATTGTTGATTTTTATGCAGCTCAAAGTCTTCAAAATCTTTCGGTTCTGTCTGGGGCAACTGTTGGAAAGACCTTTTGATTCTGTGAGCTGTGAAACTTGAGGAGCAGCAAGCAGTCAAAACAACTCACTCTGCATTTCAATCAAAGCCAAAACAATATAAATGTCATTGTGACTGTTTAATGCAATCTGTTTGTTCTGCTCCTGTGGTGGGCGATATGACGCTGTGCATATTTGCCCAAAACCATCTGTCACAGGCAGATATTAAAAATCCATAAAGGGAAACAATTTGAAAAGCCTCATAAATTAAACACTACTGAATAGCCATTTTAATACAGGCATGAACTGGAGGCGAGCTTTGATCTGCTACACAAATCCGTCATAATGGACTTGTTTAAAACCTGAGCTTTTAATTGTCACTCATAAAGACCTGACTGGAAAGGTAGAGCATATTTAAGTGCAAGTGTCATTTGTGTGTATATTTGTTGGCTTTTCTTCCTTCTTTGTGTTACAATGCAAAATGCATTACTGGTCCAAAGTAAAGTACGGCTGAAAATCACATATTCCCCCAGAAATGTCTTAATAAAAAAATAATTATTTGCATGTGTTATATAAACATATTGCAGCTCCTTTGCCATTTTTAAAGACATAAATATGTTTTAAATACGGCAGCTTTAGTGACAGAACACAAATGTTTAAAGAAACTCACAAAGAGTTTTCCAATTCTAAAAAGGCAAATTAATTCAACACCATTGTACACCTACCTGTAAGCTAGTCATCTATAGTCACCCATAAAGCATTTACAGATGAAAAAAAGTTACAGGATCTAGTGGTGGGCGGTAAGATGAAAATCTTATATCATGCTAAAAGTAATTTTATATCATGGTAATGGTCATCATTACAGTCATACTGTTATATTTCCTCAAATTCAATCTGAAAATGTTGAATGCATATATTTACATTAAATATATTTGTTCACTAACATGTATCATTGTCCTTTTTTAATTATTATTATTAAAAAAACCTCTAAAATTAAAGTGACTTTATGACATTTGAATTTAACTTATTTATTTATTCTTGGAACTCCACGGATCAAACCAAAAGAAATAATATAATATAATATAATATAATAATAATGTAATAAATAATATAATAAATAATAATATATGTGACCCTGGACCACAAAACCAGTCATAAGTCGCACAGGTATATTTGTAGCAATGACCAACAATACATTGTATGGGTCAAAATTATACATTTTTCTTTTAAGGCCAAAAATCATTAGGATATTAAATAAAGATCATGTTCCATGAAAATATTTTGTAAATTTCCTACCGTAAATACTGTATATCAAAAATGTATTTTTGTGAGTGGATATGCATTGCTAAGGACTTCATTTGGACAACTTTAAAGGTGATTTTCTCAATATTTTGATATTTTTGCACCCTCAGATTCCATATTTTCAAACAGTATTTCGGCCAAATATTGTCCTATCCTAACAAACAATGTTAAAAAATCAATGGAATGTTAAAAATGTTAAACATCAATGGAAAGCTTATATATTCAGATGATGTATAAATCTCAATTTCAAAAAAATGTACCCATATGACTGGTTTTGTGGTCCAGGGTCATGTCGTCATGTCATGTCATGTCATATAATATTTTTTTATATAAAATATCTTGGTAACACTTTACAATACGGTTTTATTTGTTAACATTAGTTAACTATATTAGCTAACAGCATAAACTAATAATTAAAAATACTTCTAAAGCGTTTATTAATCTAAGTTCTTATTAATTTCAATATTTACTAATACATTATTAAAATCAAAAGTTGCATCTGTTAATATGATTTAATGAACCATAGCTAACATGAACTAACAATTAACAGTTGTATTTTTATTAACTAACATTAACATATTAATACATACTGTAACAAATGTATTGCTCTTTGTTAGTTAATATTAGTTAATGCATTAACTAATGTAACCTTATTGTAAAATGTAACCATATCTATTGCATACCCTCATATCAGCCAGCACTAGTAGTTGCGTGCTGAATACATACTTTGTAAAACTAGTTAACCAATCACTTTAATCAATCCACTAGTCCACTAAACACACAAACAGCACAGGTACTTCTTCTTCAGACAGAGGAAACTCCTGTGACTTTCTTGAAGGTTTATGCTTCTGAACAGAACCTTTCTAATGTTCTCATTGATCTTCTCAGGAGACGGTGCACGTCACTGATGCCTAAAAGCATGCCATAATTCAAAGGTTTTGCCAAAGCTGATGATTCATCTATAATCTACATCATGATTTCGAGACATGAGTCAGTGCAGCACAAAGTAAAACCGCCTTCATACTTTTCTAAAGTCTTAATAACATTTTAGATGCTATAGGAATCAAGTTTATCTCTCGCAACAACTCCCATTTATGTGACGGCTGACGAGAACAAATGTCGGCACTGCTGCAGGGCTCAAAATCAGACATCTTCACTCACAGATGATGGTTTGCAATGACATCATGCGCAAATATAACAAGATTCACTGAACGGAGGGAGAGTTCTTCAACTACAGGCGCTTTTATGTCCCAGATGTTGATTTTTTATTAAAACTATTAATTTGTATTAAACTTTTAATTGATTTTGGAAAAAAATAAGCATTTTTTTCTTTCTTTTTTCTATTTTTACCCAAAACGGGGCGATGTCAGCATTACGGAGCACCTCCAACCACACAAATTTGTGATGCTGTTTGTGAATGTTCGTTGGAAATATGGTTCCAGGAAACACAGACTCATTAGACTAAGCTGATAATGATGGAAATTGCGACAATAGTTGGCTAACGATGCTTTCTAAAACAATTCATGAATTGTAATTTTAATCTTACTTAATGTAATAATATTTATAATTAAACAAGTAGAAATGTAACAAAAATTCTCCTGTGATGCTTGTACTTACACTGTTGGACATTGCTAGTAGACAAATCAAATATAAAGAGTGTAAAAAGTGTGTTTTAGAAGTTATTTTCTAAAAGTCCAGAGGGTCAAAAGCACCCACAGTTGAAGAAACATGTTATTAAAGGAAGGATTCTCGTTGTGTCACGAGTCTCTGCGTATAACATCCCCTCAAGTCCTGATAAAAGTGACAAAGTGTTGCATTGAAGTTTAATCCACCATAAACCATTTCCAAAGGCCCTTTCGAATGGCATCTTGAATCACAGAAGATTAGATCAATGGGAAAAGTATTGCATCTCAGATCTGAAATTGAATATCAGCTGGTTATGATGCAATAAATGGCATCTGTGTCATAAAAGTAATAATTGACTGTCTAACTTGTGAGTGGGAACAGTGTGGCACTACACCGCTCGTCCTTCTCTTGTGTTCATCAAAATGACACACGGCCCGCAGCAGCCATGCAGGCGTTAGTAACAGTCGCAGTGGTGTTGGAGAAAGTCTCCTGTCACAAACACACCGACGGCTGCTGTGTGGTAATACTATCCGATAACCTCTTTTTCTTGCCGACACCGTGTTGACAGGTGGTATTAAGTAGGTTGCACATTTGCAATTGAAGCGTGGCTTAAAAGAATATAGAGGTCAAAATAATAGTTCACCCAAAAATTGAAAATCTTGGCATTATCTACTCAACCACATGTCATTCCAAACCCACATACAAACACAATAACAGAAATGTAAAAAAGTGTATCGCTCCAATTTTTCATACAACAGTGACCATGGCTGCAATGCAACACTTTAGTATGGGGAACAATTCTCACTTTTAACTAGTTGCTTATTAGTATGCATATTACTAGGATATTGGCTGTTTATTAGTACTTATAAAGCACATAGTAATGCCTTATTCAACATGACTATATTCTACATCCCATAATCCTACCAATACCTAAACTTAACAACTACCTTACTAACTATTAATAAGCAGTAAATTAGGAGTTTATTGAGGCAAAAGTCATATTTAATAGTGAATGTGTTCCCCATACTAAAGTGTTTCCCAACAACAACGACGCTCAAAGTTTAATGCAAAGGGAGATATTTTCTTAAGGACTACAACAAACGGCTGGTAGGGACTACAACGAGCTTCTTCCTGGGTTGGTGACATCACAAGCCCCAAAATTTACATAAACCCCGCCCCCGAGAACACACAAAAAGGGGGCGAGGCCATGTTGGGCTGCTTTAGAGAAGAGGAAGAGTTGTTGTAGTAGAGTGTTGTTGCCATGCCGTCATTTTACACAATTCAACGCTGGATTTGCACAAAAGATTAACATGACGCCACATGCTAGTCGACGAGTTGAATCAACTCCACAGCAACTACATAAATTTATCCACTAACCAAGTTGTAAGTTGTAACTTCTTCCTGAGTCTCTCCATCAGTGTCGACTCCGGTTTGAACAATGTAAGGCTGAACACCGTTACTGACAATCCTCATTTTGGCTGCGTGAGATTCTCCAGCTTTGTTGTTGATGAGCAACCGAAGCGTGAGATGTTAAAGCTCCGCCCTCTTCTGGAAAGGGGGCCGGGAGCAGCAGCTCATTTGCATTTAAAGGGACACACACAAAAACGGGGTGTTTTTGCTCACACCCAAATAGGGGCAAATTTGACAAGCTATAATAAATGATCTGTGGGGTATTTTGAGCTGAAACTTCACAGACACATTCTGGAGACACCAGAGACTTACATTACATCTTGTAAAAGGGGCATTATAGGTCCCCTTTAAAGCCAAAAGAGGGTTTGCGCTGGTGCAAGCTGTTAGTAAATCTGGCCCTTAGTCTATTCTCAATGTGATCAATGTCATACTACATTTTCAGACTGACGGCAGAAGGTCTGGACTCCATAGTAGCATTAGTTGGTGAAGGACATCCCAAGAGGACGTCTGACCGACACGTAAAGCAACCAATCACAGTTGGTTTTGCTCAGCATCATGTTTAGGGGTGTGAAAATGTAAAGTCGATGACTTAGAAACTCCCAAAGTGTTTCCCATTTTGTGTGCCATATGCATCAGACATTCAGCCAACAGTCTGTGACGTCTGAGACTAGATGTAAGTTTAAGTACAAGCCGATGGCTAGCACTAGTTATGAGTGCATTTTTAACCTGGATTTCTTTAAGAAGACAAAAAAAGAACAAAAATTGTTCATTCTTGATTGCAGTTCAATGGGGAAAATTAGGCAAAATGTACATAATCAGCAAAATCTTAATTCCTTTTGAAGCTAATGATCTCGCACTGCACTGTAATGAAGTGAAAGCCAGCATGTGCTAACCGTGTGCTAATTTTCTCATAAAAAGCTGTAATTATGATAATGCTAGTGCCTAAACTGACACTCCATGTCACGGGGATAATGAAATGGTGGCATTTTTCCCTTCACAAGCCCTCTTGAGCCACTGTTCTCTCTCGCCGGGAATGCTGCCTCTTACTAAAACGATTGTCAGGGTAGTTTACGGACAGAAAGGGCAGAGTACCCACTGCTAAAGAGGAGAAGTAGAGGAGTCAAGAGGTTTCAACCCTCTTCTCAGTGAAAGTATAGCTCTACTCATTTTTTTGAAGACAAGTGGCCCTACATGTACTTCACTGAGACACAACGAGAACTGTGTTGGCACATCATGTGTTCTCAGCAAAACAATAATATCAGCCAGAAAACAGAGACAGCATGTGTGCTAAGAATGACTCTACTGTTCAAGATGTACGGGTCATTAACTGGCCGTACTTTTTAAAACACTTGAGTGTGAGTGTGTATAGTGGAGGCTGGGGCTAGTTGTCACACTTTTTATTTTAGTGAATGTTTTTCAGAGTATGTTTGATTTTGAAAGTCAATTTCTGTGTAGGTACACACTGTGAAATCTTGATTAGAAAAAGAAAAAAAAAAAAAAAGTTATTGAACATGTCATCTATTATAGCCCAGGAAAAAAAAAAAAATACTGTTTATTCGCTTCACCATTGATCAAGTGGTTTTATTGTGTTCTCCACTTGTTTTCCCAAAATCTATCGGACAATATTGGAATATTTATTTTAGTATGTACGTTTAAAAAAGGCTTGCAATTTGTTAAATCAGAATTTACCAGCTTCTCCTTTGTGACAACTAGCCCCGGATTCCCTTATAAGTTATAAATATGACAGATAGTGTTGTGGCATCTATGTAAAAAAAGCAAGCAACAAAGCCAAGAGATCAAAAGAATGAATTATGTCAGAACATGCAGTATGTGATCTAAGAAAATATACAGTATATATAATGGAGAGAACAAATGCACATTCTGCATAAAAAAGTTTATGTTGAATTAAAAATTAATCTTTAATAAAATCTAGAATCTGGTGCCATAAGAATGATTTAAGCATTCATCCACTAAAAAAAAAACAAAAAAAAAACAAAAACAATTGTAATTTTTAA
Organism: Mylopharyngodon piceus; assembly: GCA_039654765.1. Lineage (NCBI taxonomy): Eukaryota > Metazoa > Chordata > Actinopteri > Cypriniformes > Xenocyprididae > Mylopharyngodon > Mylopharyngodon piceus. The sequence goes on along the minus strand of CM077440.1, from coordinate 17,474,940 downwards.
ATTGTTTTGTGATGGTACTTCATGCAAATAAATAAATAAATAAATACATACTACTACTAATATTAATAAAAATACTAATAATATTAATAAACTATAACATAATAAAATATATAAAGAAATACAAAAAATAAATAAACAATAATAAATGATCAATAAAAAATGAAACATCACTAAAGCTCATATAAAATATTATTATATTATATTATATTATATTATATTATATTATATTATATTATATTATATAGTACATTATTTTAAATATAAAAAAGTATAAGTGTACAGGCAAAGTATAAATAGTCATAAAAAAGAGTGAAAAAAAAGTGTATGTGCATCAAAACTTTTGCCTGACGCTGTATAATACTGCTTTGACTGAACAACTCAAACTAACAGCTGGGAAATGTCAAATGGAATTGGATACATGAAATATATTTTATGATTTAATTAATGTATCTGTGTGAAGAAATGCATATGGGCCCTTTGACATCTGTGCAATGTGTTTGAAAAGTCACAAAGTAAAAGCGGGTTAACGGGAAGATACTTCAATATAAACTACAATATGAGTTTCAAATAACACAATTCAAGACGCAAAAAAACAAGATGTCTGAGAAAACAGGTTTTCACTTTCTCTTGGTTTTAAACTCTGTTTTGCAGATGTCTAACGAGCCAGTGCTCTGACTAAACAGATTTGAACAAAGAGCCGATCTATTTTGTACCATCATTAGCTACTGATGAAGTGCTCAGGCCAACTGCACTCTTGACTATACACTATAAGTCTATAGGACAGGCCGTAGTGACACCATAAACCAGAGGCACTGATATAAAACCATGGAGATAAATGAGCTACAAGCAGGTATTAAGAGATTAGCAACTGATGCACTCAAACTGCTGCCACAGAATCAGGTTCTTAATCAATAACACACACTGATGCAATGAAAGCAAAGCATGCCTGATAAACCCTCTTGAACATTAACTTAATTAACTGAGAAACACCCATTTTAAGGGTATACTTTTGTGAGCATCCTCTTGTTTTGCTGCAAATTTTAGTGGATAATTCCCATTATTTACAACGGAATGCCACATAAATACCATTATACATAATATGGTAATCATTCAGTACCATAATATACACTGCCTGCCCCCCAAAAAGTTGCTGTTTGGATTTAAATAGGCAAACACTTAAGAGTCTATGACTGGATCATTATTGCAGTGATTATTATGTTTCTAGTATGTTATATGTTTGGCAACAGTTCTTCTAAACCTAATTGATGGTGTGTGTAGCTTTTCATTTCTTAAACAACCATGTAGAAAAACACATCATGGCCATATTCTAGTGAAATCTGGATTTTTTTTTTTTTGAGTAACTTCCTTAAAGGCCCACTGAAGTACCTTGAAACACCCAGCATTATTCAATGGGTTGAATTTCCATTGAAACAGGAATACAGGGCGGGACATATCGAACAGCTCCTCCCCTTTTTAAAAATAGCCAATAGCGATTTGTTTATATCACAGCTCGGCCAGAGCTGTTGAGCTTGGTAAAGCCTCAGTTTCCTCCTATTCTCTAACCGTTTCTCCGTCTAATCTCCACTTTAAAATATAGCATTCTGTGCAGAATTCAAATGGGTCCGATACGTTTCCTGGTTTGACTTGCACATATGATCCGCTCTTTACTATCACGTCTCTGGACTGGAGCAGACTGTGTGCGCGCTGCGGCCGTTCGCGTGACATTAACGTGAAACCAGACTTCATTCGCCACAATGGAAAACATATTTACACTGTCTGAATCGTTCCCTATATAGTGTACTATGTACCATTCACCATGTAGAAAACAGTAAATGTGTGAACAAGTGACCGATTTGAGCCACAGCTTCAGCGTCTATGTATAGTGTAGGGGGCGGGACGCTTTAGAGTCTAGAGAGCATTTGATTGGACAGATCTGATGAGAAGCTGAAATGCGGCATGATGTCATCAAAATCATTGATCCATGCTGGCGGAAGTGAGAGACTGTAAGTTTTGAATGCTTATATCTTCTAAATGTGAATGCTGTCATTGTTTTGGAGCTCACTAGCTTATAGATAACAGGCTAATATATTCATACTTAAAGCAAAAAAAACTTCAATTTTGATTTCATGGGGACAATCCATTTAAAAGTACATTTCATCTAAATAACAATGAGTCAGCTAGCGAGGAGACAGTCTAAAAAGTTCCTTTTTATCCTAAATTACCATTGTAAATTTTGATCAAATGATAAAAATAACGTCAAGGGCCATTTTTCCAAGATTAAACCCCATAGTCAAACATAAAATACAACATCAGTCATACAACATTTCCCTCCAAGTCTGTGCCTACAAAATACATCCAGTGAGCGCTCAACCCATTCACCTCTCCCGAACATCATCATCCGCTCAGCCATCTTATATCTTTACACTTGTGTCGCATAACCTTAAAATAATGGCCAATGAAAGTGGATGCAGCGGCTGATTCAGATGTTCAGGAAGGGACTCTTTAGCAGGTGTGGTCTGTGACAGCTTCCATCAGGGACTGCAGAACCTCTCCTGGTGCCTTCATATACCAGTTTCTCCCTCCAGCAGGCAAATTAGCATCTGCCCCATATCCTGAGGGACTGCAGCAGATGCACACACCGGAGTGCCCGGAGATTAGCCATGCATGAGGATATTGATATACAGAAGTATGTGTGTGTGTGTGGCTTGATAGTAGCTTGGTACATCGTACTGAGTGATATCCTTTATCAATCCCCCAGATGCCTAATTGTTGTGCTAATGATGCCGGGGCTAATGGAAATGTTTATAGTTTCCATTTTGAAATGATAGCGCAGTAATTAGCCACACTTCAGTTCATTAAGCACTGCGAGAGCCAGACAGGAAGTGGCACTCAGATGGGGGGTGGGGGTGGGGGTTGCTTGGAGAGCCTGAGAGGGAGGAGTGGTCTAGTGCATTCATCATTTAATGTCATTAGCAAGTTTAACACTTACTTTATTGATAAAGAAAATGTTTAACATCTATGAAAAATTCTGGACTGCTTTCAGCATTTATTATACACAGCAGTGGAGTTAAGTACCAGAAAAATACCATGGTTTTACTTACATACAAAATGTATGTAGTGCAAGCATGCATGAAAATAAGACGCATGATCTAGGCTTTGCTAGCGTCACTCTCTAGCAGTTGAGCTACTGGAACACATACCTGCCGTAAGTTAGCAGGTAATGTTCTTAATTTAACAAATTAATAAGTATTTTCGTGATTCTTGATGACATTCGTTTACATTTATGCATTTGGCTTTTATTCAAGGCAACTTACATTGCACTTAAGGTATACATTTTATCAGTTCATGCATTCCTTGGAAATCGTACTGTGACCTTGGCATTGCTACTGTAGCACTCTGTTTGAGCTAAAGGAATGAATGAAAACATCTGCAATGATTGACATTGACATTTCAGAGTCTTTCACAGAATGGGCACTTCAGTTTGCAGAAAGTTAAGAAAAAAGTCGAAATTATGACAAAATGTGACTCATGTATGTCAATTTAGACTTTTTGTCTCACCATGACTCATAATGTTGACTCAAGTTGTAATTTTGACCTTTTATCTCATATTTATGACTTAATATATCATTTAGTATTTCATTATCTTGACTTTTTTTGTCATAATTCTGACTTTTTGTGTCATAACTACGATTTTTTCAAATGTGCTTCCATATTATCAGTAGTCAAAGGTTGTTGTTACCATGCCGTCATTTTACGCCGGACTGCTTCACAAATGAGGGTCAATTCAACGCTGGATTTGTACAAAAGATTAACATGACGGCACATGCTATCGATGAGTTGAATCATCTCCACAGCAACTACATAAATTTATCCACTAACCATTCAGAAACATCCAGTTTCATTCTAAAAGTTGTAACTTCTTCCTGAGTCTCTCCATCAGTGTCCGACTCCGGTTTGAACAATGTAAGGCTGAACACCGTTACTGACAATCCTCATTTTGGCTGCGTGAGATTCTCCAGCTTTGTTGTTGTTGAGCAACCGAAGCGAGAGCTGTTAAAGCTCCGCCCTCTTCTGGAAAGGGGGCCGGGAGCAGCAGCTCATTTGCATTTAAAGGGACACTTCATATGTTTTTCATATGAATCTCAAAGTGACGGCAGCCATTGACTTCTATTATATGAATCACCGAGGACCACGGTTTCAGCTAAAAATCTTCTTTACTGTTCTACTGAAGAAAAAAATTCACTTACACCTTGGATGGCCTGAGGCTGACTAAATTAACAGCAAATTTTCATTTTTGGGTGAACTATCCAACATGACACACACAATGGCATCAAAATCGTTGATGGAAATATTGGAAATAATAATACGTTATTCAAACGGTATGTCCAAAGATTTCGGCTGTGGCTACAGCCACAGTTCTACACCGCGCTTATTTGGAGAGCAAGATGATGCACCTCCATTTTTTCCTGCATCCGTTTTAAAAGCCTCGTCACATGCATGTGTACGCCTACGTCATTACCAAAACAACCCATGCAGGTAGGTTGGTTATGTCTGGACTGGACACACAAATCTTATTTGATCACTTTCAATTATTAGTGCGGAAAGTCTGCCTGAAAAGACCTGATTTGAGTTAAAATCTGATTTGCCTGCAGTCTGAACGTAGCCAAAGACTAAAGCTTTTTTAATTATGACTTTTTTTTTCTTCAGACAGGAATTAATTGAGGAGTAGACGCATCCTGGCTGAGGGAGAGATGCCAGCTGAACAGAGTGAGCAGAGGCCCCGGGCGCAGGAACAGACAAGCCCGCATTAGTCCGAAGTGGGGTGGCAGATTTGACGTGTAATTAAATACACCTATTTCCACCCATCAAACACCTTCCGCAGTCAGGCCTGGGCCATCTGCTACATCAGCTGGTCTAAACAAACAGCACAAAAGCGGCAGGAATGGAGATAAAGCATGTAAGAAAGAGCTGTGTTTGTGTGCTCACACGGTGTGTTACTTTTGACGGCAACTCTTTTGGCTCCTTTTCTAGCTCTCCTGCTGGTATGATACAAGTCAACTAAAAAGGTTGCGACTGGTTTAATTTATTTCTGTTTCCATGACCCCTTCCTCATAATAACATATCCCAGCTTGCGTCAGGATTACAGAGCAAATAAGTTGCAATTTAGCATCTTTTTGGGGCAAGAAGGTCAAAGGAAGGAAAATAAACATTAAACCATGTCCACTAACCACCCTGAGAACCTGAGAAAAAAAAGGAAAGTGAAATAACATATTTATTCGCAATAGTGAGAAGTTGAGAACCCCACTGGCAAAATCCTGGCAAAAACTCATTTATTATCATGCTGTGCCAAAGGACATGGAAAAATTCCTCGACTTCAGCTGTTACCAGGCCTGTGTACCGCATCCAATTTATCCAAGTATGTAACGGTGGCTTTGCCAAGATCACACCAAGCCAAATTTAGTGTGTGGGGCATCACACAGAGAAGTGATGCATCATCTAAATACATCCCACAACTCAGTGCTCCAACAAACACATTTAATCTAACATTTAAACATGCCAGGAGTCTTTTGTAATCCAGAAGATACAAACCAGTGCAGCAGAAAATACATCAGACATGATGAAAGCTAAAAAATCTGATGTTTGAAAAAGGCAACTCAACTTACTAGTACACTACCAGGCAATGGTAATAATTGGGTTTTCTAAATAAATGAACCTCATAATTAATCTCAATTTTCTGATGAATAATAATTGAAATGGAATAGTTGTTGATGATTTACATGGCACCAAATTAATCTGAAAAAAGCAAGGAAATGTATCATTATTTGATTTAGAGGGCCTTGCTAAAGTGTTTGTACAGGCTAAATCACTGTGTATTTTAAGACATTAACAAGTTTTACATTGTGCAGTCCAGAAATTGTATCTATAATATTCAGAAGCCATGTTCAATTGATAAAGAAGCTTGTTTACACCGCGGAATAAAACTAATTAAAAGATAATTCTGGCTTTTTATCTCACAATTCTTATTTTTTTTCAGAATTGCATGATATAAAGTCGCAATTGTGAGTTATAAAGTCAGAATTGCTGATATAAAGTTTATATCACACAAGAGAATCCTTCGAAAAATGTCAGAATTGCGACTTTATATTTCATAGTTCAGAATTAATAACGCAATTTTGACTTTATAACGTAATTAGACTTTATATCTCACAATTCTGACATTATAACGCAATTTCGACTATATCTCACAATTCAGACTTTATAACACAATTCTGACTTTATTACTCACCATTCAGACTTTATAACTCGCAATTGTGACTTTATGTCATGTAATTTCGACTTTATAACACGCAATTCTGACTTTATAACTCACCATTCAGACTTTATAACTCGCAATTGTGACTTTATATCATGTAATTCTGACTATAACACAATTCTGACTATAACTCACAATAGTGACTTTTTATCATGCAATTTCAACTATAACACAATTCTGACTATAACTCACAATAGTGACTTTATATCATGTAATTCTAGCTATAACACAATTCTGACTATAACTCACAATTCTGACTTTATAACGCAATTCTGACTTTATAACTCGCAATTGCAACTTTATATCTCGCAATTCAAGCTTTAAAACTCGCAATTTTGTGTTTATATCACGCAATTGTAACTTTATAACATGCAATTCTGACTTTATATCTTGCAATTCGAACTTTATGACTCGCAATTACTAGTTTATATCACGCAATTCTGATGTAAACTCACAATTGTGAGAAAAAAGTGTCACAATAAATTTTTTATTTTTTTATTCTGTGGCGAAAACAAGCTTCTATACAACTGTGTATTCAAAAAAAAAAAAACATTCACTGAATGACACAAATAACTTTTGTATGACTCAAAGGTGAGTAAATGACAAAATGATGAACTATTTCTTTAAAAAAAAAAAATGAAAATGGGTAACTATGTGACAGTCGATAACAGAATACAGCAAAAATATAGTGTTGCTTGTTTGTGTCAGATTAACCGTTGACTAGTTCCTTCCTGCTGTCACCATCTACAGTACTGCACAAGTGCAACTTACATCATGTGATCCATGACCAGTCAAAACAGACACAACATACTGATTAGTGGCAGAATTCTGGAAGAAACAGGAAAAAAATCAAATATTTATGTAAATGTTTACACAAATACAATCCACAAATCCAGTGTCTCCAACTTTATCATAAGCACTTTAACTTTTCCAACTATAAATGTGATATGTACTCGGCTGCACTGAAAAATGATCATATAAACCATTTTTCTAGAGGGTGCTTTTTGTGCTTGAGGCATTTATATGATTTTTTTTTTATCCAATATATTTTCATCAGAATTAATAGTTTATGTGCATAGATTGTTTTCAATTTACAAATGAAGATAATACATTAATGTAAGTCTCAAAGTGTTTGCAATGTGTCAATGGCAATATATTGAATGCACCATATGGTTCCTGTTTGCGTTACATTTCAAAAAGAGATCCAAGTATGCCTGTTAATGACAAGTGAATAGGTACATAAATAACTGAAAGAAATGGAAAATTGCAAATAAATTATGAACTCATTATGCAGTATCTAAAACAGAAATTATTATCATAATGAAAGGCAATTATTTTTAATTAAATAACCCTAGCGTAAAAAAAAAGCCAATTTACTGATGTTATTTCACTTGACATCAGTGAAATGCAGCATATTGCTAATACTGCAGTATATAAACATTCAACAGTGGGTGTTTTGGAGAATCTGAAAGATACAAACATGATAGTTATAGTGCAGAGGCATGCTTGACAGAATAATTTTACATCACCACAATGGATAGAGAATAGCTAAAGCATGCACGCAAATGTCAACAATGATTTCATTTGTGACATTGACTGAATCAGACCTCATTTTCCTGCCCTCATCACACGACACTGGGCCTGAAAGATCTCTCAAGTGAACACAGCTCTTTTGAGCTTTATTGATAACTAACATACACCGTAATAAAGATAAAACGTAGCAAACAAACAACAAATGGAACCGTACACTATATTGTGTTGCCCTCAGCATGCCTTTGCTTCTCATTTTTCCTGCATTTGTTCTTAAAAGTCAACAGCACATCTGTGTCAGTGTGGAGTAATTGCTTTGGGAGCAAAAGCTCCAGGCATCAAAAGTGAAGGACATGCTGCAAAATTTATGCAGTGTAAAGTATGTGCAAAAATGGCAAGAAGCTTAGTAAAACAAAAAACAAACAAACAAGCAAACAAAAAAAACAAAAAAACAAACGTAAAATGTAGATTTTATATATATCGCCATCTGCATACTGAGCTGTTTTGAGATATTGAGCTTCAAAGTTTGTGCATTCCATTCAACTTTGTAGATAGAACTTTTTTTTTTCTAAATAAAAAGCCCCAAAATGTACACAACATAAAAAAAATAAAAAAAAAAACCCTCACATAAGTTGTCACAGAATAAGAATGTGAATAACTCAAAAAATGTCATATAGAACCATAGACTGTATAAAACAATGGACATAGTGTCCGTGACGTCACCTGTAGGTTTCTGAAGAGCATTTTTGAAGCCCAAAGTGGGCGGAGCCGGTCATCGCCATCTTGGCAGCACATCACTCCAGGATAACTGAAAATGGGCAAAGAGGCGGGACGTGGGTGGAGCTAACACACCGCAGACAAATGGCTAGTAGTGACAGCAGCGGAAATCCACCTGTCACTCAAGTGGCCACGCCCTTAATTATACAGAACTTTAATGCTTAATATAATCAAAAAAGAGATGAATTATAAAAAAAATCGACCCCCTCAGAGTTGTCATGAAGGGCAAAATTAGCTGTATAGACCAAAACCACTTTTTGTACCAGGCTGTAAACATATTTTCCTGCTGTAAAGTTGGGCATTTTAACATGGGGGAAGATACAGATTTGACTCCCTTCTGAAGCCTGTCTCTAGTGGCCGGTCGATGAATTGCAGTTTAAGACACTTCTGTGTTGGATTCAAGAGAGAGACCGGAAGGTTGCCGCTTGTATAGAACCTTATAATTCCAAGGTTGACGATATATTTCAAATATTTAATATAAGTCTTACCAAGTCTGCACTTATTTGATCAAAAATACAGTAAAAAAAAATAAAATAAATAAATAACGCAGTTGAGAGAGAGAGAGAAAAATAGAGTTTAAAAAATACAGATCAAAAATACATTTAAAAAAAGAAAAACAGCATTTATTTGAAATAGAAATATTTTGTAATATATATATATATATATATATATATATATATATATATATGTGTGTGTGTGTGTGTGTGTGTGTGTGTGTGTATATATATATATATATATATATATATATATATATATCCCTACTGGATAAAATTATTAATTTCTGTAAAAAAAAAAAAAAAAAAAATCAGTCTGACCTTTTGGAGTTTACTGTTCGGCGTAGTGCCGCCACTTTTCCACAGCTCAGTGAGCTATTTACGCACACCAAAGTCTACCTTTCAGTAGCCAATAGCCAGAGACAGGTGGAGTAAAATTCATTGATGTTCCCTGCAGTTATCTCTACACACTCACCCTGCCTGGAGAGAGTGGGCAGATACTGTCAGAACAGACCCTCAGCTCAGATTAGGCTATTCATCAGCCTGCTGTTATTGCCCTGTCTTCCAGCCTAATAGCCCCACTCACTGAGCCTGACTCACACTCCAGGAGATGCACTGGAAACTCGGCCAGTCAATAACAGTCAAAGGTCTGACTCTGCAAGAGTGTTTTTCCTGAAAATATGACTCTACTTATGGGGGGATGTATTACGGTTTCCACAAAAATATTAAGCAGCAACTGTTTTAAAGATTGATAATAATAAGAAATGTTTTTTGAGCAGCAAATCAGCATATTAGAATGATTTCTGAAGGATCACGTGACACTGAAGACTGGAGTAATGATGCTGGAAATTCAGCTTTGCATCACAGGAATCCATTTGACCCAGGTATAACATGTATCTCACCTCAGAAAGCCCACAGAGAAGCTTGAGGCGTTTGCACAGACTAGCACTGTCACACTGCGACAAGAGAAATAAAACGGAGCGGTTGAGAACAGAACGGCGCAATATCCAGTTCACAGCGGCCCTTTGAAGGGCACCAATGCACCACAGATCAATAACAGAACGAGAAGAAAAGGAGTAAGAGGATGGAAAAAAAAATGCTGATGGAAAATGATGAAGTGGAACATGAAATGTTCTGAAGGTGAACTAATTCACATAATACATTGTATTATGGGGAAAATATTAGTTATATTCCTAGATGCTTTATCACGCATTAGGCCATACTAAAAAGCATATGAGAAAGATCCATAGCTCAGAGGTCTTACATGCCATAATCATTACTGGTCCATTATCATTTATAGCATGTTAGCCATATTTATAAAAATAAATAAGAAACACACATTTGAGAACTTGTGTAAGAATAAAAAGCATAAATGGAGCTTACATGAGGTTAAAGAACTGCTCTGTGGATCAAATGACTGATCCGTTTATAATTTGCGTAGAAAGGCACACAAATGATGACTAATTACCGTGTTTACAGACCCCCATTACAGTCACACGTGGTAATGACATGTCTTACACCGCTGCAGTGTGCAGCAGTGGTTTGACAACAGGGAAAATTACAGTCTTCAACATAAAGAAAGGAAATTAAGGTGAATAGCATTACGACATCAAACAACAGGAATTCCCACTTCGACCAACAGTGATGTCTGATAAAAAACATAGCTGTGTCGATGCCACTTTACATTTTAAACATCAAGAATCACATGGCCACTATTACTGCTTTATTTTGCCAAGATTGCTGATCATTGGTTGCATTTGCAATCTGGGGGCACATAAGATAAATTGTTTCATACACATTAGCAAAAAACACTGGAATGACACCATAAAACAATTCCCAACTTTTGAAAAAAAGTTTTTTTTTTTTTTTTTAAGTCACCCTGTGGTGAAAATCAAGTTTTTAATGTTGTTTATATGTCTATGTGGTGTTTTTAATATGCTTTCAGACAAACTATGTGCAAATTCATCTTTAAAACTGCAGTAAACCAAAGACAGTCTCACAAATGTGGTTTGAAATCACTGGTGTTTCTGACATCACAAACTACCTTCGATCCGATCATCAACGAGTGTATCTCTGAGCTGGTGTGAGTGTGTGGAGGCGGGGCTAATTTGCATATTCATAGAACTGTGTATACTAAATGAGGCAAGGGTAGGGTGACCACCCGTCCCACTTTGCGTTGTACCGCACAGCATTTTCACCCCTTGTCCCGCACGTCGCATATTGAGAAAATGTCCCGCATTTTCATCAGTCTGTTGGTTTTTAATTATCATATTAAGAAAATGTGCATGCGTTCTTTTGCCTTTTTAAGAAAGCATTTTAATTATTCTTTTTGCGGCATAGTTTTTCACCTATATTTAACGGCGCTTCGTCAGAAGTAACATCCCGCCTTACACAAATACAACAGCCGTTTTTTAAATCCTATCCAATGGTTGAAAAGAAAGGAGTAAACACGGTCACTGGTAGGTTGTGACGGCTGTCAATCAAAATGTGGACCGTTGATTCGTTCCATGTGTTCCCTGTCAGAAAACCAATGTATAATTAGGTAAATTAAAATTTTACAACAACAAAAAAAGAGAAAATGTTCTTTTAGTAAAGACTGGGCTAGGACATATACCTGGGTGAGGATGATAGAAGGAAATACCGAAAGAGTTTTTTGCAAGCAGCTTTTCTATTTCACATGGAGGAGAATATGACGTTAGGCGTCACAGCACATGTGAATCACACAAGAAAAGGGAACAACAGAAAGACACGTCCAAGTCAATGCTGCCTTTGGGCTCAGTGATGTTGAATTTAAATGACATGTAAAATAAAGACATGTTATGTTACATTGTGATGTAATGGTGTTTTCTGGAAAGGACTAAAGCACAAGGTATTTTTATCAGCTGAAAGGCAGAATACAAATGTTTTTATTAAGTTAGATAGACATTATATAACAGCTTCAGGTTATGTTTTAGTGTTGGTAACATGTCCCACATTGTCCCACACAAACTTAGTAATCGTCCCACATTTGGTTTGTTTGATGGTGGTCACCCAGGCAAGGGTTTAGAGTTACATTCAAGCTATTTTATTTCTAAGAAAAAAAAATGTTTAAATATGTCATTTTGGTGAGTTTTAAGGAATAAAATGATTGACTAAGGGGGACTTTAGGGGAAGTAATGCAATATTGTAATGCATTACTTTTTAAAAGTAACTTTTGTGTGCAACTAAAATAACTTCACTATCTCAAATTTCAAAACCTATTTATAAACTGCTTTCATTTAAACACTGTTTAAACCAACTGCTTGAGTGCAAACAGAATCTGCAGCCTTTAAACTTTGTTGGATGTAGTAAGCACAACGGACAGCATAAGGTCCACGCCTTGAGAGCAAAGGGATACACTAAGGAAATGAGGAATAGATGAGGAATTTAATGGAAAATTTAAATACTGTACCACACCTAGGACACAGGTATTTGTGTCTGGTCACAGGCAAGTTGTCATGCATTTTTAGAATTTAGTAATAAATAAATAATCATTTATTTTACAAACCCGATTCCAAAAAAGTTGGGACACTGTACAAATTGTGAATAAAAAAGGAATGCAATAATTTACAAATCTCATAAACTTATATTTTATTCACAATAGAATATAGATAACATATCAAATGTTGAAAGTGAGACATTTTGAAATGTCATGCCAAATATTGGCTCATTTTGGATTTCATGAGAGCTACACATTCCAAAAAAGTTGGGACAGGTAGCAATAAGAGGCCGGAAAAGTTAAATGTACATATAAGGAACAGCTGGAGGACCATTTTGCAACTTATTAGGTCAATTGGCAACATGATTGGGTATAAAAAGAGCCTCTCAGAGTGGCAGTGTCTCTCAGAAGTCAAGATGGGCAGAGGATCACCAATTCCCCCAATGCTGCGGCGAAAAATAGTGGAGCAATATCAGAAAGGAGTTTCTCAGAGAAAAATTGCAGAGTTTGAAGTTATCATCATCTACAGTGCATAATATCATCCAAAGATTCAGAGAATCTGGAACAATCTCTGTGCGTAAGGGTCAAGGCCGGAAAACCATACTGGATGCCCGTGATCTTCGGGCCCTTAGACGGCACTGCATCACATACAGGAATGCTACTGTAATGGAAATCACAACATGGGCTCAGGAATACTTCCAGAAAACATTGTCGGTGAACACAATCCACCGTGCCATTCACCGTTGCCGGCTAAAACTCTATAGGTCAAAAAAGAAGCCATATCTAAACATGATCCAGAAGCGCAGGCGTTTTCTCTGGGCCAAGGCTCATTTAAAATGGACTGTGGCAAAGTAGAAAACTGTTCTGTTGTTAGACGAATCAAAATTTGAAGTTCTTTTTGGAAAACTGGGACGCCATGTCATCCGGACTAAAGAGGACAAGGACAACCCAAGTTGTTATCAGCGCTCAGTTCAGAAGCCTGCATCTCTGATGGTATGGGGTTGCATGAGTGCGTGTGGCATGGGCAGCTTACACATCTGGAAAGGCACCATCAATGCTGAAAGGTATATCCAAGTTCTAGAACAACATATGCTCCCATCCAGACGTCGTCTCTTTCAGGGAAGACCTTGCATTTTCCAACATGACAATGCCAGACCACATACTGCATCAATTACAACATCATGGCTGCTTAGAAGAAGGATCCGGGTACTGAAATGGCCAGCCTGCAGTCCAGATCTTTCACCCATAGAAAACATTTGGCGCATCATAAAGAGGAAGATGCGACAAAGAAGACCTAAGACAGTTGAGCAACTAGAAGCCTGTATTAGACAAGAATGGGACAACATTCCTATTCCTAAATTTGAGCAACTTGTCTCCTCAGTCCCCAGACGTTTGCAGACTGTTATAAAAAGAAGAGGGGATGCCACACAGTGGTAAACATGGCCTTGTCCCAACTTTTTTGAGATGTGTTGATGCCATGAAATTTAAAATCAACTTATTTTTCCTTTTAAAATGATACATTTTCTCAGTTTAAACATTTGATATGTCATCTATGTTGTACTCTGAATAAAATATTGAAATTTGAAACTTCCACATCATTACATTCCTTTTTTATTCACAATTTGTACAGTGTCCCAACTTTTTTGGAATCGGGTTTGTATATTATAATATATAATCAAATATATATATTTATAATTCCTGAATATAAAGGAATAATATATGAATGTCAATCTGGATGTTTATTTGTTAATCTGAATGTTTAATTATAAGTCTGAACATACATGCAAATCCAAATATATAGTTGTAAGTCTAAATATAAAGTATACATATATAATTTCCAACAGCTTTTTTTGCCAAGACTTTAAAGGTATGTGCCCAGACAGAAACTGACCTGAGGAATTTTTACTGGAGTAAAGGTGTGAGTGACTTTCCCCAGTCTTCTCTACAGTGTATAATTGAGAATCTGAAGGCCAGCTGACTCATTAACTGGAAAAGAGTGGACCGCGGCCTTCTACAAGGTCTGCGTCCACATCACCAATTACACATCTATCTGTTTGAAATGCTCCATATCACCAGAAATAGCAGAGTATACTAAAAGAAAGCAAATGTTTCCTCTCGGGCCTCAGAGGTTCATCCTCATGTGACTCATAGCACAGGCTGCTGGTGTAAAATGTATGCGGACCTTGTGAAAGCATATCATGAACACAATATGTCATGTTTCACTGCTTGCTGTTGGATTGCATAGATTTGTGGTCCACATGAGAGCTGCTTGCTTGCCATATCACAATAGGCTGCATTGTCATTGTCTAATTGTATTTGGGAGACATACATTACCTCAGTCAGTAAACAATTATAGTTATGTTTACTAGGAAGTCAAGCCTCATTCAGGCATCCATATCTAGGTAAAGTCCAGGGATTAAGCTACTGCTTGGCTATGAACACACTGGGATGGAAAATGACAAAAATAGTTTCTGTAAATCCCTAACAGACAAATGTTTTGCATCTGTGGTCTTTTGCAAACTAAAAATAAAAATTGTACACTTCAGCAATTTAGATTCAAGTGGGTCAGGGAAAAAAGCTACAAAAGTGACCCAGTTCTCCCTCCTGTTAGTGTTTAATATCAGAACATACATTGTTTCAGGCGATGACAACCACACCAGATGTGACGCTGGCAGATGTGTGCAGTAATTAAGGCGCTAAGAGGCTTTCTATTAATTATTCTATTTTCCCAAAGGGAGAAATCATACACATTCACATAAGAGGCATGCACACTATTACTGCACAATTTAGATCCAATTGTTTCAAACAGCCACGGAATTTGAAAGATAATATAACTGATTGCATAACAACTAGTGTGTTGGTGTCTTATCATTTGGCAGTATATTGTTTAGTCTAAGTTCTGTTAGGTTTCCCCCTTTTTTTCATGCATTTTTGTTAGAATGTAAAGAAATTCCAAATAAAAACATCTAAATACAAGTTTCCCGATGAAACAAATATTATTAATAATGCAACAGTAATTGTTTTCTTCTGCTGGAGATTCATGCATTTCAATACAAATTCTGCTAATGGTTGAAAGCCAGTGCAAAAGTGCAGGTGAAAAAAAAATAAAATTTTGGTTCTTGTGCCAAAATTTGTATTATTATATGGGAGAATATTAACCTTAATCATTTGATATTTTTTTTTTATTAATAATTCAATTAAATAATATTGTTAACACTAACATTATTTTGTAAAAATATTATATTATTTAAGTATATTGGTATTTTTCCAGTGTGATTTTACTGTTATGTATACTATTATATTATTTTTTTAACATTTTGAATTACATTATTTTTAATATTTTCAGCTATCATTTTAATTTTAGTTAATGTATATAATGTATATATTTATATAATATAATGTATATATGTGTGTGTGTGTGTATGTGTGTGTGTATATATATTATATATACACACACATATATATATATATATATATATATATATATATATATATATATATATATATATATATATATATTGTTTTTTAATATTTCTAATAGTTTTATCTCTTAATTTATTTTTATTT
This sequence comes from Mylopharyngodon piceus, assembly GCA_039654765.1. Taxonomy (NCBI): domain Eukaryota; kingdom Metazoa; phylum Chordata; class Actinopteri; order Cypriniformes; family Xenocyprididae; genus Mylopharyngodon; species Mylopharyngodon piceus. The sequence continues at coordinate 17,458,802 of CM077440.1, read as the reverse complement.
CAGTTAAGTTTTTGTAATTGTAGTATTTCATCTTAAACTTATTTCAATTAACTGCCAAGGCAAAGGCAGCTTTTTTTTTTTTATTTTATTTTTTTTTTTATTAATTTACATTTTTCATCTTATAAATCATTTTATTTCAGCTTTATTTGAATTAAAGGGATAGTTCACCCAAAAATGAAAATTAATTTACTCACCATTATTGTTCCAAACCTGTAGTAGTTTCTTTCTTCTGTTGAACACACACTCTAAAAAATGCTGGGTTAAAAACAACCCAAGCTGGGTAAAATATGGACAAACCCAGCAGGTTGGGTTAAAGGGCACCTATTATGCCCTCTTTCACAAGATGTAATATAAGTCTCTGGTCTGGTCAAGTGTCTGTGAAGTTTCAGCTAAAAATATGGGGGTGAGCAAAAACATGCCATTTACTATATTACTATATGGCTGGCTTAAAATAAACCCAAAATTGTTTGAAAAAAAAAAAAAAATGGCTGGGTGAAAACAACCCAATCCCTGGGTTTGTCCATATTTAACCCAGCATTTTTTAGAGTGCAAAAGAATATATTTTGAAGAATTTTAGTAACCAGACAGTTGACGGTAGCCATTGACTTCCATTGTATTTTTCCCCCCTACTATGGAAGTCAATGTCTACCATCAACTGTCTCTACAATGTGGGCAAGTCTGGTTTAACTGTAAACAGTTAATTCAATGTAATGTAGAAATGACCTTCACTCTGACTCATGGCTCTACCATCTATCCTTTACACCCCAACAAATACCAAACTCACAAGGGCATTTCCCAAAATTCCCATTGGACCTGTGCATGTGGGTATTTATGCAAGTGTAAAAAATACCTGCATTTCCTTAGCCAAGCTCTAGTCCTCTGCAGACCTGACAAAGGTCATTCAGAATCAATTACATGACATGCTAACATGCCTCTCTTCCTCAGGGCTTCATTCTGACTTTGTCAGAGTTCCCCTCTGGGCTCTGAGACAAGCAGAGATTGTAATGAGCCTTTGTCAGAGGAAAAGAGATAAACAACAGATTATTTGAATGGATAAATAGTGGAGCCCATTTTTGCATTCGAAACCTAATACCTATTCAGTGCTTTCATCTGCCACAATTAAGTCAATTGAACTATCATCTTTTGGGGGGTTTTCCTCACCAAATAATGCAGATTATTCTACATATCAGGTAATCTGTTAATTTTTTTATCGATTGACAGTCCTAAAATTAATGCAAAATCACTTGCGACAATGCTTTCAAACAATGATTGCAAAGCTCTTTAAACATTGGAGAGCAATTGTGTATAATGCAAGTATGAACATAACTCAAAGTGTGAGAGACAAAACAAATAAAGACATAAATTATCAAATGGGAAAGGGTAACATACATTTAGCTGGTCATTATAGCAAAATAAACCCCAACAGGGTGATCAAGACCCCAATGCACAGTTGCAACTTGCATTAATATGATTAATGCATATGCAACACAAACTTCAGGGCTTACCTATGGAAGCTTGTTACCATAGGTAAGCCTGAATAAAAAATAAAAAAGGTAATCTCACTATTCCGGGTAATTTCAGTGGAAACACGGCTTTAGACACCTCACCCCTCCACGACACCCTGAAGGACCTACCTGAGAGGTAAGACTTGAACCATTGGAGTGCAGTTCCTGAGATGCCCTTCGTCTTGAGGGTTGACAGGAGGATCTTGTGGTTAACCGTGTCAAAAGCAGCAGACAGATCCAGCAACATGAGTACTGAGGATTAGCTCTTGCCAGTCTCAGAGCTTCAATAACCGAGACTCAGTTGAGTGTCCGCTTTTGAAACCAGACTGGTTGTTGTCCAGGAGGTTGTTATGAGTAGGAAATGTAGAGAAGTGGTTGAAAAAGACTTGTTGGTAACACTTTAGTATGGGGAACACATATTCACTATTAACTACGACTTTTTCCTCGATAAACTCCTAATTTACATCTTATTAATAGCTAGTAAGTTAGTTGTTAAGTTTAGGTATTGGGTAGGATTAAGAATGTAGAATAAGGTCATGCAGAATAAGGCATTAATATGTGCTTATTAATTACTAATAAACAGCCAATATTCTAGTAATATGCATGCTAATAAGCAACTAGTTAAAAGACCCTAAAATGAAGTGTTACCGACTTGTTCAAGTGTTTGAGAAATGAATGGAAGAAGGGAAACCGGTCTGTCATTTTCTAGATGTGCTGGATTTAGAGTGGGTTTCTTAAGCAGTGGGGTTACCCGTGCCTGCTTAAATGCTGTAGGAAAGGTACCAGTGTGAAGAAAGGTGTTGATGATATTAGTGAGTGCGGGTACAACTGAGGAAGAAACGGCTTGAAGGAGATGAGTGAGGATAGGATCAAGCGGACAGGTATAGGGTGATTGGAAAGGATGAGTTTGGAGACTTCTGCCTCTGAGAGTGGATAAAAAAAGTTAGAATTGTGAGACAAAAGGTCACAATTATCTTTTAAATTGTTTTATTCTGTGTCAGAAACGAGCTTCCATACTTACCTTTTCAGTTTTGAGAAGATATTATTTTATCCATATAATAAAAAGTCAGTGGGGTCCACAAAATAGCACTGGGCCTTGTTTACTTTCGGGTAAAAAAAAATAAAAATAAATAAAGTTTGTAATGACTGAGTGACTAAATAAATAAATAAATAAATAAATAAATAAATACATGAATAAATGAATGAATGAATGAATGAATGAATGAATGAATAAATGAATGAATGAATGATAACAGAAACACATAATTTTCAAACTATTCCTTTAAGGGGCTGGTGCCAAGTCAATTTCATTGGCCCAGAATAGCTTTTTTTCAGCACCAGCACAGTGAAAAAGAGAAAAACAATCAGCTTTCCAACACTAAAATGGCAGCTCAAATATGTGTCCTCCCACAGACTTGGTTGATTTCAGTAAGTCAGTTTTGTACAGGGTCAGTGATTTTGTTAAAAAAAAAAAGTTCTTGCATAAGTTGTAGGTTTTAAACCTGAGCAAAACCATATTATTGAACTATATTACTTATGCACTTTAACAGATCTGCAGCTTCTCCAGTTTTTCTCCACTGCCTTGTGTTTGCCATATGAGCAACAGCTTTCTAAATACAGCACCATTGCTTGTTATTGTGGTGGCACACAGCAAAGCGTAAAATACTCCTTTACGACTGTGACAGAAGGATTTTGTAACATAATGCTCTCTGAGGAAAGGCTTAAAAGAGAAATCAATTACATGGCCCTACACAAGTAAAGAAACAGCTGTCTCGAATCCTCTTCCATAAAATTCACCAGCTGAATGTTCCATTCAAAAGACTATTGAGATTGTCTCACCTCTTGCCTCCGCTCCTCCACATTTCTCCTCTGCAAAAGAATGAAAGACCCAGCAAGCTTTCGAAAGACATGATCACTTCTCACAGCAACGTAATTCAAACTCACGGGTACTTGAACATTCACACACCAGTGGATAGCACATGGTGCATGGACACAGGCAATGGAAACGGGAAGCAATCTTGGCGGCAAACTTTATTTGCAACGAGAACAGAAAGCGGATCAAGAGGGTGAAATATTGCCCTCTGGCTATCAGCCTGCTGTGTGTTTGCATTTACAAGTGATTCTCTTGAAACATATTGCCACAGCTTACAGCAATGAAATCTTCAGACTAATTCATTTCAGAAAAGAAAAAAAAAAAAAAAATTCTGGGAGTTAAAGGACCTTGCTTAAAACTAAAAAAGGAAACCTCTTATTTGAAAAATGTAATGTTTGACAAAAGAGATACAGAAAACAGAACAGACAAAAGGAAGAAAGAAAAAGAATGAAAGGATGAAAGAAAAGACAAAAGGATAAAAGAAAAGATGAAAGGATTAAAGAAAAGACGAAAGAACAAAAGAAATAAAGAACAAATGAAAGAGAAAGAAAGAAAGAAAGAAAGAAAGAAAGAGAGAATGAAAGGATAAAAGAAAAGTCAAAAGGACAAAAAGACGAAAGAAAGAAAGAACGCACGGACAAAAGGAAGAAAGAAAAAAATGAAAGGATGAAAGAAAAGACGAAAGGAAGAAAATATGAAAGTAAGGAAGGGCTAAAGAAAAAAGAAAGAAAGAATGAAAGGATGAAAGAAAAGACGAAAGGATGAAAAGACGAAAGAAAGAAAGAACAAAAGAACAAATGAACGAACGAACGAAAGAAAGAAAGAAAGAAAAAAGAAAAAAGAAAAGACTAAAGGATGAAAGGATGAAAAGATGAAAGAAAGAACAAATGAAAGAAAGAAAGAAAGAAAGAAAAAGAAAAAAGAAAGTGAAAGAAAGTGAAAGAAAGGATGAAAGGAAGAAAAAATAATGAAAGGATGAAAGAAAGGATGAAAAAAAGATGAAAGGATGAAAAGACGAAAGAAAGAAAGGACAAAAAGAAAGAAAAAGAATGAACGGACAAAAGGAAGAAAGGAAAAAGAAAAAGAATGTAAGGATGAAAGAAAGAAAGAAAGAAAGAAAGAAAGAAAGAAAGAAAGAGGCCTATTTTTATAAGGACCAGATTTTGTTGCATTGACATATTTTTTCAAAAATTAAGCCAATTTTCCCAACAAATTAACATGATTGAACTACATGAAATACATGAAATATATATTATATATATATATATATATACACCAGCATAAATGCAGTACAATACATACTACCATAATACACAAATACATACATTTACAATTTAATATATACTTAATTATATTATTTTATACTTATGATTTTATTGCATGTTAAATTATATATAGTGATACGGAAAAATTATTCATGAAAATAATGTTATAATGCAAAAAATAAATAAATAAATAAAAATAGGCTTCATTTTCTTCATTTTCTGTGCAGAATTTAAATCCACCTGTCTTCACTTATCTATACATAAAAGTCAACGTTTTAATATACTAATCAATTATTTAAATCATATTTATTTATTATTTATATATTGTTTTGATATTCTTTGATGGCTGTAAATTGCCCTCAGTGGTGCAGTGAATGTACTTTATGTATTTTAATAACTGATGTATTGTCACACTCCTCTCTGAGCAGCTGTTGGACAGACAGCACTAACAATATATGTGGAGAAGAAGAGCTCAATGTGAAGAGGAAGCAAACAGGCTCTGGGCTTTATTCTGGGTTGAGAGCAGTTCAATTCAATTATGGCGCAGTGACAACCCTGGCACAGTTCACTCTCCATATGCAGCATGTGGCAGCCACGGGTGTGAGGCTGGCACAGATAATCCGGCACCGACGCCACTCGTGCCCATTTCAACACACCTGTCAACAGAGATCAGGATTAACACACGGATCCATTCTGGATGGCATCTCCAGGGGCCTGACCTTTACTGCTGACAGAGCTGCTTATAATCAGACTATGAAAAATCAGTTTATGAAATAAATGTTGTCTTTTAGTTTTCATACATTTACTCTTGTAGTAAACTTCAGGGCCTAACTTACCACTCACTGTGCTATGGAAACCTGAATGATACAAAAAGACTGCTTGAAGTATGCATGTTCTGCGGCGCAGTTTCGTCTACTGTACATACTGTACTCAAGCACACGTGATGCTCGTGGTGTTTCAACATCTGCCTTCTCACTGTTTGAGGGCATGAACACATGAATTTCATCTCAGATGCTCTGAGAGTCACTTCAACATTTTATCTGAGAAAACTATCATCAGTTGCACACAGAAACTTACGGAGCCCCGCACATGACATGCAAGAAAAAAAAAAGTAAATCGTGCACACAATTTACTATTTCATTATCCCAAATTTGCTAAATCGTGTGCTCGATTTACTATTTCGTTCCCTCGATTTGCTAAATCGTGCGCACGATTTACTATTTCATTCCCTCGATTTGCTAAATCGTACACACAATTTACTATTTGATTCCCTCGATTTGCTAAATCGTGAGCACGATTTACTATTTCGTTCCCTCGATTTGCTAAATCGTGCACACGATTTACTATTTCGTTCCCTCGATTTGCTAAATCGTGCGCACGATTTACTATTTTGTTCCCTCGATTTGCTAAATCGTGCGCACAATTTACTATTTCGTTATCGCAAATTTCCTAAATCACACGCACGATTTACTATTTCGTTCCCTCGATTTGCTAAATCGTACACACGATTTACTATTTCGTTCCCTTGATTTGCTAAATCGTGCGCACGATTTACTATTTCGTTATCCCAAATTTGCTAAATCGTGAGCATGATTTACTATTTTGTTCCCTCGATTTGCTAAATCGTGCGCATGATTTACTATTTCGTTCCCTCGACTTGCTAAATCGTGCGCACGATTTACTATTTCGTTATCCCAAATCTGCTAAATCGTACGCACGGTTTACTATTTTGTTCCCTTGATTTGCTAAATCGTGCGCACGATTTACTAATTCCTTCCCTCCATTTGCTAAATAGTGCGTACGATTTAGCCTACTATTTTTTTCCTGGATGTCATGTGCGGGGCTCCGTAGAAACTCAAAGGTGTTCACAACAAAAGTTTGGTTTAACTTGAATAAATTATGTCAGATATATATTAGTGATGTTCGGTTCTTGAACGAATTGTTATTTTGAGCCGGTTGAAACCGGTTCATAGGAAGTAACCGGTCGAGCCGGTTCACTAATCGAACTGAATCGAACTTTAGTTCCGGGTTGATGACGCAAGACGCACAAGCCGAAGTAGCACGTCCGACTCAAAAAGAACCGAATGAGCCGGTTCAACTAGATGTCGAGGTTTGCCGAGGATTACCGAGGAGTCTGATGAGTGAGTTGACGATACCATGCAAGCCTAAAGGCACGTAATGGAAATATGCTTATTATGACTATTTTATTAAAACCTGCAAAAACCTTTTTGTCGAGAGATGTAAATAAATTTTACTATGCTTTATTATACATGCAGATTATAAGTTGCAAAGTAAAATCAATGAGTTTATTCTTTCTATATACTTTAGACATTAGAACATCTGCGTTTATGCATAAATATGTGTGTTGTAGTTGCGAATCTTATCCAAGATGTAGGCTAATCAATATTAGTCAGTCATGTCCGACATAAAGGATCCACGATCCAAAGAAACTATGATCACAAACGAGCGGGGGTTCACAAACCATTATGTGAATTTAAGGCAATAATCAGCAATAGGCTATGCGTTCACACAAATAACTTTTTATTTGAATGTTTCAATATGTGTTGACACAAATGACTTTATTTAAACGTTGCATTGATATAACATGACATTGAGCTGTTAGAAAAAAAATGCATAGTGACATCATAGGATGATGAACCTATGAATCGGCGTTTGAATTACGTTTAAAAATGTAATTATGTTTTATGCATTTATTTGATTCCCGCTGTTTTTGATAATGCATTTGTATTAAATAATAAAACACAGAATCCAGAAAAAAATTATATATTGTTATTTTTTTTATGAATTCAATAAATTTTATGAATTCAATTAATTAGACATGCTTTTGATTATTAAAATTTAATTAAACTATTAAAATAGGAAACAGTATAATATAATAAATATAAGTTTTATAAATAAAATAAGTATAATATAATAAATATTTATAGTAAAATATAATAAATATATTATGCTTATATTATAAATATAATATTATAAAATAAATATAAATATAAGTTGTCTGTAAAATACAATTAATTATAATAAATATAAGTAGAATACATACAAATATAAGTATTCTTTAAAAAAATAATAGTTAATATAATAATGCAAATAATGCAAACCTCGAATAGTTACAGTAGGTCTGTCTTTAACGGTTAATAAGTTTTCATAAAAATGTATTAACCCCGCTGAAACGTAATTGGGCTAGTTTTAAGTAGCATTTGGGCGGGTTTTGAAAACCTGGCAACCCTGGCGCCAAAGCTGTTGTGGATCCGCTCACCTGAAACCCTCCATAACTGGCACAGATTACAGTCATTTGGCAAATACATAAATGTCAGACAATTACATACGTATTTCCAACATTTTATTATGTAAGCTTTATGTTAAACCTCAAACGACAAGGGAATTTATAGTGTTAATATTAACTAGCAAGTCCACAAACTCCTCTCAAATGGCTTGGATAAGCAGAGAATCCGCAGATTATATGTACTGCACGCCCCTGGTGTGTATTATTTCTCTGGTGGGATGCCCTTTTAAGACAGACCTCTCTCACACACAGAGGTGTTGAAACTCAAAAGCACTGAAGGAAATACAATACGCCCTGTAAAGTTCCTGGTTACGCTGCGCTCCCTCTGTTTACAGATATACACTCCGTCAGAACGACCTTTGAAGAACACGAATGTGTTGAGACTGTCAATGCAACTTTATTTTTCCCAAAGTTATTCCAAATCCTCCATACTGTATGTTTAGTGGTTACATAATGTTGGTATAGGGTTGCATGCATAGTCTCAGCCTCAACAGTACACCATACGTTCACTGACAATCTCGTCTGCTCTACTAAAGGAGCACCAAGGTGAATAAAATCCAGGATTAAAATCGAAAAATTATTAAGAACTTGGATATTTGTCAGAGGGAAGGCCTACTGTCTAAAACTTTGAAAACCCCTGATTTATGCTAAAGTGTTCAGAATAAATGAGCAAAAACTAAGAAGTATTTCAATTATCCCTGCTCTCCCCTAAACACAGAACAGATCAATATGAATATCACCATTTTCAAATAGTCTAAACTCAAAGTACAGGTAAGATTACTGCCGTTACTAGATGCGGGTCATGGCGTTTTTTGAGAAATTAGCAGAACACAAGGGTTAAATGCCCTAATATGTTTTCTTTTTCTGGTAATTACACTGAGATCCTGGACTAGAGAGAGAGAGAAGGGGAGGGTAGAGAAAGTGTGCCTACCATCTGCATGAGTGTCCCTGCCAAAGAGCTAATCAGGCTATTCATTACATCTCTACCTGACACTGCCAACTGCACCCTGATCTATTCACTGCCGCCATGCCAAGCAAACTCGAAGAGAATTTACACATTATCTAAATCCTTCACACCTCATTTTATCACTTTTTTTGTGCTCTGTGTAAGACTGTGTAATGCACCACATAAAGTGCTGTTATATTAGATCAACACAAAGCCAACTGCAACACAGCTGAAGGCTACTTCAGGAGGACGCTCATTTTAAACTGGACATCAAGTGGCCCAACACAGTACCAGTAACAAAATTGTTTTTTGTTTTTGTTTTTGTTTTTTTGGTAACAAAATAAACAGGTGAAGTATGTAGTTTATGTGACACTAGTAGCACATTCGTAGGTCTCACGTCTCTATCAACTCAAACATCACAAACACAACTCTTACGAGTGCTTGTGAAGGCATGTCTCAACAGATTCAAAGTAGGCTACTTTTAATAAAAGGTGCAACATATTAGAAATACTTTTAGCTGTGTTGCTATGTGTCATAAGTATGCAAATGAGTAGACTAAAACTCGAGCGTCTCTCTTATAATAAAAACATCCAGTGTATTCTTTGATGCGTCACAACTGTTTGAGTCTGTCTACACAGACAAGTAAACATTATAAACTGGAACATTTGTATTTCTGCTGGGTTGTTTCAACCCGTGTTTGGGTCAAATATGGACAAACCCAACCATTGATTTAATTCTTTTAATTAAATTATTAAACCCAGTGGTTGGGTTTGTCCATATTTGTCCCAAGCATGGGTTGAAACAACCCAGCATTTTTTTTTTAGAGTTGCATCACAATGCCCCATTCACTTTGACATGTTAATGTCTTTGAAGGTCTACATGCAGTGAATTTTGGCTCGCACTTCCATACTGTATACTGCTATATATGTTTGCACTCTGTCTCTGACTATAAACATTGTATTTTATTTTTCTAAATGTTTATTTTGGGTGAACTATACATGATGCATATTGTTGATATCCACAATACATATGGTTGCATTTTTGTATTGTGCTATATTGTGACACAATGGGCTCTATTTTATTGATCTAAGCACATGGTCTGAAGCGCATGGCACAGGTGCACTTAGGCCGTGTCCGAATCCATGTGCCAGGCGCATGGTCTAAAAAGGTTGTACCTAGTCTCTTAATGAGTCATGGGTGTGTTTTGGGCGCAACGTGCAATAAACCAATCAGATTGTCATCTCCCATTCCCTTTAAAAGCCAGGTGCGCTTGCACCATGGGAGACTCTTTATTTACATGGCGGAATTTGCAAGCAGAAAGAGTGGAATCCTTTTATTTTTAATATTTGGCATGTTTGTGTGCTGCGCGACCCTTTGTGTGTAACAAGCAGAGTGTACGCATGTTGTGCTTTAAATAACTTAAAAATATTGCGCCATTGACTTTAGAGCAGGTTTTTGTTGGTCAATGGCACAGTTGTTTTCAGTTGCCTCAAAATAGCAACACGTCAACAATGCACCTGAATACACCTCGTTTTCAGACCAGCACACCCATGGGCGAACAGATGGGCGCGAGTGCGTTTGCTATTTAAACAACGTGGGCACTGGACGTGAAAATGATAACTGCGTCAGGCTGAAACTAGCAAAAAACACGCCGGGTGTATGATAAGACCCAAAATATTGTTACACTCCTAATCAACCATGAGACATATCTGGCACAGATTGGATGTTGCATGCATGCAAACAAAGAAAAGAGAAGAAAAAAATATATTTTTCTGCAGATTGTTCTCTTAGCATTCGATTTGGGTCATTTTGAAATGTGGTTCCACTCCCATTGGTCACCTGACCTACTACACTTGTATCTGAATTAATTAATAATAATAATTCCTTACATTTATATAGCGCTTTTCTGGGCACTCAAAGCGCTTTACATATTGAAGGAGGAATCTCCTCAACCACCACCAATGTGCAGCATCCACCTGGATGATGCGACGGCAGCCATATTGCGCCAGAACGCCCACCACACACCAGCTTATTGGTGTAGAGGAGACAGAGTGATGAAGCCAATCAGTGTATGGGGATGATAAGGAGGCCATGATGGACAGAGGCCAATGGGCAAATTTGGGATTTTTAACGACCACAGAGAGTCAGGACCTCGGTTTAACGTCTCATCCGAAGGACGGTGCTTTTTGACAGTATAGTGTCCCCATCACTATACTGGGGCGTTACACAGACCACAGGGTGAGCACCCCCTGCTGGCCACACTAACACCTCTTCCAGCAGCAACCTAGTTTTCCCAGGAGGTCTCCCATCCAGGTACTAACCAGGCTCAGCCCTGCTTAGCTTCACTGGGCAACCAGTCTTGGGCTACAGGGTGATATGGCTGCTGAAGCAAAAAGCAAGACAACCATCAGCCATGACAACATCACAGCCATTGTGTTGAAGTGGAGGCCCATCTGTTTGGGCTGGCAATTACAGTAGCCCTGGCTTTGACAGAGCCAGATCTATGATGAAATTTTCAGCACAGCAATCATTTATCCACAGCCGACCCCAGGTCAACAGAAGGGTCCCCCTTAACTAAGTCCCCCCTTATTGTTGAAATCATTGGAGTAGCTCAAATAAAACCACCACTGTAAATCAGCATCTTAAAACTCAACTATTGGAAAATATCACTGAATTATGGATGTTTGTTTCCATCACGGAATACAATAAAAATAAAAAAAGGTAATTGTGACTTTTTATCTCACAATCCTGACTTTTTTTCTTGCAATTGCAAATTTATACCTCACAATTCTGAATTATTTTTTTTTTATTTTATTTTTTTTTTTTAAATTAGGGCTGACCCCGACTAAATATTTTTCTATTCAACAAGTCATCGTTCATTTAAGCCATTAATCGACAAGTTGCACATTTATGGAATTAATTTTTTTAATTTAATTCGGGTAGTGGCATCGGAAAATGACTGCGGTAACCTCGGGATAAACAGCTCTAGGTTAACGCTAGAGCGAGCGGACATGTAAAGTGGACATGTAAAGTGCCTAACGTTAGGCTACAATTTACATGTTTCAATTATGTTTGCGATCGATGAATGAATGAATGTTTGGATTCCCTGCCCGACAAAATTATCACATGGACCAGCCGTTTAATGATCTGTCCCAGACTGTATGACTTTAATTCTTGTGGAGTTTTTTTTCTGTGACTAATCAACTAATTAATATGTTGTTGACTAACGTTTAGTTATAGTTATAGACTATTAGGGGGCAGCCATACTAGACATAAACTAGATATATCTCACAATTCTGACATTTGTCAATTCTGACTTTTTTTTCTCGAAATTATGAGGAACTCAGAATTTTGAGATATAAACTTACAATTAAAAAAAGGTAACTGTGACTTTTTTATTTTTTTATTTCAGTTCTAACTTTTTTCTGAATTGTGAGTTTATATTTAGCAATTCAGACTTTATAATTTGGAAATCTGAATTTTTTTTGAGAATTGTGAGAGCCTATAAACTCGCAGTTGCAAGAAAATAAATGTCAGAATTGTGAGATAAAAAGTCGCAATTACCTTTTTTTATTCTTTGGTGGAAACAAGCTTCCATGCTAAATATACAAGTTCAGTGGTAAAATAATGAAAAAAAAACAAAAACAAAACATAATGGCCATAATTAATAAGATATTCTGTTTCACAAGTCACTGAAAATAATATCCAGTAGGGAAATTAGTAGTATTATGGCTTTGGCTTTTAATTGTGGTTGACTGAAAATGTTGGTTTGTTTCTTCAAAACTTGTCTGGTGTAAAACACAAACGAGATGAACTGAAGAGATTAACACCGCATTTCATATTACTCATGGGCCTGTCTGAGTGCTTCGGGTTTTGGCAAAAAGAGTTGAGCTTTACAGAGGGAACTTGAGCATGGCTAGTCATTACTCCAGTTAATCAGTCACAAAGGGTAGCGATAGCATTGTGCTAATTAAAAGAGGACTGTGTGTGCTGCTGGTGGTTTCTCTCAGAGGAGTGAGCTAATGAGCCAACAGCACAGAGGTCCACAGCTTTAGACCCACACAGACCCTCTGTAGTCGCCACCAGTTCTCATTTTGGAGCAAGAGAAAATCCCAATTACTTGGCAAGAAGTTTGTGCATAGCAGCATCAACCCTCTGCTGTACAACATGCTAAAGGCAGCTTAAAGGTATATTTTGGGTTCAATACAAGTTAAGCTCAATTTGTTGACTACCACAAAAACATTATTTTTACTCGTTCCTCCTTTTCTTAAAAAAAAAAAAAAAAAATGTAAATAAGCAGTGAAACACTTACAATGGAAGTGAATGGGGCCTATCCATAAAAAATAAATAAATAAATAAAAACTTAGGCCTGGTTTCACAGAAATCCAAAAGTCTAATGAGTTTCAAAACTGTTTATACACACTATTTCTACTTTCATTTTAACACACACACAAATCACAAAGGGTACACCACTTAATAAAAAGCACACACTCAAAATCTGAATTCAGCTAAGTAATCTGCCCTTCTTCCCAGAAGCACTGTGACAAAACAAGCCAAAATGAGCCAAAGTGAATAAACTTAGTACTGTGATCTAAAGCGCTTTTATGTTTATGTTGGAGGCTTACAGAGAGATGACTGCTACATCTCAGGGGAGTTTCATTAAAACCGGAAAACAGCTTAATATGACAATATGCAGGAATATACTAAATAGGGACATCTCCTGTAATTGTTTTGATAAACAAATCTGAATATACAAGGAAACAGACGCCATGTGTGTGTGTGGAGGCAAAACAATAGCCCATTAATGATCTTCAGACGTTCCTTGAGACACGTCTCACTTTTAACAAACATACTCATGATTCCACGAAACACACTAAGCTCATTTGGTATTCAACCCATGGAGCCTCACTGCCTGAGGAAGTCATCCATTAGTGGAGAATGGGAGAGTTGTAAAGGGTTTCCTCACAAATCACTTTCTTTTCCTCTTTTCATCCCGTTCGCTATCTCTCCTGCAACACTTCATTATTCTTAAGGCCATTTTGTTAATGTTTCATCCTCCTTCTGTCTTTTTTTTCCCTCTGACTCCCTTTAAATTAACAAGTACCTTTGAACTTTTGAACAAAAGAGTAGAATTACTGTAGAGTAGAATCTCTCTCTCTCTCTCTTCTACCAGTGGACTGTAGACACACACATCACATATGCTCTATATCTCTGTTACAGAACCTAGTGAGCTGTCTAGACAGGATCATAACTAAAATAGAACCTAATAAGAGATGCCTTTACAACAAAATATACATGCAACATTACCTAAAACAAGGCAGAAATATATAAACATCTCACATTTAACAAACATTCTCAAGATTCCATGAAACTCACTAAGATTAGTTGGTATTCCAGCCGTGGAGCCTCATTACCTGTGGAAGTCATCCATTAGTGGAGAATGGGAGAGTCATAAAGGATTTCCTCGTATCAGAAACGTATCATTATTTCTGTTACAATAATTCAAATGATCACAGAAATACTACAGATCAGATATAAACAATAATGTCTATGGTAGCGATTAAAATAGAGTAAATCACCTTTTGAAAGTAACTTGACGCTTCAAATAAAGATTGTATCAATTACATTGTTATGCCAGTAGGTGGTGACAAGTGACTGTTAAAAAATTTATTTGTCATTGAATCACTCAAGAGATTCGTTCAGAAAAAAATAATATTTTTTTCAGAACTTCTAAAAAAATTACATGCTATTTTGTGTAGTTGCCATTCAGTATCATGTAAGAATCGTGATCTCTATTTTAAGCATAAAATCACGAATTCATCCAGAATTGTGCTATATATATTATATATATATATATATATTCAAATGATCACAGAAATACTACAGATCAGATATAAACAATAATGTCTATGGTAGCGATTAAAATAGAGTAAATCACCTTTTGAAAGTAACTTGACGCTTCAAATAAAGATTGTATCAATTACATTGTTATGCCAGTAGGTGGTGACAAGTGACTGTTAAAAAATTTATTTGTCATTGAATCACTCAAGAGATTCATTATATATATATAATGAAAAAAAGATTTTAAAATATATCTACCCAAACGTTATTTTGCTTTCTAAGTTTACATGTTAGAACTTTCTTTTTGTTTTTTGAAAAATATATAGAAGATAGTAGAGGTGTAAGGAGACAGTTAGCTCACGAGATGAGACAAAAGATTGAGTTCACGAGAACAAGATGAGACGAGATTTTTACACATTTTTAATGTGTAAAAATGACAAAATACATGACTAGAAAAATAGTCTGCAGGGGCATTTGAAATGTTTTAACTAATCATCTTGTAATGAATGTCATTTCAGTTCTACTTTCTGAGTATGAATGATCATATGCAGTAAAAGACAACAATACTCAAGTACTGTAAAAGGTTTTGCCACAAACTCAAAAGACTGGCTTCTCTGCTGTATGATTTTATACAAGTCTCTTCAGACCTTAGAACTGTACATGATTGATGAGCTTTTTGACCTCCTATCTAAACTCCTTTCCACAAATTGATCATAGAAATAAAAACAGCATAAATAAAAATGAATAACAGTTTTCTCCTAGTCTTATTAAGTGCAAACAATAAGTGCAACCATACTCTCTCAATATTCAAAGTACAAATAGAAACAAAAATTTTCTTCAAGCATGATACAGAGCTGAGAGATGGTTACAACTACACAGCCCAGCCTAAGATAGCTTTCATATTGGAAGATATTTGCATTCATCAGGGAGCCGCTTTCAAAATGTGGGATATTGAAATCACGTTTGAATGCGCGCTCGCGTTTTACTTTCGTTTTTGCGATCGCACGTACTCTGTGTAGGACCGCGAATTCTACAAGATAAGACATTTATCAGACGCTTAGGCTCTGTTGTGCAACAAATCCTCCGCCATGGTCTTGTCAGTCATCTCATCACTTACTCTCATCACATGATCAGTGAACTCTGATTCCTGCTGCACTACGTACAGCTCTGCAGATCGTGTTGGATGAGCTGGATGGGATTTAAGCGACCGTTATCCAACTGAATTAAATGGTTTTTATTTCTATAAAAAGCAAAACGACAGTGGAGGAGTAATGTGAACGTAGCGGTGGCATATCCTATCCTAAGTTCACCCTCACACTCCATCATGGCAATATCGCGTGACAGCTTTTCACCTCGACCAGAAATCTCATCACATTATAATCTCGCGAGATCCTGTGGCACAAGATCTCGTCACACCCCTAGATGACAGTCTTTGTCCCTTGTTTTATGACTGTTAAATCACAAAGAAATGGGAAGAGCGACAAATCTTTTCTCCCTTATTATGATGTACATCCAAGTGTGTATTGGATTACTGAAAAAGAAAAAAAAAAAATGTAGGGCGGGGACTTGGTTCTATCCATTGGTTTTTAATTGGATTTTGAGATGTCGGCATTGCACTCAAAAATGGAGGTGGATAATATATATTATATATATACACACATATATACATGAAACGTTCACAATGTGATATATAACATATAGAGTGAATTCCGACTTTAAACTCCACATCACGTCACTCTTTCAATGTGTCCATCTACACCCAAGAGCTGAACAGGGTAATTCCCACTGCCATGGCATCACACACTTGACATTCCAGTATAAAAGTTCAGACACTGGTGTAAAGGGAAGAATCTAAGCTATTTAATACACCTCCATTGAACAACAGCAGTCTAAATCCACATCACAAGAGAAAAAGCCAGACAGCAATTACTGAGCTTAATACTTTTTACCCCCTCAGGGGTGAGAGAACTCACTTGAAACCACATCAAGAATTATGCATACCTAAGGGCTTACCCATTTATAAAAAGAAAAAGAAATCCTTTAGATATCTCAAGGGATGTTACAACTTAATGAGATCATTCTGAACAAAATGTGAAAAACATTAATACTGAGCATCTCTAAAAGCTTTAACAGTGTCTTTTATCCCATTTCACACTAGTCTTGTCTTGACCTGAGGTACTCTGGACTGATAGTAGCTATGAAATTGCTGACTCAGGTCAAGTCTGGGACGTAATGTTAAAGAACAGGAAGAATATTAAAAATACCTGAAAGCATCTGTTCTCCCTCAGGTAGAACCAATGGGCAACTGACCGCTGAGTCGGTGCTACAAAACGCAGATGCATCATGTATAATTACTCAATTAAGTCACAGAGAGATTCTATAAACTAGATTTCAGTGCTTCAATTAATTAACTTTGGATTGTGCTATAGTAGATGAAAAGGTCAGTGTAAAACACATCTCTTGTGAAAAGGAAACTTATAGTGTAAGATTCTGAAACGAAATGAGCTTCAAAACGTTACTGCTACATGATGCAAAGTAACTAATGTAGAGAAACTGCATTTTTTTATATTGACTTTGCTGGTTTGTATGCTGTTTTATAAAACAAATAGCATGGCGCTATTAAAGTTACTATTGCTTGGTAACCTTAAAGGGATAGTTTACAATTCTGTCTTCATTTACTCACCATTATTGATAACCAGATAGTTGACGGTAGCCATTGACTTCCATAGTATTTTTTTTTTTCCTACTATGGAAGTCAATGGCATTCTTCAAAATATCTTCTTTTTAGTTCAACAGAAGAACTCACAAAGGTTTTGAACAACACAAGGGTGACAAATGATGACAGAATTGTCATTTTTGTGTGAACTAACCCTTTGCTATAGTTAAGTAAATGATCTATTCGCGAGCGCAAATTCATCAAACCGCCAAAGTCATATGATTTTAGTAAACGAGGCTTCGTTGTGGCGATCTCCAACCAATGACGCTCACTCCTCCCTTTCGAAGCACATAGAGAAGATACGGTGGCCGTCTGGCCAACACAGAACAAAAATGTTGTCTGAGACAGCAGAGAGTAGCCAGTCAAGCAATGAGGTTTCTTCTCACTTCTAACAAAGAACGGTCTCTGCTTCTAATAAACCAGATGACTACTACTACTACTACTACTACTACTTCTTCATGTGTATTCAACATAGTGCAAGCTGCCTCTAAAAACACCTACGATTTAGAAGAAGAACAACATAGTGATTAAACGTGCTCTGTAGAGCAGTTTGTCCGTTTAGGGCTACTGTAGAAACATGCCGGCGTTAAATGGCGACTTAACATGTAAGGGGACCCGCGGTGTATATAGAGAGAAATGGCTCATTCTAAGGTAATAAAAACATAATGGTTCATGATGTAAGGTCTTTATACACCACTGAAAACATAGTTATGTATATTATATTGCATTTCTGTCAATAGATCCTCCTAAATTCTACACATTGCACCTTAAAATGGGCAATTCGTTTGTAAAGGTGTTTTTTTATGCATTGGGGTTAGTTTTCATTGCATTTACAGTGTTTTGACCAGCAGGCGTCACCGGCGTGTGGCGTTTCGAGCTCTTCGAAACAGTTTTGCAAACAGTTTCAAAAATCTTAGTTTCTCCCATCATTACATAAGACTGTTTAAACATTCAATACTCCTAAATGTTTTAAGATATCAATGAATATTTTTGTACGTATTGCATACCTGTAAACAGGTAAGAAGCCGTAGCTTGGCTTCCCAATAGAGTACCTCAGGGATGACGTGTTTTTGTAGGCAAAACCCAGAAGCGAGTTAGCATTTTAGGACTTCCGGTTCCATCGCCCCGAAGTCAATGGGTTTTTTGAATGGGTTTTTGCTAAATCGCCTGAAATAAGGTCTGTGGTTAACAAAGCCTCTAAATATTTTCACGTTTTGATATATGACATAAAACACACCAGTTATAACTCGCTTGTGATTTTTTTAAACCTTTATTGTGTCTTGAAAATGGCGGTTGCTAACAAATTGCTAAAAGGGACTACTTCCTTTGGCGGCGACTTTAGACGTCATCATGACAAACAGGACATTTGGACAGCATTTCTTATGAAAAAGTGGATAAGTATTCATACGCAGCGCAGATCATAATCAGCGAGCATGTTTTTAAATAAAGTTGTGTTTTATATAAAGTTTGAGGAAGCTTGGTGGTGGTGACATTGATCCGCGACCATGGTGTGCTGTAGTCCGTTTATAGCCTACTGTTAGCTTTTTATAATATCTGACGACTTTATTTAGGCTTCAAAATGTATAAATGTTGTGTTAACTTGTAAAGATTATCTTGATAGACAAAACGTGTAAGTGTCATAACCCTTTGTTAAACACAGAGCTTATTTTTTGCGATTTTCCAAAAGTCTATGGGGAAAATGCATAGGCTTTCGATCGAGGGAACCCGTGCACCGCTAACTTCCGGGTTGGCCTACAAAAACACGTCATCCCTGAGGTACTCTATTCCATTAGAAGACATGCGCGCTTGCGCAGTACCGCTGCTTCACCCACAAACTAGCGAAGAAGGAAAATGCATTTCAAAATAAAAGTTACTCTGATAACTGACATTTAAGCTTGCTTACTTTGTGCATGTTTGGATAACTAACTGAATAATAATCAGATAACTAACCAAAAATTGTCCATGGAAGATAGAAAGCCACATAGAAAGTCAATATAGCCTATCAGATGTTCAGACCTTATTCACAGCAGCGGCATCTTATTTAACGGGAATGAAAGCGAGGCTGTGAGGGATAGACATACATCTCTTCATTGGGTTGTACTGTTATGTAATGTGTTTTTGGGTTGTTCTGCTGACGAAACACTGCAAAAATATCTTTCCAAGAAATTTCAGTATACAAAAAAATGCCAGACAACATGAGCTGTGGAAAATTATAAGTGATCTAGGAGCTTTTACAGCGGATGACACTGAAAACATGGTAAGTCTATCCACAGACTCGCTTTCTTACCTGCTCTGAATAAGGTCTATTGTTTAACTTTGAGTATGTAAGGTCCTTTAGGATTCTGTTTTTGAGTTATGGATAAATTATTCAGAGAAGCCTTGCAGACAGTACTAACTGGACAATGATCTTAAACAAGGGAAAATTAAAAAAAAAAAAAAAAGAAAGAAGAGAGAGAGAGAGAGAGAGAGAGAGAGACCGAGTAAAAAATGAACGAGGATGTGTGTAAAAGATGTTAGCCCATCACAAACTGTAGTTAGGCTACTGAGTCTAGCAGGGGCAAACTATACCATTTAAAGCAAAACAAAACATTTAATGCAGGTTTTTGTTTAAATTTATTGTGGAAATGTAAGTAAAACAAAAGTTCTATTCTAGACCATGCTTTGGACCATCATGTGCAAATATGCAAGGCTTAAATTGGATTCCATAGTAATTTATGTACCTATTTATCCCAGTCATGCCATATTCCATGTAAATTATCCATTAACCCGGAGCTGCCCTCGTTACTATTCACTAAAGACTCATTGTCTTACATTGGGTTTTTAAAGCCTAATGTGTCTGGACAGGAAATGTGTTCTACATTCCCAGTAATTACTTATTAAACTAATTAATGACTCTCCACAGCATACTAATACGTTTTTCTCTGGACAGCTATTGTCTTCAAAGGCATACGATAAATATATAGTTGAAAATGAGAGTGTCTTGCTTGCTGTGAGCAGAGAAAAAAAGCAGTGGTGTTATGTAATTTTTGAGGCCAGCAATGTTTCTTGAGTTGTGAATATGTAGACTGAAATGTCTTTCCCAACTCTCAGCGAATTTTCATTTTCTGAGGAACTATTCCCTCATCTAAAATATGCATTGATGTGTCATGCACAATAAGACCAGGGATAATTATATAGAAAGTAAAAATAGGATCAACAAAATTTGTAACAGCCATAAAATAATTGTAAATAATCTTGACTTGTTCGTCAGTTTGAAAAAAATGGACAAAAATCAGTTTGCAGTATTGCACTTACAATGAAAAATTATGAGGCAATAAATTGCATCAGTTTACATGTTAAAATAGAAAGTATAGCCACAAGATCTACACATTATACATGTTAACATGAGATTAGCGTGATGTAACCGCTTACTAATCTTGATAACTTGAGGCCTTCTGTAAAAGAATATTTTTCAAAGCTGGTGTTGTACAGCAATGAAACCCACATACACAGATTGAATATTCACATATCTAATATTCTATAAATATGACAGCAGTCCCTGTATTTATTCACTAGGACTTGACATTCCATCTGTCTGTTTTCGAAACACTGATTCTGTCACTGAGCTTATGCTCGTCTCCATCTGCTCAGCACTTCAGCAGTCTTGTATTTTCAGCATACACATCCTCTTCATCTCTGAGTCCAAAGGTTATGGCAATAATAGCAAAATAATGATTTTGAAAAGAAGCGTGACCATTGGGATACGCTGAGATACTTGACCTTTAGCCTCCATGTTCTGGTCAAAAAGCCTTCTCAAACATGGGTGTCGGGTATTTTAAAAGGGGAGTACTCCACAATCCACTGCAAAACCACATTCAACGCCCACTTTCCAATCAATTCATAAACTAATCCTAATTTCCTGATCCTAATTTCCTAAAATCAAGTCCCACCTTGTTTTTTTTTTCCTCTTGAATATCCCTTTTCAATCAGAAATTTGTCACATTGAAGTAAAATGAGCTGCAAATGTTTTGAATTTAAATGTTCAAAATGGCATATCAGGGGGATAGGAACCCCCAATTATAACTAAGACGTTTCTGCAAGCATATATGAATGAAACTGCATATTTTCCATATTGAACAGAATTTAGAGAGTTATGGGCTGGTGGTACTTGAGACATTACTGAAGATTAAGTGTTTCAGTGAAGACAAAAGGTACAGTCACATTTACCATTGTTCTGCAAATTTTTGCAGGCGAACTCCAGTCATTTCAATAGGAATCAATGCGATCGTGTTATTCGCTTGAGGGCGAAAAATGTCACCATGCAGATTTTGCAAGTTGGTCACATGGATTTACCAATGGAACGATGACTGCACCTTTCAGGTCATGTTAAAATACATTCTCGTAACTGCAGTTTATTTTTCATTAACTACTATTAGTATGCCATTAATGGGTTTATCTCCCCAAAAGTGTAAACATTGAGCCTCCCAGGCACCATCAAAACATTGAGAGTGGTCCACTCAGATCTGTCAATCACTTTCCAGCTCAACCAATAGTGAGAGTTTGGGGTGTGGCTACTGTAGCAGGCAGAACTAGGGTGTGTTTAGCCAGTGTGAGACCATGAGTGACGCTTTACGTGGGAAAAGACTTTCAGCTTTGGTTACAGAAGTCCAAGCCAAAATTCGCTGCATTTAGACCTTCAAAGATTAAACGGGTCACGAACGTGCCAAAGCGAATGGGGCAATATGATACAACCCGCTACAATGGATGCTTCAATACCAAACAGCATCAGTGTAGACAGCCTCAAACAGTTGTAGTGCATCATGTTAAAAAAATTGTTGGTGTGACAGGGCTTGAATTTCAACGTGGGATTGCACGTATTGCGCATAATTTTACTCATTCCTGCAGATTTTGTGCTCACACCCAAAGTGTGGCACATAAAGCCGCATCTCAGTACTAAATTGAATTCTTTTCGCTGTTTATTGCACTTAAACAGTCAAATACACACAAAATAATGTCAAAATGCCAGTCTTAGTAAGTATTCACGTAAACACAGTCAGTTATGCTTTAAGTGAACGTAAACAGTTGAGAAAGAAAATGCATGTGTAACAGTATAATGGATCCGTGTGTCAGGTCTTAAAGTGACAGCAGCCAAATAATGAGATAATATTAAAAATATCTATATGGCAGTTTTTCCCCATGGTGTCGATGTCAAAATTGTGGCCAGTGAAAATGCTGAGTGGCTAGTAACTGGAAAACCACTAGCCACAGTGGCTGCTGAGCAAAAAAGTTAATGTCAAGCCCTGTATATAAACAGAAAGCAAAAAAAGGAGATGAGGAATGTCAAATCTGTAATGATGCCAAGAAGAATTAATTCTCACAGATTTGGCCTCAACCAAAATACATTCCTTACCTTCGAATGAGTGAGATTTTCCAGACAATTCTGTTCAATGTCACCCTCATTTGTCTCACCTATAAGGTACTGGAGCATGAAATGCGCTGCTGGCTCAGACAGCTATGGGCCATTGCTGCCAGACAACTGTCCTGTGCACCCGAGTACAGCCACAAGCAATGTGGAAGCATCCCTCACACGTCCCGTAAAAACATTCAGATTATTCTGTTACATTTATAAGTCTATCCTTTAAAAAAAAATAAAGTGGAGCTAGCATGGTAAAGTAATGGATACAGACGTTAGAGCAACCATGGCACTGAATGATATTTATGTTCCATGTTATTTACATGATTCTCCAAAGTACTTAATATAGGTCCAAATCAGCAATAGGTAAAGATATATTGCAAGATAGTTTATAATTTAGCAGTTAGTGAATAATTGGCTTATATGATGATGGTGATGAAGAACGATGATGGAGAGCAGATTGTTCAGGAGAAATATGATGTAAACAATAGACAATATATCCATCAATATTTCAAGGATTTAACGCTTTTATGGACAAAAAGTGCTTTTGGATGTTTTTCAATGGACGCTTATCATGGACATTTTACCCAAGTGCGACGGACTGGATTCATCTCGTGATCGCTATATCATTACAAAGGTATAAAGTCCCGTTTTGATTTTGCGTGTTGTCATTTGCACACCCGACATAAATTACAATATTATTGGTGCTGGAGCATCTATATAGTAAAACAGACACCGCAGATTGACAATAGACCCAGAACTTTCAAATGATGTATAATTTGTTATCATTCTCAATATTTTTAGACAGTATTCTATATAGTAAATGTATACCATGGTAAACAAGCAATTCATCTTAAGGAGGCAATAACATGAGAAGTGCTAGCAATATAAAGTTTTAAACATTGTCTAGAATATAGGGAAAGCATAGAAGATTTTTTTGTGAAAGCATAGAAGAGTCAACAGGATGCAGTTACTCAAGATGATTTTTTTTAGCCGTTTCTTGAATATTGTCAGGGACTCGGCTGTGTATGATGTATATGAAGGTCACATAGTTCACCGACATGACGTAAATATATTAAAAAAAAATAATGAACTTATCTGAATTGAATATTAATATTACAACTTTTCATGTTACAAAATAATGCAAATAATAGCAGAAATCTCCCTAAATGCATTATGCCCTTTTGAGAGACTTGAATGCTTTTCCCTTCAGTCATGCTTTAACACTCCAGTGCTAAACTAAGATGTCTGTCTGTACTAGAAAGCATCTGTGTCATGTATTTCATCATATAGTAAAGGAGGATGCTCTTCAGGGAAAAATCCAATCCACCTTTCTGTTAAACTAAGTGTTATTTAGAGTAAGAGGAGAAGAAAGAAGTTGTTTGTTCTCTGCGTCTTCTGCAGACATGAATAATTCTCAGGCAGAATATACAGTTTTCCATTTTCCACAGTCAAGGCTGATGCTTACAGCTCAGGAAGACAAAATTATTAAATGGTGCTGGGATGTAGGAATGTTTACCAGGCACACACACACTAATGCATTTTCAAACATGATCCATGAGCAAATTCCAAGGATCACTGAACCCAAAAAGCACAATTCTGATAAGAACAAGTGTTTTTGGTGGCCTGATAGTGATGAGGTTGTATTGTGTCTTTGGGATAGTGAATAGTGCAGTTTTCATTTACTTTCTCTGCCTGTGACATCAGCCATCAGAGACATGACATTATTTTTCTCCTCCGTTATTTCTTGTTCACATGAAATGGTTTTTGTCCCATTTTCCATAGTTTGCTATAGGGGCACTGTGAAACATGGAGAAAAAAAGTCAACAATATTGAGTAAGATTAGTCATTATATCTAGTTGTCAAAAAGGTAATGCAACTAAAATGAAAATGAGAAACAGGCTATTTTGTTTATTGTAATTTTTACAATTATGATTATTATTATTGATAAATTTGTTTAATTGCAATTTGCATGATGATTAAAAAAAAAAAAAAAAAAACATGCATGATAGGCCTACTTTTACTTTGGACACCGTTTTAAACACTTTTTATTGTTTATTAATCACTTTTCAGTACAAATGCATTGTTTTTGACCATCATTTTTTCATAATATTGTTATGTAAACATTTGCATATATTGCTCATCCCTAAAGATACTAAGTGTTATTCAAATAGTAAAGTATTAAAGGGGACATATCATGAAAATCTGACTTTTCCCATGTTTAAGTGCTATAGTCGGGTCCCCTGTGCATCTACCAACCCAGAAAATGTGAAAAAGGGCAACCCAGTATTTTTGTTTTGGTAAGCTTTCTCTGCAAGCATGTGAAAAAAACGAGCCTCTCAGATTTTGCTCCCCTAGTGAAGTAGGAAGGGGATCTTAGTATAATATTACCGCCCCTTAATCTGCACGTTTCCACCCACGGTGCCGCCATTTTGTTTTCGCAAGCGACAGTGTACCAGCTCTAACGCCATGGCAAAAGTTCAAGCAAACCGTTACTGACAATCATCATTTTGACTGTGTGAGATTTTGTTGTTGTTGAGCAACCGAAGCACGAGCTGTTAAAGCTCCGCCCTCTTCTGGAAAGGGGGCCGGGAGCAGCAGCTCATTTGCATTTAAAGGGACACACACAAAAACGGCATGTTTTTGCTCACGCCCAAAAAGGGGCAAATTTGGCAAGCTATAATAAATGATCTGTGGGGTATTTTGAGCTGAAACTTCACAGACACATTCTGGGGACACCAGAGACTTACATTACATCTTGTGAAAATGGGCATAATAGGTCTCATTTAAGTTTATCTAAGTTTTACCATGATTCACACTAAATCCTTATGGTGTTATACTTGCAGGAGACATAAGTGTGAATCCCTTTCAGCAAAAGTGGAAATTTCGACTGACAGAACAGGGAATATTATGGAAAACGAGTGTGAATCAAGGTTGAGATTTAAAGGAAGATAATGACGAGAGCACAAAAACAATGAGTGAAAGAGAGAATGCATGATGCTAAACTATGAATACCATCACAGGTGGACATACAGACTGTGTTCATATGTAGATCAAGCCGGATTTTCTCAAGATAACCTTTGGAAGACTGAGCCAAAAGATACAGAGAGAATTTTGCAAAAGAGTAAACTACTGAAAGACTGGAAAATGCTGCAGAGACAGATCATCTCTACACACACACACAGTGTTTGTAGTGATGCTTCGTAAATACTGGCGATTTTGGCTCTTGTTCTGGTTCCTCTAAAATCCTCACTGATCTGGGGATGTGATCCTTTCAAAGTACTTTCTTCTTTTTTTATATATGGAATCTCAAATAGATCTCCTACTTCCTGTTATGTATTCTTTCTCTCAAGACTCATTCCATTCCACTGTTTTTCCCCACCAACTGATCCTGGTAATCCAAAATACACTGCTAAAACTAAAGGATCTTTATTGGCATTAGGGTTGTCAAAAGTACAGACTGAAATCGGTACTGAAATTTTAAAAATGTGGCGATACCAGCATTTCCCCCCTAGCATTTTGAGCGGATTCTTAAACATCTCTGATTGGCCATTGTGTTCATGTGCTCGACAGATATGTCTGTGATTGGCTACAATGATCAAATGTTGTAAATAGACATATCTGTTGAGCACGTGAACACAATGGCCAATCAGAGGTGTTTAAGAATCTGCTCAACAGTGCTCAAAATGCTAGGGGGACTTGGTACCAAAGTCGGTAATTTTGACAACCCTAATTGACCCTTCGCAAAGACCTGCCCTCCTTAGTTACTGTTGCTTTGTCTGACAAGCCATGGTGTTGTCACACCACACAGAGTGAAAAATACATCGTGGAGCAGAGAGGACACTGACAACACGTCGACAGACAAGACAGAGCAGGTTACTTATGATATTAAACAAAGTTCCAGCTTTCAAATTATGTAATTTTTTAAGAAATTCGAACAATAAAAAAACGTTTTGTGGCTCTTTAATGTGTTGTGACAGATCGCTGTAGCGCCTCAGATCAAGCGGTTCGTGAACCGATCATCTCTTCCTACTAGTTAAATTATAGCATCAAATAAACATGAATGAACATGAGAAGGAATATTGTTTCAAATGCGGAAAGACGTTAGTACACACCATTTTTCAAGTTCAAGTCCACCGAGGTTAATCTTCTAACTCCTGACTGCTTTGTCGGACAAAATGACAGATTCGGCGTTATGATTGGTTAGATCGCTTGTCAATCAAACTCCTGGCGAAGGGTCAATTGGCATCAATGGTTACATAAAGAACCGTTGTTTTCCTGGTTGCATTCGCACTGCCAGTAGGAACTCTGAAGTGACACAAGCTGGCTGACAGTTGCTGCTTTTCCATTACCCTTCAAATTGAGCAAATTGAAATTGTGAATTGAAAATACGCTCAATGGAAACACGTCAATTTCGCAAAAAAGTTTTTACGCTCGCATGACTTGGTTTTTCAGGCAGTTCGAAAAAGGAATATTTTGCAAAACTGCAATGGAAACATGAACAGATCACCTGGCATACGTAAAAGTCAATCTTTCTTCACAAGATGGCACAGTATGTTTGGACAGAAGACCAGACAGAGTTCCGTATTAAACTCATAAAAGACAACAGAATTATTGGAATACTGGATTCTAAACAACAAAGAAATGCCACAATTTATCAAGATCTCGAAGCAGATAGGAGGGAGAAACACCCAGAAACACCTCATACGTGGCCGCTCCCAAGTATAAGGGGCTTTCCTTGCCATTAATGCTTGGATAAATGCTTACGTATCCTTCGATTAAAAACAATGGCTAGTGCAGTGGCTGCGATTTACTTAAACCTTCTAACATCCGTTGCCATGATTTTTGGAATGACTTATCACGAGAGGAAAACATTAAGTGTCGCATAACATCGGTTAATGGAAACACCATCATTTCGTAATAGTTTTTTTTATCTAAATTTATCAAATATTTGGCTAGTGATATAATTTAAGCGCGGCATTCAACAACGTCAACAACTGGAGGATGGAGGACGCCGTGATTGGTTGAGAAATGCCTGGACTTCGGCATCGGTCCATCTATCGCTGTTTTCCTTGTTCCCCGGAGTAAGTACATGTAAACTGTGTTTACACAGCTTTTTAAAAATGTTTTGTATGACATGCGTTCAGCCGATCAGCCTACACACTGGCAGTTACTATTGTGCTAGGTTAGATCCTACTCTGAACAAGTAGGAATTTAGTCCCTCAAAAGGCTTTCCTATAACTAAAATCATTCCCAGTTCCTGCAGTGCGAACATGCCAAAAAAGCAGATACTTCCACCTATAGTTATAGGAACTATGAAAATGTATATCTGGTGCGAAAGCCCCTTGAGCTGACATACACGTTATTTTCCTAACAACATATAGGCATTCAATTTGTGAAAGGATTCATTCAACTATTATTTAGGGCTTTAGAGATGTAGCGAATTAACTCAAAGGGGAAATATGAATAATTATTCATAACTCATTATGATTATTAATTATGATTAATTATGAATATGTAAATCAGTTAATCAGATTAACTGGATTCAGATTAATATTACAATCAATTAACCTGTTCGTCCAGTGAACACTCAGTTTTGATTGTTTATTAATTCTAAAAAATGTTCATTTCCAGGTTATGGAAAAACAACATTCGTATTGTACCGTACTACTCAGAGCATGTAGTCAGGATCTAAATCACTTAAGAGGCAATTTATTAGCAGACGGAGTCAGAACCAAACATGTATTGTGCACAATCTTTATTAACTAACTCACAAACACATAACTAAACTAACAAACACATAACATACACGCAGGTCACACACATACGTAGGTAAGAATGAGCAATGATAGAGTTGAACCGGAAGTGGAACCGGGAATGGAGCTATAGGAAAAAGTCAAAGACAATCTGGAAAAGAATCATCAGTTTCCTCAGTAATAAAACACCTTTGCGGACAAAGGTAAGTTTCACAAATCAATACTAAATCGCTGTTTAGTGTTCAAATGTACGATACTTGCAAGATGCCTTTAGGCTGAGGAGAAATCTTGATGATTCGGTCCGATGTTGTTGCCAGTATCTTCTGCGTTGGATGAAAAACTATGAAACAACTGAAGCTCATAGATGAGCACATGGCTGGGTTGTAGGCCTAGGCCTACAGGCCCTGGGCCTGAAGAGGCCTGCAGCAAGGAGGGGTCTCTTCAGTCGTCCAAGAAGCAAGGAAAAGAGACGGAGGGGCGTTGTGCTCTAGCTTTTAACCTCTGGTCAAAGTCCAACCTCTTAGGGTTGATGTGGCCAATGAAGATGTTGTATTTCCGGGCGACAACACACCCCCTGTCAGGGCTTTTATGACCGAGCAAGATTAACTGGCTGAGTTTTTGAAGAAGAACTATTAAAGATTCTTGTAATACTGATGTGTTGCACAGGTATGGACATACCGCATACACAAGCATTTAAATCTTCTCGATACGAACCCATAGACACTAAACATGGCATAATTGAAGTTACCTTAAATGTATCATAAAACATGTGAATACAATGAGTGCAATACAACAACAGTAATAATGGATACCATTTCCTGGGGATGTGCATGTTCATTTATAGAACAGTCTGTCTATAAATTAATGCAGGAGAGTCTGTGTTATGTGGGGATAATGCAGGAAAGATGCACGTTTCCTGTGTCTCTTCTCTGCTCTCAATGTGGCCACCGCATTCTTTAGAGCAATAAAACTTGTAACTGAGAACTTCTCGGGGGATGGGGGACAGACCCCAGAGTGCTTTAAACAATTATTGGTTAACTATAACAAATAATTGTGTCTGATTTGTCTCAGTCGTTACAGAGAAGTGGTGCAACAGGTAGCTGTCTCAAATGACCCTGTTTTCTTTGTTTTCTGGCAGCTTTGCTGAAAAGTGCAAATTCATTATTCTGATATAGCTGAGCGATTAATTAGCCTCACACTGTTGAAACAATAAAGTCTTCAGCATATTGCTAAACAAAAAACTATTCAACACATCACTAAACAATAAACTCCGACATGGAATGAACGTTTAAGCATAAAATTAAAAACAAGTTGTTGTAAACAGGGTTGTTAAGACTCTTAAATCTCTGCATGAAGAAGCCCTCAAGCACGTATAATATAAGAAACACATGCTCTTGCTTCTTTATGCACAAAAGTTGTAAGACAATGTGAAGCATTTTAATGTGTACAAAAAAGGTTATTTTGCTGTGTAATATTACATACGCTCTGCAATGCATTGGATAAGAACCACACAATCCAAAACTAGTGCTATTGATGTCAATCAAATTTACACAGAGACTCATTAGATTATTTTAATAATCAGTCTTTGAAATGCCATCTACAGAAATGTCCATATCCAAAAGACGTAGCCTACCACTTATATGTAAATGTTTTTTTAGACAATAAGAGCCTTGAATTGACTTGAATTCCTACAGTACGTATTCACTCTGTCAAAGTGCTCCTGTTGACACAACATGTCTGCTCAGATTTGCACGTTCTGATAGCAGTGGATCAGGGCTGTGACCTTTGACCTGTACCATTGGTTGTTATATTCAGGAGTTGTTATTCTGAACAGCAGAGCTTTTTTCTGGAGTCAAAGGTGATTCTCTGGCAAGCTTTCTGT
Source organism: Mylopharyngodon piceus (assembly GCA_039654765.1). Lineage (NCBI taxonomy): Eukaryota > Metazoa > Chordata > Actinopteri > Cypriniformes > Xenocyprididae > Mylopharyngodon > Mylopharyngodon piceus. The sequence continues at coordinate 17,428,319 of CM077440.1, read as the reverse complement.
AGGGTTTTAATGCAGTGGGTGCTTCCACCCTGAACCAAATGTGAACACAAGCGCTTTATAAGTAAAAAGGGGACTTACAGCCATTTTAACTTCATTGTGAATGGAGCTCAAGGTTTTTCTTTCTTTCACTATGACAGAAGCATCACATTTTTATGAGGCCTGCAGGCAACTCGAACTTTTCTTGTTAGAGTATATCTAAATCTCACAGGAAATATCACTGTGCAAAAGTGTAAAAAAAAAAAAAAAAAAAAAAATTCATATTCATATGTGAAAATAAAATATTATTAATAAATAAATAAAATATTAAATAATTACTAAAATTCCATTACTAGAAAAGAAAGCATCAAGTTCTTCAAGTTAGTATCTTGAAGGGATAGTTCACCTAAAAATGAAAATGCTGTCATTTACTAACCTTCAATTTGTCCCAAAACCATTTTTGTCCTTCCATATGTACTTTTTAAAACTTAAAAAATGTTGATTAAATAGACCTTCAATGGATGGACAAAAATGATGATGAGAGAATGCTGAAAATATATTCATTTTTAAGTGAACTACCCATTTAAAGGATTAGTTCACTTCAGAATTAAAATTTTCTGATAATTCACTCACCCCCATGTCATCCAAGATGTTTATGTCTTTCTTTCTTCTGTCAAAAAGAAATTAAGGTTTCTGAGGAAAACATTCCAGGATTTTTCTCCATATAATGGACTTCACTGGGGTTCAACGGGTTGAAGGTCCAAATGTCAGTTTCAGTGAAGATTCAAAGAGCTCTACACGATCCCAGACGAGAAATAAGGGTCTTATCTAGGGAAAGGATCACCATTTTCTAAAAAAAAAAAAAAATACAATTTACGTATATACTTTTTAACCACAAATGCTCGTCTTGCACTAGCTCTGCGATGCGCCACGCATTACATAATCACGTTGGAAAGGTCACGCGCAGTGGTGTAGTCCTAAAAAATAAGTGGTGTACTATATTCTACAACTGTATTCTACAAGTTATAGCCAAATTTACCACACACAATTAATGCAATAAAACGTGATAAATTCTAGTAAGGGTGGGTTATGAATAGTTTAAAAAGCTTTCTAATAAATGTTGGCACAAAATGATGTTTTTTCCTCTTTTCATCAGTCTTTTGTTCATTTTGTTCATCAATCTATAATATCACGTTTGAATTTCTCTATAGCGTTTTAAAGTGTTTAACTCTCAATAGAATTCAAATGGATCGCACATTTTATCATCAGTGTCAGGATAGGAATGGCTCGTGGAAATCTTATCACATTTTTGGAGTGTGATAAGATTCAGAGTAGGCCTTTAGCTATAGGGTGATTCGCGCGCCACTGATGCATTAAATAAACCGGGCTGATGGTCTTTTCAGTTCGTACAGGAACTTAGTGCTTATAAAAGCTCCGAACGCATTATGTATATAATTAATTAATAGTCTTATTCGCTCACCACCATATTTCTCACACTGTGTCCACTGCAGTGGGAGAACTGCGCTCAATGCACCGCTCAAAACACCCAAAACACGCACAGTCAGCCCTGATTTTTAGTCGATGATGGGTGGGAAAAGGTAGAATGATGGAAGTGCTAATGCACCAATTACAAGAAAGAATCATGAGTTTACACAACAGCATTGGACACACAGTTAAAGGGGAAGCTAACATGACAATAGATTATGGACTTTCGAAGCAAAAAAAACAAAAACAAGTGGGTATACGCAAATACTGATCATTAGAACTTGTAATACGCAAACAGCCCCGGGCAAAAAGTAAGTATACAGCGTATACCTGCGTATGACCCCGACTACACCACTGGTCACGCGTGACGTAAGCGGAAGTACCGTGGTAGGGCGAAAAACTCTCATTTTCTACTTCAAAATCATCCGACATCGTTGTTTTACCTTTTTTTTTTGTAAAGGCCGTTTGACTTATTCTTTGCACGTTTGCTTTGTAAACACTGGATCGGTACTTCTGCCTATGTCACGCATGACCTTTTCAACGTGATTACGTCATGCGTTGCACATCGCAGAGCAGTGCAAGATGAGCATTTGTGGTTAAAAAATATATAATTTTTATTTATTTTTTTAGAAAATGACCAATCGTTTCGCTAGATAAGACCCTTATTCCTCATCTGGGATCATGTAGAGCCCTTTGAAGCTGCACTGAAACTGACATTTGGACCTCATTGAAGTCCACTATCCTTTTCCTCAAAAACCTTCATTTCTTTTCGACTGAAGAAAGAAAGACATAAACATCTTGGATGACATGGGGGTGAATAAATTATCAGGAAATTTTAATTCTGAAGTGAACCAATCCTTTAAGACATAATACACACATTATACTGTATTTAAAGCCTATAATTACTTTCAGTCACCAAGCGTCCTATAGGCAAAACTGATTTTGCAAGTTGTAACATTTTTAGAGAATAATAATAATAAAAAAACCCACCAAAGCCTGAAGATACTAAACATATAGAAGATTCAGTGACTTCACAGCACACTAATGGAAAATAACCTGAAGGATTTTTACATGCCCTGTTGAGTTATTCCTGTCTCACAGAGAGAATGAAGATTTAATGGGGCGTGAGATGCGCTACCCTTTCATTTTTTACTCTACAGTCACAATGACAGAGCATTGGAGAGGCATCTATTGCAGACACTTCCTTATAAGATCTCTAGTGCCCTTCCTCTGCTGAAGAGAGTCATTATTTGACAGTCTGTTTCTAGTGAGGTGGAGAGAAATTCTCCTATACTGAACCAACGCTTCTCTTCATTGTGTCCCACCATCTTCTAAGTCAAAGAGTGCGGGTCACTATCACAGTCACAGAGGGCCTTCATAAAAAAAAGGAAGGGTTACTATCTCCAGAAGATTGTTAGGGATGACACAGGCTAGGGGAGGATCTGTTAACATTTCTTACAAAAATCTACAGGGCTGGGCGGTATGACAATGTATATCTTGGTGTCAATATAAAGCAGGGGGTGCCCAATCAAAAGTTCAGCTCCAAACCTTATCAAATACCCGAACCAGCTAATTAAGCACTTGATAATTAATTACTTGAGTGACACATATCCAAAACATACACACAAAAAGTCACCTCTCAGACAGCGTGCAATACCGAATTCGGTTCTCTGGCTTATTGCACTTGAACGGTCAAATACATGCAAAATTATGTAAAAGTATTCACATAAACGTTTTACCATGGAGGGGTGCATTTCCCAAAAGCATCGATAACCAACTATGCTCACAAGTTCTGTTGAATTGAGTTGGTAATGACAGAACTTGTGACTATAGTTGGCTTTGGGAAACTTACACCAGCTAGGTTCATCAACAATAAATCCATCAAGTTCGGCCAGGAATCTTGGGGTAATCTTTGATGACCAGCTGACCTTCAAAGACCATGTTTCTACTGTAGCACGATCATGCACTATACAACATCAGGAAGGTCAGACCCTTCCTAACACAACTTCTCTTCCAGGCCCTTGTCATTTCTAGGCTGGACTACTGCAATGCTCTTCTGACTGGACATGTACAATCAAATCCCTACAAATGATCCAGAACGCAGCAGCTCGATTGGTTTTCAATGAGCCCAAGAGAGTCCATGTCATACCACTGTTTATCTCTCAGTTGAAGTCAGTCTGTATGTAAAGTGAAAGAGATCAAATTTATCAGTTGCATTTGTTTCAGTTTTTCTCAGGGCAGCAGGGGGCAACAATGAGTGTGAGATCATTGTCTGTTTTTCTTTCAGACATTCTCTCTGTTCCAAATCCTAGTAAACTGCTTACAAAGACAGCTAAAATTCTTCTCAATTTAGGGGGGAAACAATTCTGCTCCTTGGAAAGTTTTCTCTAGTAAGAGCAAGGAAAATCTTTGCTGAGTATCATACAGTACCTCTGTACAAATCAGATTTAGAGGTATGAGTGAAGGTGCCTGTTTATAAACTTGCATTTGAGTCATAGTGTTAAAAACAAGCAGGAAAAAGGACGGAAGTTGACATAGGAATGATGTGAGAGGAGAGACGTGGACACACACTATAGAAGATTTGTTGAGACAATAAAGAGGTACAAACTGGTTCTCAATGTTAACAGGTTCATTCCTCTTTGATGTACAGAGAATTGAAGTGGCAGAAGCAAAGATGGGCTCCTTCCCTGAGGAAATGATGGAGTCTCTTTCTATAGTCTTTCTAACACACACACACACACACACACACACACACACACACACACACACACAGGGAGATAGAGAGAGAAATGGTCATTTTGGAATTTCTCAGAAGAACCATTGGTGTGGTAAAAGACATATGTGCACATACTGTACAGCATGTCAGAAAGTGTCTGTCTGTTATTATTACAACCATAAATCTCAAAAGATACTTTGATGCACTGCAGAAAAAATCAGGTCAAATCAGCTTAAGGCAGTGGTTCTTCTAAAATCTTGTCAGTGGTCAGCTAGCTCAGTGTATTTCAGCCAAAAACAGCACAAAACATCTTTTAACAGTTAGAACAGCAGTTAAGATCCCAAACTTCAACTATCTTGAGAAATTCACGCTGAGATTTAAACAGTGTGTCAACACCTTACCAGTGAACAAGACATCGGTAATGGATGTTAGGTTTTGGTTAGTAGACTGTTAGGTTTGGGTTTGGGTTAGTAGAATAAGTTGACATGTAGTTGAGTTAATAATCAGTAGAATGTCTGTTGGGGAGCATCAAAATAAAGTGTTAGCAGATATTAGTTTTCATCCATTTTGATTCACAGTCAGTTTTTAATCTCCTAAACTGCCTAATCAGAATCAAACAGCGCGAACAGATTAGTCTCTCCGATTCCCGAACGAATGACTCTTGAGTCATTACTTTTTAGTGAATCAAAAACATACAGCAAATGTTCTAAATGATTGCCTTATTGACACTTATGAATCAGTTATTTTAATCAATTCAAATTATTTTGCTCGTTCATTGTAGTCTAAATGATTCCCGAACGAATGACTCTTATGAGCCGGTTCTGTTGCGTGAACCAAATACATTTGAACCAGTCTAATTTAAACAATTCCTGAGCAAATTACTTTTATGATTAGATTCTTTTGCTTAAATCAAAACACATACTTCCCAAATGAATTGTCCAAAAGATTGTTCTTTTTAGTGAATCAAACACATACAGCTTACAATTTACTATACAAGACTAGGAGTAAAACTTGAAAACCCTTAGGTGCTGTTCGGTCAACGTGGGAATTTTGTTTTGTTTTTTGTTTTTTTGTTTTTTTAGAATTTTGTACTTCATCAGAAATGTATGAAACTTGATAAAGTTTTTGGCACTTGCTGTGTAAACAAAAAAATAAAAAAAAAATAAAAAAAATAAATAATAAATAAAATAAAATATTCAAAACATACAATATACAAATATATATTTTGTATATAGGAATATACAAAATATTCAGCTCGTTCATTGTAGTCTAAATGATTCCCGAACGAATGACTCTTATGAGCCGGTTCTGTTTCGTGAATCAAATACATTTGAATCAGTCTAATTTAAACGATTCCTGATCAAATTACGTTTAGGATTAGATTCTTTTGGGTAAATCAAAACACATACTTTCCAAATGAATGACTCTTATGAGTTTGTACAGCTTACAATTAACTATACAAGGCTGATAACAATAAAACTTGAAAACCCTTTGGTGCTGTTCGGTCAACGTAAAAATAAATAAATAAATAAATAAAAAAGTTGTTTGTTTTTTTTAAGAATTTTGTACTTCATCGGAAAGATACAAAACTTGGTCAAGGTTTTGGCACCTGCTGTGTGGAAAAAAAAAAAAAAACCATGGACATGATTCGAAAAGGTTAAATGGTCCTGAAAAAAAAAAAAAAAAGTCACACTTGTATTGTTCACGGTCAAAAATACGTTTGTTACTGCACACAAACAAATTCTTACTGAAAGCTCATTTTTTGAGATATCAACCTTAAATTTGGAACACAGCTTGTTTAGATTCATGGCTTTGATTTTTCTCACAGTTTTAGAGTAAAATAAATGTAAAATTTTATAACTTTTTTCAAGTTCACTTTTTTTCATTTCAGCAATAATCTACCAAGTGTGGTCTTTAAAAAGATACCAAACTTAAGTCTCCAAAGCATTCAAGATTTATGACAGTTTAAGTTGGAAATTTCATTTTCAGGTCCATGCACAGAAAGTGAAATATGGTAATTATCAAAATACCTAATTAGCCTAATTAAATATAATTGTTCCATACGGTATATTTTGATAATTACTGTATTAAATATCATGGAAACGTATCAAACTCATTGAGATCTGTATCTGGTACGTTCGCCTTCTGAAGTGATGGTGTCGAAACAAACTGACCTCATTTGCTTGATAGTGGAAATGTCAGAAAAAAGATGCTTGTGTGTGTGTGGCCAGTTGGCAGGCGCAGATTGCTTCGTACAAGTCTTTGATTTTCTGTCCCTCTCTCAGGCACTAAGTGTAGGACTTGCTTCTAATTAAAATACGACCATCAGAGGGAAGCTAGTACTTGTTGAGCCTTATTGAAATTAGCAGCCCTGCCTCCCAGGAGACCTCGCGTCAGAGGTATAATTAGCTGACACAGGTCCAATTAGGAGCAAGAGCTAATGCTAATTGCTTGGAGCTCACTGCAATGCTAACAGATACACCCCCCTCCCACGGAAATTATTTGCAAAGCCTTCGACTAGAGAACATGTTGATGTGAATTACATTCAAAGAGGCACTACTAGCATCTCTGAATTATGTTTGAGAAGTAAACGTGCTAACTTGTGTGAGAATATCTGCTTTCACATGTAGATAACGATATCTGCAACCCAGGCTCATTAGAAAAATATGCCTGTGGAGATATTTTTTTTGCAAAATGTTATCATGCTGCTTCTTGTGCATTTCAGAACACTTCAAAGTGAAATGTCCAATGAGTGGTGCTAGTTTTATCCAAAACATATGAATGTGAATCTGGTAATGTTTTATTACAATGGTTGTTGTACGTATCGTATGGCAGTTGGAAATTGAATGTCCGGTAAAGGTTAATGCTCTAACACATCTCAAAAATAATGTACTAACTACACCAAACCATACCCTAAACCTTACCGATAGTGTTAAAGGGGTCCTTGATTATGATTTCACTTTTTTTTTAACTTTAGTTAGTGTGTAATGTTGCTGTTTGATCATAAACAACATCTGCAAAGTTGCTTTTTAAGGACTACAACAAACAGCTGGTAGGGACTACAACGAGCTTCTTCCTGGATTGGTGACATCACAAACCCCAAAATTTCAATAAACCCCGCCCCCCAGGAACACGCAATAAAGGGGGTGAGGCCATGTTGGGCTGCTTTAGAGAAGAGGAAGAGTTGTTGTAGTAGAGTGTTGTTGCCATGTCGTCATTTTACGCCGGACTGCTTCACAAACGAGGGTCAATTCAACGCTGGATTTGCACAAAAGATTAACATGACGGCACATGCTAGTCGATGAGTTGAATCAACTCCACAGCAACTACAGAAATTTATCCACTAACCATTCAGAAACGTCCAGTTTCATTCTAAAAGTTGTAACTTCTTCCTGAGTCTCTCCATCAGTGTCCGACTCCGGTTTGAACAATGTAAGGCTGAACACCGTTACTGACAATCCTCATTTTGGCTGCGTGAGATTCTCCAGCTTTGTTGTTGTTGAGCAACCGAAGCGCGAGCTGTTAAAGCTCCGCCCTCTTCTGGAAAGGGGGCTGGAAGCAGCAGCTCATTTGCATTTAAAGGGACACACACAAAAACGACGTGTTTTTGCTCACCCAAATAGGGGCAAATTTGACAAGCTATAATAAATGATCTGTGGGGTATTTTGAGCTGAAACTTCACAGACACATTCTGGGGACACCAGAGACGTATATTACATCTTGTGAAAGGGGAATTGTAGGTCCTCTTTAACAAAAGCAAATGTAAGATAAAACACATTTTCTGAAGCAACCATGCCATTTTAGCTTATTTCTACAAGTCTTTGAGCTGTTTTATCGAGTGTCAAGTGTTTCATGGGAACTTGTACATCACTAGTGCAATGCTGAACTAGGTGAGAAAGAGAGCAAGTTTACTACATCAGAAAAGTCACATATGGAGCTGGTTGTAATGTACTGGTGTATAAATCATGCGGGTTGGTAAAAGTATCTTGAAATCATAACATAGTGCTGTACAAGGAACTATGCGAAAATCATTAATCTTTAGACTTTAATCAGTAATCTGCTCCTGTAATCATAATTTGTGTGAAAAGGAATAAAAGTTTTTGATATTTTACTGCTACTTGTGTTTATTTCGGCTGGAAACTGCAGTGAATTGTACTGTATGTAAAAGGTACTGTACGTTTTTGGAGTTCTGCAAAGAGTTCTTCCAATGGGCCTAGGTTGGATTTTAGTTTGCATAATTGTTATCTACAAACAGGGGTTGGTATGTTGAGGCTAACCGGCTAAACATTGACCTCTGATCTTCAATGTGCAGTAGTTGTTTAAATGTACAGTGCTGTTATGGATTATGTGCTCGTACTATATTTCTTTCTGTTATTTTTAATAATATCTCAAAATTGTTATATAACAATATCAAACATTTACTTCATGTCTAAACAAATTCAGTTGGAGGATACCAAAGACCTTGGTCAAGGAAACAATGGTGATGGCTCACGGATCATCTCAGATGTACTGGTATTTGCGGTAAAAGTTTGTTGGCACGCAATCATATCTTACCCTTTACTGTATCAGCCTTCCAGTTTGTAAGTTCAAATATCACACAAACCAAGGTCAGTTTCACTGGACGATGATGGTATTTAAGACAAAGTTCAAACGTGTCATGTCAAGCAGCGCACACTGGCGAAGGCAAAATGCTGACTGCAAAAACATATAGGTTTTCTTATGTAGTAAATCTTGATTCTGCTATCTGGGCTGCGTTTCTCAAAAGCACCGGGAGCTAAATTGATCATAGAGACCATTGGTGCTAATGGTTCAACAATCTACTTAAGCTTACGATGCTTTTGAGAGACCCAACATGTCAAGTATAACATGTTCCTGGATCACCATCTTTGTTGATCCTGGAACAACATTCCAATCAACCAATCAGATTTGAGTGACAAATTTATAGTTTATGTCAAGTTTAGGCTTAAAACCAGGGTTTGGTGCTTCTACATCAGTGTTATTCACCTATTATTTCCCTCTGATTTTAGGGATAACTTATGGGTAGGGTTAGCTTTAGGGGTAGGGATAGGGTTGGGACTATGTTTTTGGACAGGAATGTTGTTCCAGGATCAACAAAATATGTTTTTATACAAAAATTTAAGTATTTTATTGTTAGCCATTAAAGTCTTTTATTCAGGTGATTCTAAGGCGATTCATCCCAATATTGTTAAATAGAGCATTAACAACATCCACAACAACAAAAGGAATTGTGCAGCTTTAGAAGCAATCCATTCACTTCCCCATAAACCTCATATTTGTACTGAAATTATTTTTAAGGGTCTATTTTGGGATGTCTGAAACAATCACAACAGGACTCTTACTCTGGGCTGCCAAAATGGCTGTACACATGTGTGTGAGTCAGAAAGCCTCCAGGCCATTTATCAAACCTGGCTGTGCTGGGGCTGATGAATGGGACATCACATCCAGCTGGACACCTCCATTTAACAAAGAGGGAGGTCTACTGCCAGCCACTGTAAAGGACAGCACAGCGAGCACCAGCCGTCACTGGTAAGACATTTAAGATTCAGAGATGATACCCTTTAAGGACCTTGTGAGCAAGGTGCTGCTGAATAGCTGTTACTTTTATTTTGGTTTTGTGTAAAGACAATCACACGAGTCAATGAAAACCAGACGACTCAGTCGGAAGAACTTAATTGTGTACATGTGTTCATAGGGGACGACAACATGGTGTGAATTTGCTGCTGGGTTAGCCTCCCATTGTGTGGATTGGCTGATATGGGCCTGTCGGGCAGGGCACTGTCACAACACATTATAATGAGCTGCCAACATGTGCTGTAATGCAAATGAGCGGAGGCCGCCACAGTTCACAGCACAACAATCCATTCATTTCGCCTGGAGATTGCGGACTAATTCATCTATTTAAGACGCTTTAAGTGATACCTTGTTTTATTTAAGCTCCTTCTGTGTTCCATTACCACACACATATGTACACACAATAAAGTCATGATATTAGTCATATATGGGAGCATGTTAAAGGAATATTCTAGGTTACATAAATACATGTTTAATATTTTTTATTAAGATTGTCAGTATATCACAACTGACCCATATGCTTCAGTTTAAGTTTTAGTTTATGCCCAGCTGTTAGCTAGTTTGTTGCTGAACTTATGATTGTAATTCATGAATGCTTTGGTGTACAGACTTAAAGGGGACCTAGTATGCCCGTTTTCACTGTAACACAAGTCTCAGGTGTCCCAAGAATATGTCTGTGATGTTTCAGCTCAAAATACCCCACAGATCATTTATTATAGCTTGTTAAATTTGCCCCTATTTGGGTGTGAGCAAAAACATGCCATTTTCGTGTGTGTCCCTTTAAATGCGAATGAGCTGCTGCTCCCTTTCCAGAAAAGAGCAGAGCTTTAACAGCTCATGCTTCGGATACTCAACAAATACTGTTTCGAAGCATTGGAGACACCACATGCTGGTGACGCCTGCACAGTGTAAATGCAACACAAACTCATATGCCACACATGCATAAAAACAGCTTTTACAAACCCATTGCAAATGTTTTATTGAAAGTATAATTTATCATATGCAATCAACTAATCATCTAACACCATTAAATATTAAGTTTCTGTATAATATGTATTCTTTTATCAATTTTCAGTGCTTGTTATGTTTGTTCTATGGATGGGTCAGCTAAACAGAGACTATTAACTACTATTATTCCTTTTAATTAATCAAATACCTCATTAAACGCCTACAAATGTATAAAACTCATCAGAGATCAGGTAATAGACACTTAGACACTTACAGTTTTTCTCAGTCGCTTTGGTACATTTCTCAAATCATCCTTAAAATTTGCAAAACAGTATGTTCATTTCTCGAAACATATTGGATTACCTGCAAAAGCCTGTAACTTGCTCAAAATTCTTAGTTCATGTCTCAAAAGCAAGTATTTATGTCAATGAACATATCAGTGCCATCAAAATGACAAGTCCTTGTGTCATTGTTCTCGAACAAGATAGTCAAAATGCTTAGCCATGTTGTCAATATAACAGTGATGAATATTTCAGATGTAAACTATGGCTACGGTTTTTATGACAGTGACTGAAACTGCACAATCACTTTGTCTGTATGGCATATATCAATTTTAACAGTACAAATGGACACAGTACTGTATATTGGATATTGATTGCAAAAGACTGGACAGGATTCAGTTTTGTATTTACTGTTGGTCTGTCAACAAATTAGTGTAAAATGTCCTTGTGATAAATGAAAAAGACAAGACTTTATACATACACTGTATATATGTATTCATGTGTATGTGTGTGATATAGTATGTATTTGTATAAAGTTCATTTAGCCTACTATACTGTAAGTGTAAAGCAAGTGTAATATGCTCCTGTAAGTGTAAAAATGCTACTGTAATATTAAGATTATAACATGCATACCATATTAGAGTGCAGTGCACAATATATACCTGTTATGTCTATGAAACGCTTGAATGATTGAGGAAAAGGTTTTCTCCAAACGTTCAGCTGCACCTTTAGACACGCATAAGCCATTGTAAGGTCATGATTGAGAACATTGTTTACAATAGTGGTCCTTATTTCACTAGAAACGTGCCTACGCCCTTTGCCTTATCTACCTCTTCCTCTGTTTTGCCTCCCTACCCTTCTACCACACATCCTTACTCCTCTTCTTCTTCCCAGCTGTTGACCCTGTTTGTTTTCATGTTGTTCTTCCATTATCAGTAATTGAAACTCTTGTGTTGTGCTCTGTCTATATGGTTTCCAATCGAAGATTCATGACATGCTTCTTTGAGCTGTTTTAGAGAACTGGTTGGGTCATTGGTTGATCTAATGCTTTACATTCCCCTGAATACATTAGTGAAATTCAGGATTCACCTGCAAAATTCATCAATTCAGGACACATTTACAAAAGTCTAATAGAAATGTATAGATAATATACTTGACACATTGTGATAATTAGGTCAACCATTTTGCATTTAATGACTTGTGCGATGAACTAATGACTAGATGTTTTGAAGACTATTCCACAGAGAACCATATAATACATTTTGAGCAACATGACATTAGCAATTGATAATGTAGGAATTGTACATAATCAATTGCCTGAATGTACCAAAGCATTTGCAATTTGTTCAAAAGAATGAGAAACTGCTTTTATGATGATGTGGTGGTTGAACAAGTAGTTTTGAGAATTTCAGTTCTGATCTGAGAAATGTACCAAAGCGACTGAGGAAAAACTGTAATACTCATGTATTAGACATAGACACTTGCTCAATGATTCACCACTGGGGGGCGATCTCAGTGAATCCGCATGATTCATGGGTTCACAGAGAACGGTGAACCATTGACATTTCGAAATGGTTATGATGTTACAAAGTCTCATTTTTGCTGAAATCACGTGACTTTGGCAGTTTGAAACACGCTCCGAACCACTGATTCGAAAGGTTTCGAAGCTTCATGATGCAGCGCCCATCACTATCAACAAAAACAAAACTGGAGAATCTCACGCAGCCAAAATATCAGAATTTGTCAGCAGCTGATTTCAAACCGGAGTCGGACACTGACGGAGAGACTCAGGAAGAATGAAACTGGATGTTTCTGAATGGTTAGTGGATAAACATTCTCTCCAAATGAGCGGCCAAAATTTGGACTCTAAAATTGCAAGAAAATCAAATAGGTCTAACGTGTCAAATATGTTTTCTATTATAACGCAATAACGATTTTCACAGGATGAATTTTGAGTTATTAAACTCTTGAATGATATCTAATTAATGAGGATTACTAATAAATAAGGCAATAAAAAAGGACATTGACAGTTAACAGGCAATGATGGTCTACCATATACCAGCTTGAACTGGATTTTCCAGCAGTGGTTCTGCAGGAGGTTCTGTCCTCCTCTGTTTACTCAGGACTACTGCTTTGATTTGATAAAACACTGTTCAGAAACTAACAAGCCCATAGAACTCAAACAAAGAGGGATGCATCAGATATGAAAGATGAAAGGAATATCAACAAAGACCACAAGAACCAGACTAGACCTCTGCACAGACCCCTTTGGCCAGTTTCGACGACTCCCTTTCATATGCTGGTGTGATGTATTCTTTTTTACAAGCAGAAGGAACTGGATGAAATATTCTGAATGATATCAATCCACAGTGGTGCGTTTGGTCGAGGAGAACTGCTCCCCTGACTGAGCCTGGTTTCTCCATTTCTGCCACTGATGGAATTTTGGTTCTTTGCCTCTGGCTTACTTAGTTGGGAACACTTAATATTCAGCAATATTATTGATTTGACTGTACTGACATTATCGGATGAGAATTGAACTGAGCTGGTCAATGACATCAACTGCTTTATAACTGATAACTCATTTCATATGTGATGTTTTTCCTTTACACAGTTATTGAATGGAACTGACTAAACTGACGTCAGCTGAACAATGACACTATTTTCTTTTTAGAGCTGTGATGCATCATTGAATTATTATTTTCCTGTTTATCCCAGTAAAGCTGCTTTGAAAAAAATATGTATTGTATAAATCGCTATATAAATAAAGCTGACTTGACTATTAGGTAGGAGTGACAAGAATCTGTGCATTTGGACATGTCATAGTGCTTGGACATGTCTCTGACGTCTCCGAGAGACATGAGCTGTTGTCACAGCTACACCTTCACACACCAGACACACTGACAGGAGAAACCAACCGTTCATGTACCTGGAGCTGCTTCCTGGTCACCAGAGCACATGTGCCGCAAATGTCACCATCAGCACTAAATAGTCAGGAAGGTTAATCAAGAAAAGTGAAAATGAAATGCTTTATTGACAATATAAGATAACTGATTTCCCTTTAATGGAGAGGGATGAGATCAGAGAGCGGGATATTAATACAGTGATGTATGGATTCCACAATAGCTCCATCCCAAAACACAGTGAGCTGCATTGCTGCCTATATAAAATAGGTAAAATATTCCACTTTTAATTATTTAACTAGTTTTATTTATATTTTTTGGTATTAAAAATGGATATATTTAATATAGTCTATCATAACTTACATTTGTCATTTTAAATATACAGTTATGACAATTCTTTTGCTTGGTCCGCAAACTTTTTAAATCGCAATGCATTGATTGCCTTCTCTGTTAAGCATATATGCCCATTGCACAGAAAACTTCCAAGAGCTGGCAGAAACTGACATCTCTAAACTTTTTGGCTGGCTTTAATATGGGAATTTAGAAAAAAAGATATAGTCACATTTAGAAATATAAAGTTCCACTGTGCGATCCTGTCTACAGAAAGTGGGCAGTTATTGGCAGGAATAAGTTGAAGGCAAAAGTTGAGACTTGATTAGTAGATTTGATAGAAATCTGGATAAAGGATAAAGAATTAAAGGATTAGTTTACTTCGGAATTAAAATTTCCTGATGATTTATTCACCCCCATGTCATCCTAGATGTTTATGTCTTTCTTTCTTCAGTCGAAAAGAAATTAAGGTTTTTGAGGAAAATATTCCAGGATTTTTCTCCATATAGTGGACTTCAGTGGGGATCAACGGGTCGAAGGTCCAAATGTCAGTTTCAGTGCAGCTTCTAAGAGCTCTACACGATCCCAGACGAGGAATAAGGGTCTTATCTAGTGAACCGAGCGGCCATTTAAAAAAAAAAAAAATGTATATATATACTTTTTAACCACAAATGCTCGTTTTGCACTGCTCTGCGATGCGCCACACATTACGTAATCTGTTGTAAAGGTCACGTGTGACGTAGGCGGAAGTACCGATCCAGTGTCTACAAGGAGAACGTGCAAAGACTAAGTCAAACGCACAAAAAAAAGGTAAAACAAAGATGTCAGACGATTTTTAAGTTGGAGGAGAAAGTTTATCGCCCCACCGCAGTACTGCCACCTACGTCACGCCTTTCCAACGTGATTACGTAATGCGTGGCGCATCGCAGAGCAGTGCAAGATGAGCATTTGTGGTTAAAAAGTATATAAATTTTATTTTTTTCAGAAAAAGACCGATCCACTATATGAAGTCCACTATATGGAAAAAAATCCTGGAATGTTTTCCGCAAAAACCTTAATTTCTTTTCGACTGAAGAAAGAAATACACAAACATCTTAGATGACATGGGGGCGAGTAAATTATCGGGAAATTTGAATTCTGAAGTGAACTAATCCATTAACAATAAAAACACTAGAACTTTAGTATAAGGATGTGTTATGTTTAACTCAACACCATGTAACTATTTAAAACACTCAAGCTTGTTTATGATAACTGACATACTGGCTTGTCTGGTTAGCAAAATCATATAAAGGTGCAGATATGTTTGAGCAAAATGGAGAGTCCACACACACACACACACACGCTTATAGATTCTTCCATGTATTACTTGAAAACTTCAGTCTAGTATGATGAAACTCTTTTCCTCCTGGCAAGGTGAAGTTATGCTGATAGTGCTGCTGGATCATATACCAAAGGAGAGAGACAGAGAGAGCGAGAGAAAGAGAATCAGGCTATTAGGCTGTCGTGATAGAGCTACTCTCGGCGCATGCTGAAGTCTAGTGTTCAGCTACACCTGTCTCTATGTGTGATGTGTGTGACTAATTTGACAGGACACTTCCTGAGCACCCCGGGATGCTGCGGGTTCCATCACAACATTCACGAGCTGCAGACAGGCCCATCTAATCACAAAAAATGTGTTTCTGAAAACCACAAACCAAGCTCTCAATCATATACTGATATTCTCTGAAAAATGACTTGTATTACTGCATGTCATGTTCTCTATCTTTTTGACCAACAGCTCTTTTTCGTATTTCTAGTAATGTTATCTTCAGATGAATGAGCTGCTGTACTGTTGAATGAACATTTTTTGACACCATTTACACGGAGTTTCATCATTCTGTCACAAAAAAGTCATATTTTAGTTTCCTCGTTTCAAAAAGAAAGGAAGCATTTTAAGAAATCATACTGTAGGTGCTCATGACATGAAGGCTGTTTCAAAGCATTTTCTTTTTCTGGGGATATTCTGGGCATTTAAAAGCCGTAAAGGGGGGTCCCATTGTAATTCACCTCACATCCACCCCTTCTGCATGTAGCCGCTCAGCGTCCCGGAACTGACCATGTTGTATGAGTAAGAGATAAATAAAAGATGCACAGCCACGAGCAGACCTAGCGTCACTCCGAACAGAGTAAATAACCAGTCTGGCTCTTTGTCTTTAAATGAACGGCAACCTTTTCTTGCTGGAGAACCTGTTATTTGCGCTCTGAGGCAGCTGTAATGAAGGGCAACACTATATACAGTGTTTTTCATTTCTCTTCGGACAAGTTACTGAAGAGTCTGTTTTTGACGTTGCTTCTGTGATCAAATAATGAAAGGTGGGTGTTTGCAGTCAGGATAAACCATCAACAGCAACTGTCGACTGTTTAAAAGTGAATCCACAAGCAATTATAGCTCTGTTCAAAAATATAGTGAGGTACCTTGCTGTATACTTCCTACATAGGCAGCTATCTACCTTGTAAGGCAGCATCTTAACAGAAAAGAAACATTACAAGAAGTTGATATGGATTTTTTTTTTTTCATAGGTGGCAACTTTTTTGCAGCTTTCTATAAGGGAATCAACTCTCAGTTATTCCTGTGATGGTAAAGCTGAATTTTCAGCAGCCATTATTCAAGTCTTCAGTGTCACATGATCCTTCACATATTATATTATTATCATCAGTGTTGTGTTGCTTACTATTTTGTGGAAACTTTGATGAATACAAAGTAACTAAAGAATTCTAAAGAACAGCATTTATTCTAAATCTAGGTATTTTTTTGGTAACAATGTAATGTTTACACCTGGTATTAAGATGTGTTTTGGTCGATCGGATCACAAGTGGTCGACACTAAATACAGGTGTAAACGGGTGTAAAATGTTTTAAGCTTGTCCACTTTTGACCACTTCCAGAGGCAGTTGAAAACACATTCGACCGGATTGTTTTCACAGTGTAGACGGTCATGTGGTTGAATGTGTTCGAACAGCCACAAAATGACCTAATGTGTAAACATTATGGGAAGCGCTCTAGCCAGATGGGATTTAAACTTAGTCGACTGATGAGCCAAGTTTGGTTTGAAGACGAAAAACTTGCCAAGCACAATGTTCTCTCACCATTCCTGATTTCTAACACACACTCACAGTGTTCGGCCAGTCTTGCGGCTGTCAGAGCAGAAATGAAAGCTGCTGCTTTCCATATGTTTTTTTCTGTCATCTCTGGTGTGTCCATATGTAAATTGTACAAACTTATTTTGTCCATTAGATCGAAAGATCTGAAAAAACCCATACATTTACCTGTCCATAGACCCTCCCCTCGAAGAAATCAGGACAGAAGTGGTTGAAAGTGGACAAAAGAGACAGATTAAAACACCAGGTGTAAACGGGAATGTGTCTCCTTCGTCCACTTGTGATCCGATCGACCAAAACCCATCTTAATACCAGATGTAAACAGAGCCTAAATGTCTTTACTGTCACTTTTGATAAATTTAAAGCATCCTTGGTAAATAAAAGTATTAATTTATTTCAAATAATAATAATACAATAAAAATGAATGAATGAATGAATGAATGCATCAATCAATCAATCAATCAATCAATCAATCAATCAATCAAAACCTTAGGACAGGACTGTAAAGCCTTAAATAATTTTGCCTTTTTACCTTTTGGAACAGAACAGCCTTCTTGTCAGGAAAATGCCTATGATGTCTTAAAGGGGACCTATAATGCCTCTTTTACAAGATAAAGTCTCTAATGTCTCCAGAATGTGTCTGTGAAGTTTCAGCTCAAAATACCCCACAGATCATTTATTATAGCTTGTCAAATTTGCCCCTATTTGGGTGTGAGCAAAAACACACCATTTGTGTGTGTCCCTTTAAATGCAAATGAGTTGCTGCTTCCGGCCCCCTTTCCAAAAGAGGGCGGAGCTTTAACAGCTCGCGCTTCAGTTGCTCAACAACAACAAAGCTGGAGAATCTCACGCAGCCAAAATGAGGATTGTCACAACGGTGTTCAGCCTTACATTGTTCAAATCGGAGTCGGACACTGATGGAGAGACTCAGGAAGAAGTTACAACTACAACAACTCTTCCACTTCTCTAAAGCAGCCCAACATGGCCTCACCCCCTTTGTTTCGTGTTCTCGGGGTCGGGGTTTATGTACATTTTAGGGTTAGTGATGTCACCAACCCGGTAAGAAGCTGGTTGTAGTCCCTACCAGCCGTTTGTTGTAGTCCTTAAAAAGTGATTTCTGTAAAATAAAATATCTCCCTTTGCATTGAACTTTGCATTAAGCGTCATAACTTTGCAGATGTTGTTTATGCTCAAACAGCAACATTACACACTAACTAAAGTTAAAAAAGTGAAATCATAATCAAGGCCCCCTTTAAAATGTTTTCTTGACAGCCAGCTCAGTAGCTTTTAAAACCCAGTTACTGTAACGTGACAATACCATCATCAGAAACGGTCATAGGAGTCAATCAAGTATGATCAATATACGAAATTATTCATTTTATGATCTTGAAGGTACTTTTCAGGAGTAATATTTGAATCTGAATGAGGCACACTTAACAGAATTGCTCCCTCATAGGACGTGAACGGATGAGCCCACATGTGAGGCACAATTCCTCCAACACCATTCAGCCCTTTACATTTATTCTGTCTCCAGGAGTCATATTTGCATCTCGAGTAGTTCATAAGATATATCGTTGTCATGAAGCAGGATTATTGATGCGATAACTGCTTGTAGATGTGATGAATACGGGCGATGAAAGATAATATTATATGGATTCTACGGAACACCTTTGGAAGAAGAAAGGAATATCAATGTCTTGTCTTGAATTTCTGAGGAATATCTGAGCCACTTCATAGATTATCTTCAGCCTATACAAATGAAAAGGCTTGATTGTGGTGGATCTCATTTTTAAAACATTTTCCCATGCATTTATGATAGATGGAAGTCATTCCATCCATTCTAGATAAGGCAGGTTATATTTTAGGGATTTCCATGGGTCTCAGGCACTCTCTTGTCATTCATCAAATTCTGAAGCATGTTCTATAAATCTGGTCTTACTGTCAGAATCATTCATTCAGCCTTAAGGGAAGAACACCAGCATGTGAGAAAAGAGTAAAGGTAATAGGTGTGAAGAGTGATGCTCATTTGGTTTAAAAGTGGAAATCTGTGCAAGAAATTCAGCTAGTCAATGGGGAGAGAACAGAATTTACTTCAAGTACAGAAGTATGTCAGTATACCTGTTTTCGTATAAAGCTGTAGAAACAGTACTTACACAACATATGATCATGATTAAGCATATTTTGTGACACATATCGCTGATTAGCTACTCTTTTGTAAACATTTCCATTTAGAAATTATTAGTTAAATTATTAGTTATGCTATCTACTGGTTTGCGATTGAATGTATTGCTGTTAGTGAATTTTTACTGTGTGTGTGTTTTCCTCATTTGAATGCCACTTTGAATAAAAGTGTCTGCTAAATGAATGAATGTGAAGGAATGTAATGTAGTAAATTACTTTTGGGTTCATTAATGTACAGTAACAGGGAACAGGCCTCCAGCTCTTGAGACAGTTTAACATGCATCACTGACCTTGTGACAGCAGTAATGGAAATGTCCTGATGTCCCTGACAGCCATTTTGTTGGCTTGGCCTCCCTCTGTTTTACGTCTCATTTCCACACAACTAATTTTCACCCTTTGTTCACACTACAATGCATCATTCAAACGAGTCATAATTACACAGGCAATCAAAGTGCATTTCATCTCAAATGATATTTCACTATTTAGAGGGTGTTAATATTTCAAAGACCTGAATCACAAACAGCTCACTGTCCACATGTAATTAGAATTAATGTGGCTCATCTACATCGCTCTCATTTACTCTTTGACTGAGATACATTTTTCAATGATGCAACACAATTCTTGACCCATCTGTTCATTTGCAGAGCTCTCATGATGAGAGTCACGTCAGCTCAAGTTTTAGTGTCATTAATGTCATACAGAGTAAGACGAAATGTAGCTTCATTGACCTTGCAGATGCATATGTGTGTTTATTCTGAGTTTAGTTCCCTAAAACATGTTATTTCATTGTATTGCTTAGATCTATTCAAGCTGTTAAGACTCATTGCACTTTGAAGACTTTTATAGAAACTTGGGCAACAAAATAATTGGACGGCTTGGGGTTCCAATCACCTGCTGTTATTGGCTGCGATTCAGTAGCTAGAGGAGCTATTAGAGAGAATTAGGAGACCAAGTAACAGACCACAGACTGATTTGTGCCACTTTATCTTGAGTATGCTTTCAAGTTAACCATACACCATGAGCCATGATCCAGTCAGGTCTACTGGATGTAGATAACTGAGGCATTCGAGCTATAGCACACACTTAAAGCCCCCATGAAATCAAAATGGACAATTCCTATTTTTCTTAATGAAATATTGCATTATTTATTATAAATGATTTATCCTTGCACATCATTATTTTCATTTATTTGTTTTTATGTGTGTGTGTGTGCACTCATAACTTTTAATCAAAATAATTTTGGCCAAAATGATTGGCACCCCTAGACGTTCTTATGAGTAAAATATCTCTGTATATTCCCATTTACATTTGTAGCACACCAGGTTGACTAGGAACATGAAATTGTCAGCCATGACTTCTTGTTTCACAGGAGTATAAATTTGAGGAACACAAAGGCCAAATTAAAACCAAAGAATATAGTTCTGATGTGCAGTAAAATATCGTTGAGCTTCACAAAATAGAAAATGGCTGTAAGAAAATCGCTAAAGCATTGAAAATTTCCATTCCCACCATCAGGGCAATAATTAAGAAGTTCCAATCAACTAAATATGTTACAAATTAGAAGAGGACGTGTGTCTGTATCGTCCTAATGCATGGTGAGGAAAAGAGTTTGAGTGGCCAAAGACTCTCCAAGGATCACAGCTGGAGAATTGTAGAAATTAGTTGAGTCTTGGGGTCAGAAAGCCTAAAAAAATTATCAAACAGCACCTACATCTCCACAAGTTTTTTGGGAGGGTTTCAAGAAAAATCCTCCTCGCTCATCCAAAAAACAAACTCCACCATATTCAGTTGTCAGACACGACTGGAACTTCAAATGGGACCGGCTTCTATGGTCAGATAAAACTAAAAAAGAGCTTTTTGGCAGCAAACCCACCAGATGGATTTGGTGCACACAGGGATAAAAAGTATCCCATGCCCACGGTTAAATATACTGCTGGATCTTTGAAATTGTGGGCCTATTTTTCTGCTGGAGGTCCTGGACATCTTGTTCAGATACATGGCATCATGGATTCTATCAAATACCAAACCTGACTGCTTCTACTAGAAATTTTATAATGGGACCTTCCATCAGGACAATGATCCAAAAATGGGTCACTGAGCAAAAAATTAAGCCTCTGCCATGGCCGTCCCAATTCCCTGACCTGAACCCTATAGAAGATGAGCAGGGTGAACTGAAGAGAAGACACACCAATATGGAGCTGGGAATCTGAAGGATCTGGAGAGATTCTGTATGGAGGAATGATCTCTGATCTCCAGACTCATCAGGCAATATAGGAGAAGACTCAGAGCTGTTATCTTGGCTGCAAAAAGCATTGAATAAAAGGGTGTCATTAATTGTGGCCAACGTGTTTTGGAGAAAAAGATGTTCCCCCCTTTTTCAATTATTTCACTTTAATTAAAGGTTATTTTTTTGTGATTTTGTTTTTAATAAAGGATCAAAAGGATTAACAATGCAGATTTATTTTCACAGCCTTCTTTGTTCATATTTACCAAGGGTGCCAATAATTCTGACCAGGACAGCATAATCACATTTTTCTATGTACATACATTTACATTTTTTAACTGTTAGACATCACATGGGTAACATTTTAATTAAATACATTCATACCTTAGTGCAAATCAAAATCAATTTATTCACTGCTAATTTTTTTCCTCACTCTTTCTCCTATTTATTCACCTGATCTAAAATTATTGATATTCAATTTATTGTTCCTGCAAAAGGAAATGTTTTGCTGCCAGAGTGCTGACATTTCAGATGATGTGTAGAAAAGAGATTATAAGGAAGCAGAGGAATAATGGGAAAGTCTATCTTATTCCCTAGATCTAAGATATTTTGACATTTAGGCCAAAAGTTGGTCAGCCTTAACTTTGAAAGCTTTAGATAAATGTCAGGTCATATAATAAAACGTAGAGCTGTGATATTAACTCTTCTGCTCATCGAATTTATAAATTCCTGCTCGACTTTCTCTCAAAGAATGTGATTGTTCACTCGGAAGAAAATGAATAATAGTAGCAGTTGATGAAGATGCACATGTACACGTCTTTTGGATGCCAAGCCAACTATTCCAAGCTGTGGTTTGAATCGTGGTCTGACCAGGTCCTCACCCGCTTAACAAAGGTTGCTCACCAGGTCTAACCAAGTTGACCAAAATGGTCTCAATAACTGATCAACCAGCCTAAACCATGTCAGACCACTTAACATAAGATGTTCAATGGTTATACCTGTTTTATTCTTTTTCTTAGCTGCATCTCTCTCTCTCCAAATCCAATCTAATTTCATTTTCCAGGTCGGCCATGAGAATATTTTGTATTTGGATGCATAGGGACTTGCATGTCTGAATTACAGAGTGCATTATGGTTTTCAAAAGACTTTCATCTCAGTTAAACATTCAGATCTGCCCTGTGAACCTGCATAATACTGTGTGTACTTTAAAAAAATGTTTAGGATGCACAATATATCACTACCATATTGGTTATCTGCCAATTTTAGAGATTTTTGTATCAGTCACTACACCCTTAATAATAAAGGTTCTTTATTGGCATTGATGGTTCAATGAAGAACATTTAACATCCATTGAACCTTTCCATTGCATCTGAGTCACTGAATTTCATTACATTGTGGTTACATTTCATTTTCGAAGGAAATGTCCCAAAGAAAATCTGTGAAAATCACAAATGAGGGACTTTTCAATGACTCTGGTTCGAACATATGAGGCTAAACACCACTACTGACAGTTTCTGACATTTTCAGTGCATGAGATTGTCCTGTTTTGTTGTTGCCGGTGTTCTGGCAATCTGTCCTACACTGGTATGCGGGAGCATGAGCTCTTGAAGCTCCGCCCTCTTCTTGAAAGCGGTCTGGGAGCAGCAGCTCATTTGCATTTAAAGAGACACGAACAAAAATGGCACGCTTTTGCTTACCCTCAAAAAGTGGCAATTTTAACGTTATAAAAAATTATCTGTGGCGTATTTTGAGCTAAAACTTTTCACACACACTCTGGGGACATCAGACTTATTTTTCTTGTAAAAAGGGGCATAATAGTTCTCCTTAAAGGTTCCTAATTTTGTTTTAGAGGAATCCTACAACAGGTTTACATGCATCCAAGGTCAAAAGACACTATTGTGATTGGTCTATCGCATACAGCATTTTTCAGAAAGAAACACTCACTACCATATCTGAATTTCAGCTCCCTCAGCTTCCTCAGCGCTGTGAGTGATATGAACCATGGCGTCGGTTTTTCTGTATCAAATACCGCACGAGTCTTCATCCTTTTGAAGTGCAGCAAAGTGAATTCGCGGTGCTGAAAATAGTGTTTCCTCGACCTGAACAACACGAAACAAACTCTTCCAGTCTCCGCAACAACTACAGTGTTTGAGGGCGGGTCAAAATAGACATCATTCACGGGCAGCCAATGAAGACCATAGGCTGGCATTATGCAAATTTGTTACATTGTTACGTTGGTATGTATCAGGAAGTGAGACTGGAATTGTTGAGGACTCGTTTCAGCAGTTTCAGAATCGGTTCTTTCTTTTAGGAGACAATTACTTTATTTATCGTGCACTTTGATCTTTAAAACTTTGCAGACCTTTTACATTCACAAACAGCTCTATTAAACATTGCATGAAAGGTAATATTCGAAAAAACCTAATGGGGGCACTTTATAAACAAAATATGGCTGTTCTAGGACTGTGAAAATCTATCACTTTTCTATTAATTTTTAGTATAGAATTTTAACATCAACCATCAGCCATAAAAATAATTATCGGCTAATCTAACCCTAACCCTCTCTTCCAGAATTTTCATATCATGCATCCCTAATTCCATTTCATCTTGGTCCAAGCTTTTGACCAGGCCATGTTTCTAAGCACTCCTACTTCCTAATATTGATCTTATTACCAAGACATATTGACAATAGATTATTCCTCAACTCCTACATGTTAAATCTTGTTCCCTGTTCTAAAATGAACTTGACAGAAGACCATAATTATTGCATTGCATGTAGTCTTTTAATACCCATCAAAAGACATTTCATTTGCTCAAAAGCTCAGGCAGGATTTCCCTTTTTATGCCGCTCGCCTTTTTCACAAAAGGATAAGATGCATTAATGGGCTGTATGCACCATAGGTTTCTAATTCTTTTTAAGCAGACGCAGAGGATAAATAATGTGTGGTCTGAGTGTCTGGGGGCTTATTGTAATCAACATCCCTATTGATCGGCTGCCCAGGCTCCCAAAGTAATCTATTTTAAGTACACTCTCAGTAGCGCCCACATCAGGTCTTCCCTTATTCTATTGTAATTGTGTTGGATGGACTCCATACTAGGCTG
This sequence comes from Mylopharyngodon piceus, assembly GCA_039654765.1. NCBI lineage: Eukaryota > Metazoa > Chordata > Actinopteri > Cypriniformes > Xenocyprididae > Mylopharyngodon > Mylopharyngodon piceus. The sequence goes on along the minus strand of CM077440.1, from coordinate 17,403,447 downwards.
GAGACAAGATGGGGAAGAGGGGCAAATTTTGATTCTCATTGTATTCTGAAATTAGTACTTTTTCAAATAATAAATTCCCTATTTTTCCCCCAAATCTTGCATTTTGCATTGTGGGCTGGATTGCATTGTGCACCAGCAGCTTTAAAAGCAAAGATAGATGACTGTTTGACTGCCAGTTTCATTTATTTGAACACGCTTGTATGTAGTGTAAAAAAAGGTTTAGCACATAATGGCCTTAATACAATCTCCTTTTTTCCGCCTTTGTCTTCATGGCTTATTAATCTCTGCATATTTTTCTACCTGCAATGCAAAATGGCTGTTACAAAACAATGCCTATAGTGAAAATGTGCCATTGGAACTTACACACTTATATGTATATTAAACAAGACCAGTAGTGTAAGCTTTTGGTCCAAATCTGGTACTTTCAGAACAGCAAAATCGACCACAAAAAGTGGTGTATATGCATTTGTAAAAAGTAATATGTTATATCTACTCAATAAAACTGTGGCAACAGATTACAAGCAATATTATTAATTAAATTCAACATATAAGAATTGAGTAAGAATGAATCAAATTAATTCCTTAAAAATAAACCATTTAAAATGAGTTAAATTTAAGTAAAAATATCTGAATAACAGGCAGACGTCAAAGATTAATTAAGAACTCTTTATATTTTATTGCCAACATTGAAGACACCTGATGATAATGAGCAGAATCACTGACGGAAAGAGAAACACAAGAACTGTAATTGACTTCAGCCACCGCCTTAGATGAAATCAACTGAAAAGACTGAAAATCTCTCTTATTACTAACCAGATTGACTTTATTTCTGTCATTCGTATACAGTTCTTTTTGAGAATTAATAGATGTTTTATTAAAAATGTTTGGTCACTATTATGGCGATCAGTGTTTCCTTTAGTTGGACAGTTTGACTCATGCTTTTTATGTCAGTTTGGGGGTTTTGTAACTGAGTTTGCTAAAGCACATAATTTGTTGACGTCTGTCTGTTATTCAGATATTTTTGTTTAAATTTTTTCTCATTTTAAATGGTTGACTTTAATGGTTTAATTCTAACTCAATTCTTATATGTTGAATTTAATTAATAATAATAACAACAATTTTATTATATATATATATATATATATATATATATATATACTTAACATGTAATTGAGTTGGACACTTTACTTCCATTTTTTTAACTTTAATTTACTTTATATAACAATTTACTTTATGTGTGTTCAGTGCTGAATGTAAATCTATGAGCACCAAATGAAAGATTTAGCCGGTGCGATAACTCTCTCTTTCTCTTTATTCTCTGTGGGTTTTCATTTTTGTCTTTGCTCACTGATGTATATAATTAACATTAACATGCTGGCTGGACATCAATTTTCTCACTGCCTAATTATCTTCAGAATAGACAAAATTACACACTAGAACTCAAATAATTTTGTAACTACGTTTGGAACAATACACTATCACAGCCAGACAGGAGCCTTCCCAAAGTTTAAGAATATTATGAATTCATAATACGCATCACATAATACGCTCAAATACGCTCAAATCATAAAATCAAAATATAATAGCCCTGGACTCGAAAAAAAGTTTTGGCATTATGAATTTGTAGCTTTATTATAAACACTCTGCTGGTATAAAATATGTATTGTATATGTGATGTCATTGTATCATCATTTTTTGTTTTTTGACTGAAAAATGATTTTCTTGTAAACATACTCCAATAAGCTTTATTCATTTTTTTTTTTTTTTTTTTTTTTTACTGTGTATTCTTTTCTCAACCAATGACATGAGTTTTGGGCGGGATATATTTATTTATTTATCAAAATTATTTAGCCCCAAATACAAAATAGACTTTTGAATTTGAATTTTTGAAATGCATGCCTGTATTTTTCAGCATCACTGTTGTTGTGTCATGATTTTAAAGATATGACATTAAAAAAGTCATAGCATTTTGGTGAAAAAAAAGACTGACCTTTTCATATATGTTTACACTTACAAATGTATTTGGTAGATGCTTTTATCCAAAGTGACTTGAGGGGCCATTTATACAACACCATTTTCAACTAAAAGTGGAAAATGTTTTATGCGTTTTGGCCGTTCATTTACACGACAACTGAGTTTCGGTGGCCTGAAAACACAAACTTTTGAAAACGGGTTTCAAAGTGCAAGTTTTTGAAAATGATACCGTTATTGTCTCCGTGTAAACTACAAAAATGCAAATTTGTGAAAAAGTTTGTAGTGTTTCTTTACAAAGTGATATCGCCAACTACTGGCCTGGCAGCAGAATACAGCTTTTTTTGGTCATTTCCAAGGATCTGTGTGAAAGGGGATCATTTTGACAATGTTGTCGCCTGTATGCGAAGCGAAAACTTTTCCGTTTTTAGTACATCAATGCTGTGTAAACATACCCTTACCCTTACTAAAATGAGTGTTTAAAGAGACTATGATATTGAAGTGGACTTAAATCTTAAATGGGTTGTCATTTTAAATATATGATAAATATATGATACATAATCTATAGCCCAAGCACTTACATGCAACAGTGTGTCTCAGTACGACAACTCCTAACCCACAAATCAGATTTGTTATCATTAATACCACTTATTAATTCATGGACACATTAACAAACACTTTAACTCAGTTAGTGTATTGCAATCACACAGGAATACATTACTGGACAAATGAAACATTTCCATTCATTATACAGCAGATTGGAGGATAAGGTGACCCTTCCCATGGAGAAGATTAATTTGAACTGGTTTTAAATGATGATTTTGTAACATATTTAATTTAAATGAAATTACTACATTTAGGTGAATAATAACTACATCAATTTAGATAGAAGGTAGAGAGCCAGAGAGGTCACTCGTCCCTTTTAAGTCCCTTGTTTCATCAGGCCTGGAGGACAAGCAGAAGTAGGCCATGAATCCCTCATGAATCTCACTTCATGTTTGTTGTTGTTTTAAGTTCTAAACAGTATCTAAGGATATTGCATATCACTAAATATTTAAGCATTATTACACGAGCAGGAGAGCAGTGATATTTTCACCAACTGCACGATTTAATTCACATTGATTAAATTACATTTTAGATGCAATATTGCCAGTTACTTTGTATTTTTTCATCCCTCACCAACAAAAATAATTGACAAAGTCAAAACAGATGGTATTGCCTAATAAATAAGAGCTTGAATGACCTGCTTGAGTAAATTAATCAGTGACTCACTCATAAAGACATTCACTTATTTCAAGAATAAATCAGTGTTGAATGAATGTTTCAATGAATAGATTCATTGTCACAGATCTCCTGTGTTATGTTCCAGAGACTCTTATTTTGATATTTGTTTTATTCGGTTGTATTTGTCTTCTCGTTTCCTATATCTCATTTTCCTTGGTTGCTATAGTGTTTGGTTAGTTTCACCTGTGTCTTGTTTTATTCTGTCGCTGTGTCCAAAATCGTGTTGGTGAGTAGGTACTACATTTGAATTTGAATTTACTTCGTGACCACATAGTACGAATCTGGGTAGTATGAATGAAATTTGAACGTAGTACATCCGCCATGTTGTTACCGTCATGTGACCTACCAGAGTCAGTTGCGTCGCTTCAGTGCCATTTATAAATCCTCTCCTGTGGCCTCAAGGGATAGTAAAGTGTCACACTTCAGAATCTCGCTGGAAGTAGTAGGTCATCTGGGGACTTTTCGTCTACTGTTTTTCGAATACTATGCATTCGGACATACTGCTCTGTTGGCGTACTGTTTTCACATACTATATAGTAGGGAAGTATTTGATTTCATTAGTAGGGAAGTGTGTGTATATATAGTCCTTAGTCCCCAGTTTCTTTAATTCTTTGTCGGTCATTGTTTTAGTGTTTATGATTAAGCTGTTGTGTGTTGCATAATTGTGACACACTCATAATTCACATCATAATTTTCTTACCTTTATCTCGCTGCATTTTTGCAAACAACGACAGTTCACATTTTTGGGTGAACAACACATTAAAGGTTTAAGCAAGAAAATAGGTGAACTATCTCTTACAATAATGTTTAAAACTTTTAGTAGTTTAAATCTTACTTTTACAGTGTAATGGATATGAATGGATATTTGTTAAGTGGCTCTGCTCTTTTTGTTACACACATACACAAACTCTTCTGACTTATTCGAAATAAAGGTCTCAGGTTTGTTGAAATGGATGTCAGGATTCAAGTGTGTGCTGCTCTGTGTCAGTTTTTGGGCACAGGCCATCCTTCCAGGTTGACAGCTGTCTATAACGCTGATGTCCTGCCCGCAAATTATCTAAACCAGCATGGACAAGTCATTGTTTAATGGGCTGTTCAGTAGTGAAGGAATTCAGAAAGCCTGCATTACAGGACAGCCTTGAACGGAAGGAAAACAATCCAGTGATTAGAGATGCACAACTCAGATGGATAAAACTGGGCACAAGTTCAGGAAAAAAACAATAAGAAATGTTCTGATCAAACTGGCCAAAGTATAGCAACAGGGGGAAATGTGGGTATTCTAAAACATTCTACTTCTTTTATTCACTTTAAAGGATTAATTTGGGTTCAGTGCAAGTTAAAAGAATAGTACACCTAAAAAACATTTTGTCATATACAGTACTCACCGATGTTATTAATCAAAAGAAAATATTTTGAGAAATGCTGGTAATCAAATGGTTCCACAATGAAGTCAATGGGAACCAAAACTGTTTGATTACCATCATTCTTCAAAATATCTTCTTTTGTGTTCCACAGAAAAAAAAAAGAAAGTCGTGGAATGATGTGACTGTAAGTAAATGATGACAGAATTTTCATTTTTTAGGTGGACTGTCTCTGTTTTTGCGGAAGCTCAAATGTGATGCGTTACACATGATAATGAACCTCATTGGTTCTTGCTGAAACTCAAACGTGATGCGTAACACATGAGAATGAACCTCATTGGTTCTTGCTGAAACTCAAATGTGATGCGTAACACGAGAATGAACCTCATTGGTTCTTGTGGAAGCTCAAACGTGATGCGTAACACGAGAATGAACCTCACTGGTTCTTGTGGAAGCTCAAATGTGATGCGTAACACGAGAATAAACCGCATTGGTTCTAGCTGAAGCTCAAATGTGATGCGTAACACATGATAATGAACCTCATTGGTTCTTGCTGAAACTCAAACGTAATGCGTAACACGAGAATGAACCGCATTGGTTCTTGCGGAAGCTCAAATGTGATGCGTAACACGAGAATAAACCGCATTGGTTCTTGCGGAAGCTCAAATGTGATGCGTAACACGAGAATGAACCGCATTGGTTCTTGCGGAAGCTCAAATGTGATGCGTAACACGAGAATAAACCGCATTGGTTCTTGCGGAAGCTCAAATGTGATGCGTAACACACGAGAATGAACCTCATTGTTTTTTTTTGCGGAAGGTCAAATATGATGCATAATATGAGAATGAACCTCAGTGGTTCTTGCGGAAGCTCAAATGTGATGCGTAACACGAGAATGAACCGCATTGGTTCTTGCGGAAGCTCAAATGTGATGCGTAACACGAGAATGAACCGCATTGGTTCTTGCGGAAGCTCAAATGTGATGCGTAACACGAGAATGAACCTCACTGGTTCTTGCGGAAGCTCAAACGTGATGCGTAACACGAGAATGAACCTCATTGGTTCTTGTGGAAGCTCAAATGTGATGCGTAACACATGATAATGAACCTCATTGGTTCTTGCGGAAGCTCAAATATGATGCGTAACACATGAGAATGAACCTCATTGGTTCTTGCTGAAACTCAAACGTGATGCGTAACACGAGAATGAACCGCACTGGTTCTTGCGGAAGCTCAAATATGATGCAAAACACATGAGAATGAACCTCATTGGTTCTTGCTGAAACTCAAATGTGATGCGTAACACGAGAATGAACCTCATTGGTTCTTGCGGAAGCTCAAACGTGATGCGTAACACGAGAATGAACCTCATTGGTTCTTGCTGAAACTCAAACGTGATGCGTAACACGAGAATGAACCTCATTGGTTCTTGCGGAAGCTCAAACGTGATGCGTAACACGAGAATGAACCTCACTGTTTTTTGTGGAAGCTCAAATTTGGGTGAACTAACCCTTTAAGCTTATTCGACAACATTACAGTAGGAATAATGTTAATTGCTGTTGTGTCTTATTATGTAATTCCTCATGCTGCCGCTAGAGATGCTGGATAGGAGAGAGAAGGAGAGAGTTAGTAGAAGGTGAAGGAGAAGGGCGCTCAGAGTTAACATGTGCAGTTGTTGTTCGAAATAAATACGAGGTCTCTGAATATATACAGCGTGTGCTTACTACCTGCAGATCTAACAAATTGGCGACGAGGATACTAAGTTTTGAGAATTTATTTTATTGACTGATAAACAATGTCTGTGAATGTCTCATCACCGCCAATGTTCCTGTCCTGCCCGGGAGAGCCTATCATGCCATTCGACATGTGGTTGCGCATGTTCGACAACTATTTGCTGGTAATCAACGCAGTGGGCTCTGCATGGCCTGACGCTCGGAAGAGAGCTACATTACTTCATTGTTTAGGCGCCGAGGGCCAACGGATCTTTTACGCACTGCCGGACACGGGTGAGACATATGATACCGCTGTTGCTGCTTTAAAAAGACAGTTCATTCCCAAAGTTAATGTGGTCGTGGAGCGGCATACATTCAGAAAAAAAAGAGTACAAGCTGCACACGAAAACATACAACAGTACGTTGTTGCTTTACATGCGCTCGCCGCTAACTGTGAGTTCGGTGATAAAGTTGACAATATGATCCGCAACCAATTGCTGGAACATTTGCAAAGTGATAATATTAGACAGAGACTGTTACTCGAGCCGGACCTGACATTACAGAAAGCAACTAACCTTGCAACACAATTAGAAGCTGCAGCTGAGCATGCAAAGAGAATGACGGCCGATAGAGATGCTCCAGTGCGCGCTGTACAAGTCTAGTCACACCGTGCGAGAGGGAAACACCGTTCACGGCCAGCTGCTGCCCCTGCTTCGTCTGCCCGTAAGTCATGCTTCAGGTGTGGTTCAGACAAACACCTAGCTAATTCAGCACAGTGCCCTGCTGCAAAAGTTCATTGTAAATTGTGTAACAAGAAGGGACATTTTGCTCGGGTGTGCCGTTCAGCCCCAGCGAGTGATGTGCGCGAGGTGCATGACGTCACAGTGCTGTGTCTAGAGAACTCTGCCGAAGCACCAAAGAAACTACACTGCAATGTGACTTTTAGTACTCCTGCTGCTTCACCTGGCACCACAGTACAATTCGTTGTGGATACAGGGTCTAAAGTGTCGATATTGCCCACCCATATCTATAAACGCCACTTCAGTGCCACACAATTATCTACACCTGCCATCCGTCTTGTGACTTATACCCAGGAATGCATACCTGTACTCGGATGCCTGCAAGCACAAGTATGTGTGTCCAATGCATCAGCCTCTGCCACCTTTTTTGTTGTGGATAAAGGGACTGCTTTGCTAGGCATGGATTTGATTTCTGCCCTGCAACTACAAATTAACAGTGATAATGTCTGCACCTCTGTCATGGCCACCAATACCACATCTCTGACAGATACTGAAATAGGATGTGTAAAGAACTTTGTCCACAAGGTAAAAATTAACCCCACAGTAAAACCTGTGCATCAGAAATTACAACGCTTACCTTTTGAAGTCCGAGCTTCTGTGTCAGCTGAATTAGACCGTCTGTTGAAAGCAGGTGTCATTGAACGTGTGGATGCTTCTGCCTGGGTGTCCCCCATCGTTGTTACTGGGAAGAAAACCAGTGGGATACGAATTGTGCTGATCTAAGAGAAGTTAACAAAGCCGTCATTACTGACTGTTATCCGTTACCACACACTGATGAAATGCTTACCAGCCTTAGGGGTGCTACAGTATTTTCTACTATTGATTTAGCTAATGCATACTATCAGCTTCCCCTGCATGAAGATAGTAGAGACATTACAGCTTTCATCACTCATGACGGCCTGTTCAGATTTTGCAGGGTTCCCTATGGCCTGGCGTCAGCACCCTCTGCTTTCCAAAAGATGATGGCCACCATCCTGCAGGGGGTACCATTACCTGGATGATCTTATTGTGTACGGAGAAACGGCTGAAGAGCATGACTCGAACCTCACTACTGTGTTACAGAAACTGAAAGAGGCTGGGCTGGTGTTAAATGATAAAAAAAATGCAATTTCAGCAAAGTCCCTTTAAGACAAGTCATTTCACTCGGCGGCCATCTTTGAAACGCCTCTCGGGCATGCAAGTGTAGCTCCTATCTCTTTGAATGGGGAAACATCAAATTCTCTAAAGCTGTTTACCAAGCTTTCGATTAAATTTAATATTTGAAATCACCAATGAAATCTAACAACAACTGTCTCATAAATTTTGTTTCTGAACGCTTGAATCATGACAAATAAAGGCATTTTTTCAGGCTGGATCAAGCTAATGCGCAGTCCTAACCGCGCGTCTCTATAGGAAGTGCGCGTCTGACTGTTTCTATAGGAACCGGAGCTTCTAACGGCCGCTGCAGTGACGCGATGACTTTACCAATCGGCAATTGGCTCTTATTTAGAAGGCGGGACTTATTCCGCCATATTGTGCGTTGCACATTCTCCCATTCAAAACAATATGAGTGACACGTCTTGTGTTATTCTATAGTCTTTGATTTCAGACAGACTTCACTGCGGTTCCTGGGCCACATAATCAGCGCCAATGGAACCTTACCTGACCAGGAGCATCTGGATGCTGTCCGTAAAACTCCGCCTCCATCTGATGCAGCAAGGATTAGTCCTAGGATTAGTGTCTTGGTACTCAAAATTCCTTCCTGGGTTTGCGACAGTTGTGGCTCCAATGCGTGAGTGTGCTAAAGAAAAAGTACTGTTCTCCTGGACTCCGGCTGCTCAAAGCAGTTTTGAGGACATTAAACAGATGCTTGTGTCCAGACCTGCCCTGGCCATTTATGACCCCACACTTCATTCAGTAATTTGATGCAAGTGACTACAGGTTGGGCGCAGTGTTCGCCCAAGTACAATCAGATGGTGTGGAAAAACCAGTGGCTTTCGCTTCCCGCACACTCACTGATGCTGAAAAAAAATATTCTATAGTGGAGAAGGAGGCCCTGGCATGTGTGTGGGCTACTGAGAAATGGCCATGGTGTGGGGCCATCGCTTTACACTTCGCACAGATCACCAAGCACTCACCACCTTACTTACCACAAAAGGAATGGGGAGAGCTGGAATGCGGATCGCCCGCTGGGCAGCACGTCTGCTCTGTTTTGATTATGACGTTGTCTACTGGCCTGGTTCCCAAAATCACACTGCAGACCGCTTGTCTCGTCTTCCCATACCAGCACCTGCTGACCCCTCTGCTGACGTGGAGCCTGACATTGTTGCATTAATTTCCTCATCATTATGCTCTCTTTCAGTATCTGACTTTGAGACTGCCTGTGCTGCTTGTCCTGAGCTGATAAAGCTCCGGAAGCAAATTACACCCTCCATCAAAACAGTGAGTCAGGACTTGATTCCATACGTCAGAGTTAGAGACGAACTCGCAGTGAAAGATGCTTTCATTTTCAGAGGAACAAGGTTGTTAGTCCCTGTAGCCTTACGACACACATTGATTCCCTTGGCACATGAGGCTCACCAGGGAGTAGTCCGCACAAAACAGAGGTTGCGGGATCTCCACTGGTGGACGCAAATGGACTCTCAGGTCCAGTCAACTATCTCTACATGCATTCCCTGCCAGTCCAATGACAAATCTGCTGTGACGCATCCAGCACCTTCAGTTTCCTGAGGGCCCATGGAAAAAAAACTGGGTCTGGATATAGTCGGACCATTTGAAACAGCTACTCCTGGTTGCAGATATGCCATAACACTTACAGACTATCATTCCAAGTGGCCTGAGCTTGCATTTGCTAGCAGTACAACTGCTGAGGATGTTATCAAATTTCGGAGTACTGCCTTTAGTCGTCATGGCAACCCAGAGTGCATCGTTACGGACAATGGTACTCAATTCACCTCAGCTGTCTTTGCTGAGTTTTTGAAGGAACGAGAAATAAAACACATCTGTGTACTACCCTGCAGTTAACGGTGCTGTGGAACGATTTCACCGTGCACTGAAAGCTTGCATCCAGACAGCAATTCAGCACTCACAACCATGGAACAGAGCTGCCACAGAATGGCTCCAGGTGTACCGGGCAGCTCCTCACGCTACTACGGGCCTGTCGCCATATGAACTGCTGTATGGGAGAAAGATGCGAACCAAGCTTAACATCCTGCCTTTGCATGATGAGGGTAAATGTGATCTTTCTGCTGTCCGTGAGAATGTGAAAAAGAAACAATATGAAACGATACACCGACCACAAACGCAGTGCTCGCAATCCTCTCTTTGATGCGGGAGGGAGAGTGAGAATAAGACTTCCTCGTGCAACCCCGAAAGGTCACCCTAGATACTCTGCTCCTGTAAGAGTAGAGAAGAGAGTGGGACCCAACACTTTCCTACTCAGTGATGGAAAAAAGTGGAATGCTGCCCACCTGGCATACTCACCTGGACCGACTGACTGTGCCAGCAACGCATTACAGCAAACACACAACACTACACACAGCTCTGTGAAAGTCTCACTTATGAGACGTAAACCTATTTGGCACAAAGACTATGTGATAAAATAAATAGGACTGTTTTACATCCAAGTTGCACAAGGTGTAGCTCTCAAAGGAAAGAAAATTGTTCTGAAGAGGCACTTATTGGTTTACAAAAATGTTAAAAGTAATGTAGATGAATATGTTTGAGTATCAATTTACTGATTTGCTGACAGTTCATGTATTCATGTCATGAGTTTTAAAGCAACCTATACATCATTGTTTAATATACAATGAATATACTGTATGGACTGTTACTGAATAGTTGCCTAGGTTGTCACAACTGCTTTATTCAGAGTACATGTTTCCTTGGTTAAGTTAAGAGAAATGTTTTTACAAAGAGGGGAAGTGTTGTGTCTTATTATGTAATTCCTCATGCTGCCGCTAGAGACGCTGGATAGGAGAGAGATCTGCTACCTGCAGATATAACAAATACCTAAAAAAAAAAATCCAAAATCAATGTTGTGGCATTTACAATGAAAGTAAACAAGACCAATTTTTAGAAGCCTCATTCACTTCCACTGTAAGTGCTTTAAAAAGAAAATGAGGGACATTTGGAAATTAATTTTTGTGGTAACCAACATGCTTTTGATGAAGCTTAACTCAAACAAACTGGAAAGTCAGAGTTGGATTGGTAATGGAGAATATTTGGCACACTAAAGGCTTTGTCTTTCCTTTAACAGCATTACCTTTGACTTGACGTTGGACCTACTGTTGTCTCAGGCATTTGAGAAAGAATAATTCAGTGTATTGTAGATACTGTATCACTCTGATGACAATCACAGAGCATATGGCGAGGATCAGTGGTCACATGACAGTAACCAGCGGCAATGTCAGTCACCCAGAAGATGAAGCGATGGGGTCTTGTGTTCTGGAGCGCCCTAAGAGCTTTGATTCTGTGTCATCAGAAGATTTAGAAGCTGATCAGATCAAAAAAAAAAAAAAAAAAGAAGACCCCTTTGGGCAGTTCAAAAGATAAGATGATGTTTGGGGGGAAAAAATGTCCACTTTCCCATTGATATACATAGAGCGACTAAATCCTGTGTTCCAGGCCAAGCAGATATTGCTAAGACACTGGTTTATGAAAACCTTTTTTTTGAGAATAAAGTCAGAGACATCTCCAAAAGGGAGTACTGAACGGAAGGCTCCAGTCGGATGAAGAGTTTTGCTAATAACAAATTCATGATCAATGAGGTTTGAAGCGCCAAAATAATCTTAAGAACTTCATTTATGAGCTTAAGGGTACATGAAGAAAACACTAGCTAGACGTTGTCACGTTGAAGTTGCTGTTGAGTTGAGATAACCGCATTAAAAGCTCTCAGGGGACACCTAGAGAAGAACTTACGATATAAAGCACATAGTTAGTGAGCAAAGATCAGTTCAAAACTTAATGATATCATGATCTGATATGATTATTAAAGAAAGATCAAGCCTTGGGTATATTAAGGGAATGACATTACTTTTTGATTAAAACGAAGTGTTTAAAAATGAATGGTTGTTTATCAGAAGGGGTTTTAAAATGCTGCATAAGCTTTGCACTTTGTAGGTTCCTCAATTCCCCAAATCAACATCCTAAGTTGGGCATTAAGCTAGCGTGAAACTTAATGTTTGTTTTTCAAACATGCAAGGATGCCTGAAGTGATATTCTGCACTGACAGCATCTTATGAGATAAGAATAAATGACTCTTTTATAGCATTATGTAACTGTGTGCTTATAAAATGGTTCATAAAAAGACAGTTCTAAAACAACTTTAACAACTTTCTGTGTGCACTCTGAACTCTTTTGCACCATTACATGACAATATTTGGCTACAGCAGTTGTATTTATAATCTTTCAGTATGCCCCAAATGTCAAATCACATATAGCATAATTCATTACAAAACAGCCAAGTTTAACAGCATTCCTTACTGCATTTCTTTCTTTTTCATTTTTTTCTAGCGCTCTCTCCTAATGTTTCCCCTGGTTTAGTCAAGTGTAGCCAGAGGCAAGTGGTTCCTACTCACTGATCTGATCCACATATTGGTTCATTTAGGAGGAGCAGGGCAGAATTATCTGGAATTGTTAATTTGCTGCTCAGTTGATTTTACATTGCTTTTCTTTTCATCAGAATCACAATCGTTCATTTGCCATTTACACCAGAAATTTGACTTGTGTGTTCCTCTAAAGGTAACAATAAACACACGGTTTGCAGTCAACAAAGAATGTAATTGTAAATACTGTATATTCAACATGATCTCATCATTATTCAAAGGGATTTGTATGTGAAATTTTCTAACATACACACAGCATTGTATTAGCATAGCATTTATGTAATCATAAAATAGAGTAAAAACTGTAATATTATGAAATGTATTATATATACATTTATTTTTTAATAAAATGTAATTCATATCCTGTGATCAAAGCTGAATTTTCAGCATCATTACTCCAGTCTTCAGTGTCACATGATCCTTCAGAAATCATTCTAATATTATGATTTGCTGCTCAAGAAACATTTATTATTATCAATGTTGAAAACAGTTGTGTTGGATACCATGATTTTTCCATACTTTTTATCAAATTAATGCATCATTTCTTTAAAATCTTTCTGACGCCAACCATTTACAATGCTGAGTGCTAGAAAATTTCACATAAAAATCCCCACGAACACTAATGAGAATAAGATGTTGAATATAAGGATTAATTAAACTATTTAATAAATAATTTAATATTTTATTAATTATTTTACTTTTAAACTTACTTGCTATAACTAACAAACTCATATTGATGGAGGCAATAGTTCATTAAAAAATAAAAATAATGTAATTTCAGTTCACTTTTAAAAACATGGCACCTCACAGTCTGTCATTTGTCTGTCCAAACCAGACGCGACACAACTATGAGACGTGAAAAAGTCAATCAAAAATCACAGCCAATCAGAAGAGTGTGCAGGCGGGCTCTCTCTGCAAGTGGTGGTTCGTTCTGATGGGTGTTTAGAGCTGACAAGATGTGTTTTTACAGCCTTTATTAAGGTGGTAGTTCGTTCTGATGGGTGTTTAGAGCTGACAAGATGTGTTTTTACAGCCTTTATGAAGGTGGTAGTTCGTTCTGATGGGTGTTTAGAGCTGTCAAGATGTGTTTTTACAGCCTTTATGAAGGTGGTAGTTCGTTCTGATGGGTGTTTAGAGCTGACAAGATGTGTTTTTACAGCCTTTATGAAGGTGGTAGTTCGTTCTGATGGGTGTTTAGAGCTGACAAGATGTGTTTTTACAGCCTTTATGAAGGTGGTAGTTCGTTCTGATGGGTGTTTAGAGCTGTCAAGATGTGTTTTTACAGCCTTTATTAAGGTGGTAGTTCGTTCTGATGGGTGTTTAGAGCTGACAAGATGTGTTTTTACATCCTTTATTAAGGTAGTTCATTCTGATAGGTGTTTACCCCTGTTTTTACATCCTTTATTAAGGTGGTAGTTCGTTCTGATAGGTGTTTAGAGCTGACAAGATGTGCTTCCCCAATTTTTACATCCTTTATTAAGGTGGTAGTTCGTTCTGATAGGTGTTTAGAGCTCACAAGATGTGTTTTTACATCCTTTATTAAGGTGGTAGTTCGTTCTGATGGGTGTTTAGAGCTCACAAGATGTGTTTTTACATCCTTTATTAAGGTGGTAGTTCGTTCTGATAGGTGTTTACCCCTGTTTTTACATCCTTTATTAAGGTGGTAGTTCGTTCTGATGGGTGTTTAGAGCTGACAAGATGTGTTTTTACATCCTTTATTAAGGTAGTTCATTCTGATAGGTGTTTACCCCTGTTTTTACATCCTTTATTAAGGTGGTAGTTCGTTCTGATAGGTGTTTAGAGCTGACAAGATGTGCTTCCCCAATTTTTACATCCTTTATTAAGGTGGTAGTTCGTTCTGATAGGTGTTTAGAGCTCACAAGATGTGTTTTTACATCCTTTATTAAGGTGGTAGTTCGTTCTGATGGGTGTTTAGAGCTCACAAGATGTGTTTTTACATCCTTTATTAAGGTGGTAGTTCGTTCTGATAGGTGTTTACCCCTGTTTTTACAGCCTTTATGAAGGTGGTAGTTCGTTCTGATGGGTGTTTAGAGCTGACAAGATGTGTTTTTACAGCCTTTATTAAGGTGGTAGTTCGTTCTGATGGGTGTTTAGAGCTGTCAAGATGTGTTTTTACAGCCTTTATGAAGGTGGTAGTTCGTTCTGATGGGTGTTTAGAGCTGACAAGATGTGTTTTTACAGCCTTTATGAAGGTGGTAGTTCGTTCTGATGGGTGTTTAGAGCTGACAAGATGTGTTTTTACAGCCTTTATTAAGGTGGTAGTTCGTTCTGATGGGTGTTTAGAGCTGTCAAGATGTGTTTTACAGCCTTTATGAAGGTGGTAGTTCGTTCTGATGGGTGTTTAGAGCTGACAAGATGTGTTTTTACAGCCTTTATGAAGGTGGTAGTTCGTTCTGATGGGTGTTTAGAGCTGTCAAGATGTGTTTTTACAGCCTTTATTAAGGTGGTAGTTCGTTCTGATGGGTGTTTAGAGCTGACAAGATGTGTTTTTACAGCCTTTATTCTGATAGGTGTTTACCCCTGTTTTTACATCCTTTATTAAGGTGGTAGTTTGTTCTGATAGGTGTTTAGAGCTGACAAGATGTGTTTTTACAGCCTTTATTAAGGTGGTAGTTCGTTCTGATAGGTGTTTAGAGCTGACAAGATGTGTTTTTACAGCCTTTATTAAGGTGGTAGTTCGTTCTGATAGGTGTTTACCCCTGTTTTTACAGCCTTTATTAAGGTGGTAGTTTGTTCTGATAGGTGTTTAGAGCTGACAAGATGTGTTTTTACAGCCTTTATTAAGGTGGTAGTTTGTTCTGATAGGTGTTTAGAGCTGACAAGATGTGTTTTTACATCCTTTATTAAGGTGGTAGTTTGTTCTGATAGGTGTTTAGAGCTGACAAGATGTGTTTTTACATCCTTTATTAAGGTGGTAGTTCGTTCTGATGGGTGTTTAGAGCTCACAAGATGTGTTTTTACATCCTTTATTAAGGTGGTAGTTCGTTCTGATGGGTGTTTAGAGCTCACAAGATGTGTTTTTACATCCTTTATTAAGGTGGTAGTTCGTTCTGATAGGTGTTTAGAGCTCACAAGATGTGTTTTTACAGCCTTTATGAAGGTGGTAGTTCGTTCTGATGGGTGTTTAGAGCTGTCAAGATGTGTTTTTACAGCCTTTATTAAGGTGGTAGTTCGTTCTGATGGGTGTTTAGAGCTGACAAGATGTGTTTTTACAGCCTTTATTAAGGTGGTAGTTCGTTCTGATGGGTGTTTAGAGCTGTCAAGATGTGTTTTTACAGCCTTTATTAAGGTGGTAGTTCGTTCTGATGGGTGTTTAGAGCTGACAAGATGTGTTTTTACAGCCTTTATTAAGGTGGTAGTTCGTTCTGATAGGTGTTTAGAGCTGTCAAGATGTGTTTTTACAGCCTTTATTAAGGTGGTAGTTCGTTCTGATGGGTGTTTAGAGCTGACAAGATGTGTTTTTACAGCCTTTATGAAGGTGGTAGTTCGTTCTGATGGGTGTTTAGAGCTGTCAAGATGTGTTTTTACAGCCTTTATGAAGGTGGTAGTTCGTTCTGATGGGTGTTTAGAGCTGACAAGATGTGTTTTTACATCCTTTATTAAGGTGGTAGTTCGTTCTGATAGGTGTTTAGAGCTGACAAGATGTGCTTCCCCAATTTTTACATCCTTTATTAAGGTGGTAGTTCGTTCTGATAGGTGTTTAGAGCTCACAAGATGTGTTTTTACATCCTTTATTAAGGTGGTAGTTCGTTCTGATGGGTGTTTAGAGCTGACAAGATGTGTTTTTACAGCCTTTATTAAGGTGGTAGTTCGTTCTGATGGGTGTTTAGAGCTGTCAAGATGTGTTTTACAGCCTTTATGAAGGTGGTAGTTCGTTCTGATGGGTGTTTAGAGCTGACAAGATGTGTTTTTACAGCCTTTATGAAGGTGGTAGTTCGTTCTGATGGGTGTTTAGAGCTGACAAGATGTGTTTTTACAGCCTTTATTAAGGTGGTAGTTCGTTCTGATGGGTGTTTAGAGCTGTCAAGATGTGTTTTTACAGCCTTTATTAAGGTGGTAGTTCGTTCTGATGGGTGTTTAGAGCTGACAAGATGTGTTTTTACATCCTTTATTAAGGTAGTTCATTCTGATAGGTGTTTACCCCTGTTTTTACATCCTTTATTAAGGTGGTAGTTCGTTCTGATAGGTGTTTAGAGCTGACAAGATGTGCTTCCCCAATTTTTACATCCTTTATTAAGGTGGTAGTTCGTTCTGATAGGTGTTTAGAGCTCACAAGATGTGTTTTTACATCCTTTATTAAGGTGGTAGTTCGTTCTGATAGGTGTTTACCCCTGTTTTTACGTTCTGATGGGTGTTTAGAGCTGACAAGATGTGTTTTTACAGCCTTTATTAAGGTGGTAGTTCGTTCTGATGGGTGTTTAGAGCTGACAAGATGTGTTTTTACAGCCTTTATTAAGGTGGTAGTTTGTTCTGATAGGTGTTTAGAGCTGACAAGATGTGTTTTTACAGCCTTTTTTAAGGTGGTAGTTCGTTCTGATAGGTGTTTAGAGCTGACAAGATGTGTTTTTACAGCCTTTATTCTGATAGGTGTTTACCCCTGTTTTTACATCCTTTATTAAGGTGGTAGTTTGTTCTGATAGGTGTTTAGAGCTGACAAGATGTGCTTCCCCAATTTTTACATCCTTTATTAAGGTGGTAGTTCGTTCTGATAGGTGTTTAGAGCTCACAAGATGTGTTTTTACATCCTTTATTAAGGTGGTAGTTCGTTCTGATGGGTGTTTAGAGCTGACAAGATGTGTTTTTACAGCCTTTATTAAGGTGGTAGTTCGTTCTGATGGGTGTTTAGAGCTGACAAGATGTGTTTTTACAGCCTTTATTAAGGTGGTAGTTTGTTCTGATAGGTGTTTAGAGCTGACAAGATGTGTTTTTACAGCCTTTTTTAAGGTGGTAGTTCGTTCTGATAGGTGTTTACCCCTGTTTTGTACATCCTTTATTAAGGTGGTAGTTTGTTCTGATAGGTGTTTAGAGCTGACAAGATGTGTTTTTACAGCCTTTATTAAGGTGGTAGTTCATTCTGATAGGTGTTTAGAGCTGACAAGATGTGTTTTTACATCCTTTATTAAGGTGGTAGTTTGTTCTGATAGGTGTTTAGAGCTGACAAGATGTGTTTTTACAGCCTTTATTATGGTGGTAGTTCGTTCTGATAGGTGTTTAGAGCTGACAAGATGTGCTTCCCCTCTTTTTACATCCTTTATTAAGGTGGTAGTTCATTCTGAGAAAGAAGCTCATATCGTTAGATTAACATGACAGCTTGAACTACCGGTAGCACATCCTGAGCAGATCATCAGAACACCAGCACTCGCTACGAAATGTATAAGTACATAATCAAATTCATGAATATTACACCATTTTAACATTATTAAAAATACATACTAAGTTACTGAAACAATCTTTGTCACAGAATACACGTGTGTTGCTTTCAGTACGGCTATAAAAGACAGACAAAATGAAATTCAAACTCACATAGATGCTTTTAACATTAAATAAAGCACATAAACAGCACCTGAGATTATCATTATCATACTTTGTGGTGTTGTTCCAGCTGCGGCGTTAGAAAAATAGAAACCCTTTCTAATCAGCGTGTCGCCATCGCAACTAGTTAGGACAAAAACTCAGATTAACATAGACAAGACAGGCCTACCTTCTATCACGTGTCGTGGCGCATCTGGTTAGGACACGGTGTTATCATCATGGCGAACTTCATGGTTATCTGGTTTATTAGCTACTATTCTTTGGTTTAGTGAGTATTCGGATGGAATTCATCTATGACGGTTCTTTCTCAAGTCATCATGCCAGGTAGATGTTATTCTGCAGCACAACAATGTGTTTATCCTTCTGCTGTTGAAGATTTCAGCACCTATCCAAAAGGCTTTATCAGTTATGGCATTCTGGTGCCAAGTGTGTGGAAACAGCCTCACTCTGGACTGTTGGTCGAGTAGATCAGTCGACTGTGATCAGCAGTGTGGAAAAGAGGCTAATAAATGAGCTGGCTCAAGGAGCCATTGATCCCACACACCACAGACTTATTTTCACATTAATTACATTAATCACAGCTTGGCAGTTCAACACTGTGGGAGGGAAACAGCTCTCATCCTGTCCACATCTTCATCAGGTAAGAGTGTGTTGGTGTGGAACGAACTGCTCTGTTGACTGTGATGTAGAGCTGGCAGACATTAGTAAGGCCTATAGTTGTTCCTGACACAGATCTGTCTTAAATACTGTAAGTGAGTACAAATTTAGCATCTCAAAATAAGTAGGAGACAGATCTACCAAAACAGAGAAAGTGGGCAGGAAAGATTTTTAAATAGGAATAGTGCGTCTAAAAATGAACAATTTCTTGCTTTGTTTGATCATTTTGGCATGGCTGTGTAAATTGGCATTCACTTCAATAGAAAACACAAGCTTAGACATTCTGCATAAGACATAATTTTGTCTGTCAAAAAAAAAAAAAAAAATATATATATATAATAGGGTTGAAATGACAAACGCAAGAGTAAATAATAACAAAAGTTTAATTATGGAGTGAATATTCCTTTAAAATCAAAGGCACTGAACATCAGAAACCACATTTAAAGTCTTTTATGCTATTTTAAAGATTGCTAATTTTGTTTTAGAGTCTCCTACAAAAGGTTTACATGCATCCAAGGTCAAAAGACACTTTATTTTTCTCATAATATACATTGCAGCGTCAGCTCTTTTCTCAGTGTCTGAAACGGTTCGTTCAAGGATCCGGCCCTTCTAAACTCCTCCTTTCTGAGAGACTACTCTGCTCTGATTGGTTAGACGGCCTAGTCTGTTATGATTGGTCTACCACTAACCGTGCTTGTCGGGAACCAAATGTCCATTACCATATCTGAATTTCAGCTCCAGAGGCTTCTTCAGCATTTATATACACAGATACAAACAGTCACGATGGCGTTGGTTTTACCTTATCAAGTCCTCATCTCTTGAATTGCATGCAAAGTGGATTTGGTCTCACAGCACAGAAAACAGCATCTTCTCGACATGAACCAAACTCTTCCAGTCTCAGCTACAACTACAGTGTTTGAGGGCGGGGCAAAGTAGTTTTTGCTCGCTGGCAGCCAATGAAGATCATAGGCTGTAATTATGCAAATGTGTTACAAACCTACATAGGTTTGAGCAAGAAGTAAGACTGGAATTGCTGTCGACTCATTTCAGGCATTTCAGAATTGATTCTTTCTTTTGGGAGACAATAACTTCATCTGTCGTGCATTTTGATCTTGGAGACTTTGCAGACCTTTTACAATCACAAATAGCTATTTTACACACTACATGAAAGGTAATATCTGAAAGATAATAAAAAAAAGCTTTAAATTTAATAAAATGGTAATTCCTTAGCTATAAAGGAGAAATGCTTACATAATCAAATGAAAGGTCATTAAGAATTTATTAGAATAATGCTGAGATCAACAAAATACAGTATAGCTCTTTAATCTTGAGTGGGAAAGCCTGATATTAAACTGTTTATAAAATTACATTAGAGGAGGATGAAGTACAAGAACAGTTTACATTTTAAATTTTCCAGCATTTTCTGTATATGCACTCTAAAAATGCTGGGTTAAAAATAACCCAAGTTGGGTTAAAAATGGACAAACCCAGTGATTGGGTTGTTTTGACCAAGCGGTTGGGTTAAATGTTTGCCCAACCTGCTGGGTAGTTTTATTTAACTCAACTATTGTTTAAAAATTATTATATGGCTCACTTAAAATGAACCCAAGATAGGTTGGAAACTAACATTTATTAATATGTTTAATAAATAATAATGAAATCATACATTTATTAAATTGCTTATTAATAAATGTTCACATTTTGGTTATTATTGTTGCCTCTAGTAATTATGTGTCTGATTATGTGGGTTCATTTTAAGCCAGCCATATAGTAATTTTTAAGCAAGAGTTGGGTTAAATAAAACTGCCCAGCATGTTGGTCAAACACTTAACCCAACTGCTGGGTTTGTCCATTTTCTAACCAGCTTGGGTTGTTTTTAACCCAACATTTTTTAGAGTGTGCCATTATTTGTGGTCTATCATGACTGATTTTAGATGAACCAGAGCCTAAATGGCACATGAAAAACAAAACCAACTGGTCTCAGATGGACTCTTTCTGTCATTCTTGATCAGAAAAGGCTTAAAATTGAATCTGATGCTGATAGTCAAACGTTTGGCTGCGCGAAACTACGGGACTGGTAACCATTTGAACCAGTATTCCCCATGAGATCTATCCCTGTGGTGAATAAATATGCTTGCTAAATGACTACTTCAGTGATTAGTGATATTGGTAATGGGGCAACGATATAAATGAATCATTATTTGTGTAAAAAAAAAAGTGACTGTGGTGTAAATAAATAAATACACAAACACATGCAGAAAACAGCAAGATGCAGCTCATGAGAGCTTTGATATAAGCTCTACTGGTTGGAGATGGAGTTCATACAAAGTTCATATATAACTTTCCTGCGTTAAAAACAGCCTATAAAGAAATGTGCATAAAGGGACAAACAGAGTCAGTTCAATGAATGTGTTTCAATATCAACAAGTAGGATTTCTCCAGTTGCAAATGTTTTAATGAGCAATACATTGTGTTTGGGGTTTATGGCAAATGTGGCTTTAAATGGAAGATGCAGACACAGTCCTCATGAACAGAGTCATTTCTCTTCCTTATTGCTTTGGGTTTTCATTATGAAAATGCTGCTTCACCCCATTAGCCATTTGGCACAATCATGAGCCAGTGTTTGCAGTGACAAAAAAGCTTTTAACAACGACACATAGTTCATTTCGGTGTATTATGTTTGTCCTTATCTGACTAATGAATGTTGTCTACAAAGGGAAAACAAATACGGGCATGTCTATTGACTCAATGGATGGGTATTATGCAAATTAATTTAATAGATGAATATATTTTTGAGTATGAGCAGAAAGGAAGTGACATCATTTGGAACTTTTCTACAGCAATGGTGGGAAGAAGAGTAAATAATCATTCAATTTTCAATTACTGTAACTTTCATGTTACAGAACTTATTGAAAGAAAAAGTGATCAATTATTATTATTATTATTTTTCTTTTATACATCTATGGTTTATCATTGCAAAATTATTAATTTATCAATCTGCAGTCCAAAAATAGCTGCCCCTACTGTTTCAGGTCTTATTTTGTTCCATATTCATGGGCCTAGTCTCTTTTTAAAGAAAGTAGCTATAAGTGGTATTATTATGTTTCATTTTCTAATCATATTGACATTCTTAAATCTTTTGGACAGTATAGCAAGCATTTTATTTCCCTGTGCCCATTTGTGTGCAGTGCATGTGCTCAGTTTGGTGGTAAGAGATGTGTATATCTTGCATTGATAGCGTAATGGTATTCTCTGGAGAGCTGTGTGTCAAGCTTGTGGAATGAAGGTCGAATTCTCGGCCTCCCAAAACAACAAGGCAAAGTCACACATGAAATGAGATCTGACAATCTTTCTGCATAACAACCTAATGTGTCAGTTGTCGTAGCCCTGCTCGATGTCCACTATGTTCTAGAAAGTACAAGCTCAGCACTATAAACTGCTGTTCCATGTGTCAAATGCCATATTGGCTGTGCTTCCTGAATTCCAGGACAAATGAGTTTTTGGACTACAAAGCTCAGAGGTCCTGGATGTTTGCCATTGGGAAATTATAATGATGTTAAAATGCGTAAAGAGGGTCAAATAAATAAATAATTGCAATTGAGTCTGAAAATGCAATTTGGTTTTTGACGCAATCTCCATTAAGCTGGAAAAGTTTTCTGGTGATCGTTGGTTTCAAAACAGCTGACAGAACCATGTAATAACGTAAATTGATTGATTTCTTTGTTAAACATTATTTGCAGAAATTTGTCTGAAGAAAATAAATCAAAAGTAAACCATTTAAACACAGTACATTATTTCGCTTATACTGTGAAAACCGCGGGCAGTTGAGGTGCACACAAACTGCAAGGTCAAGTACACTATCAGTCAAAAGTTTGGACTTGTCTACTCATTCGTTTTATTACTATTTTCTGCATTTTAGGTGGTATAGCCATCAAAACTATAAAAATAAAATACATTTGAAAGTATTTGAATTATGTAATGACAAAAGATTAAGTAACTTTAACCACAGTAAGTAACTTTTAAACAGTATTGAAGAATTTTACATGTATGATATACAATTAAATTTGTCTAATTATTGTCACGGCTGATCTGTGTTCTTTGAATGTTTGGGTTTGTCTGCACTAGTTTAGTTCAGTTAGTTATCTTGGTTATTCATTGTTTGATTATCATTTGCACCTGATGTTCATTTGGTTAATTAGTTTGGTCTATGTATTTAAAGGGATAGTTCACCCAAAAATTAAAATTATCCCATGATTTACTGACCCTCGAACCATCCTAGGTGTATATGAGGTGTATCTTTTCTCAGGTGAACAAAATCGTTATATTAAAAAAATATCCAAAAAAAGATCCATCCATCATAAAAGTAATCCACACGACTCCAGGGGGTTAATAAAGGCCTTCTGAGGCCAAGCAATGGTTTTTTGTAAGAAAAAATATCCATATTTATAACTTTAGAAACTATAATGACTAGCTTTTGAGAAATATCAGTACTTACGGCAGAAGTACAACTCTGACGCGACACATGACGTACTGACGAATGCGGAAGTGCAGAGGATAGAGCAAAACAAAACACCGGTCACAAATTAGAAGTCTAAAACGAGAATTTTTAAATAGCTTACGCTACTCCTGCGTCATGCGTCGCGTCAGAGGTTATGCTTTCGCCGTACGTCAACTTGTGTACAGATGTTTGTTGGAAGCTGGATATTATAGTTGATAAAGTTTTAAATATGGATATTTTTCTTACAAAAAACCTATCGCTTCACTTCAGAAGGCCTTTATTAACCCCCTGGAGTCGTATGGATTACTTTTATGGGCTTTAAAATCATGAGCACCATTCACTACCATTATAAAGCTTGGATATTTTTAATATAACTCCGATTGTGTTCATCTGAAAGAAGATAGTGTGATAGAAATATTTTATGTCAACATGAAATGTACAGAAAATGCAGACTAAGGATGCTCAGGTCAAAGACCAGTCATATGATTAGCTTAGATCATTACAAACCAATCACCAGAACAAATCACAGTGAAGTAGACATTGATTTTTACTCAACTGTAAGACTTAAATGTGCATGTATCTTTCTATTCATAGAGACTCACTCTGTTGTTGTGACGAGTGACCTCCCGGCCGTAAATAAAACTTCATTTCTGCAAAGAGCAACTTGGAAGTCGTGTCAGGTATATGCTGCGCAGCTGAGGAATAGAAGTACTAAAGATTCTACGCTCAAAAGACCACAGCAGAGACAGTGATAGTGTTGGAAGACTATAGAGTCGCCCTCGGGGTGAGGCTGTAATACTCGGAGTTAGTATTAATGATCCTGTGTCGGACCAGCGTACACCTGAGAAGGACGGTGAGAGTGTATAGATGCTAAAGACCTGTGTGCTCATGTGTGATTGAGGTAGTGATAGTAGCTTCTTGACGGGACGCCGTCACCTTACTTCGGGAGGGGAATTACCTCGAAGTATTGGAAATGTATTAGAAGTATTCGAGAAGGGAATTACCTCGAGATACTGTAGTATTATATTGTATTATATTCGGGACGGGAATTACCTCGAAGGTACTGTTGTACTGTATTGGTACTGTAGTATTGTATTGTATTATATTCGGGACGGGAATTACCTCGAAGGTACTGTTGTACTGTATTGGTACTGTAGTATTGTATTATATTATATTGACAACTGGAGGTTGTTTGAATTGTCAGTGGTGAAGTCAGATTAGTATTGGGAATTTCCACGACAATAGTCATATACACCTAGGATGGCTTGAGGGTGAGTAAATTATGGGATAATTTTCATTTTTGGGAGAACTATCCTACGGAGCCCCAGACATGACATGCAGGAAAAAAATAGTAGGCTAAATCGTGCGCACGATTTATTAATTCATTCCCTCGATTTACTAAAACGTGCGCACGATTTATTATTTCCTTCCCTCGATTTATAAATCATGCGCATGATTTATAAATCGAGGGAATGAAATAGTAAGTTGTGCGCACGATTTAGTAAATCGAGGGAACGAATTAGTAAATCGTGCGCACGATTAAATTTTTTTTCTTGCATGTCATGTGCGGGGCTCCGTACTATCCCTTTAAGCTCTGTGTTTCTTTCAGTTCATTGTCAGTTCTCGTCGCATTTACTTTGGTTGTTCTGTTAATGTTCATTGTTTCCTGAGTTCTATGTAAATAAGCCAATACTGCTTGGATCAGATCTGTGTATTTATCTTTATCTTCAACCAATGACAATTATGTTCACTTAAGTCTTTCGAAACATAAATTCAATAGGTAACACCGTCACACCACAAGTTCTCTCTGAATTAAAAGAATTAAAGTTTAATTCACAAAATGTTGAATCCGAATTTGAAGAAACCAGTCAATTTAGGCTTGGATTCACATAAAGGTATTAGATTAAGCCAGGATTAGGCCTTAGTCCAATTAGGGCATTTAAGTAGTTTTTATAAACGTGCTTTAGAAAAAAAATATTACTAATGTTTATCTTGAGACAAAACAATGGCACAGACATATTCTAAGACATTTCAGTGCAAATTGCTTTCAGTTCAAACACACGTTTTAGTCTTTAAGCCTTGTCTGTGAAACCGGAGGATAATGTTGAAATCATCTTGGGAAATGAAGTGAGGTGAGATCAAAGCTGGAGGAAAAAAGACAATAGAGTCAAAACCCTGGTAAGCAATCATCATTAATGTCAAGATTCAATCGCACCTTTTAGAGATAACATTTAAGAGTTGAAGAATACACATTAGAAGCCATTGGGGCCTAATGAAAGTTGCATGAATTCATGAAGCTGTCGTCTTTCAAAACCCATTTTATTAAAAAGCCTCAATGGTAATAATATGTGTGGTTTTGTTAAATAATTTAGAATTTTTATAGCTAACTTGTGTGGAACACATGCCTTTCATATTATTTTATACATGCAGAGAAATACCTCAGATATCGTCAATGTGCTGATTTGGAAACAACCCACGGATAAGTAAAATACAACAACAACAATGTGAAAAGCCCTGTGGAGGTCTGAGGTCCAAGTTTTAAAGACCCCTCCTTTCTAAACTATGGCATTTTGTGATCAAGATTACGTTAGAGGTCATAGACCTCCCACAGGCATTCAGTCACTAATACCGATAACCCTCAGTCTTACCCATGTCCATCAAATCCTGTGCTTTAATCACCAACAACAATGAAAACCTCTGGGCAGAAAAAAAGGTCACTGTACAGACTTAAGGTCTACACGGAAAGTGTTTTCCCAGACAGCAGTGTGGAGTAGTTAGCGGCTAATTATATGAGTCAGCTCCTACTTTTTAAATTCTTTCATATCTCACTGCACTTATAACTTATTTATTTTCAAACAGTCACAAGGTCTTTTTTTAAAAAAATGTACACACAAATGCTGAAGGAAAATACTAATGAAACTGGTGAGAGTCTTTAGAAAACTAAGTTTGATTACAAGATGAGAGCTGTCAAGGTGAAATCTTGACTTTGTGAACAATCAGTCCCAGCAGCAGCGGTTGGAGGGGTTAATGGCACTCAGTTTAGGATCCTTATAACCATTGATTCTCCAACATACTGAAGAAAGCTTACCACTTCTGAAGAGAAATTACAGTCTTGTTGTGATGAATGGAAACATGGTGGGAAAGAATGAGGCATGGTGTATGGGTTGCATTCATTCACACTTGAAAGCTCTCTTGCTAGTGAAGCAGTGCACCACAATGGAGCCTGGATCAACAACATCATTTAGCAATAGTAACCCTTTGGCCTGAGGATGGAAAAGAGCTTAACATACACTTTGGTTGAAGGCTAGAACAAGATGAGTAAATGTTTGCTTAACTGTTTATACGCAGAATGAATTAGCACCCAATACAGTTATTCATTATTTCAGCAGGCTGATAATAACCTGTCTTTAGAATGTGTAAATAAATCATCTAAACTTCTCAAATGTGCAATTAAGCATGTAGTTTCACTGCCATTTACTTTTATTATTGCTGATTTGTTTATTTCTCTGCATATTATTAATATAATAATATTAATGTAGCAATGGTATTGCATTTCTCACATATTCAATAACAGAAGACAAGAAGTTTTTAACAGTTTGTTAACATTAGTATCATTATACATAATACACTTACAATGACAGTATTTGTTCGAGGTTAATGTTAATTCATAACATTAGTTTGCAAAATGTTGACATTAACAACCTACACTATGTAATGGTTATGTTCTGTTATCACTGTACCAGTTTGCCAATGTTCCTTTTGCTTATTAGTTTCCATAGTTTTTAATTAATCGCGCACTTTGTTTCTGTTCAGTTCATTAGTTCTCCCTTGTGTTTAAAACCTTAGTTAGTCATCTCAGAGTTATGTGGTTGTGTTATTATATTACTACTTGTGAATTTCCCTTTGGATTTATTAATAGACTTTGTTGAGTCTCTATCTTTGTCTCTATCACCATGCATTTACTACAGCCACCCGCAAGTTCAAATATATATATATATATATATATATATATATATATATATAATGACAACTCTCTCTCGGAAGATTGTTAGCATGGTAATGGATATGACAATGTTAATGTATTTGGTCTTGGCGGAATAGATCTGCTACGCTGCTGCTGAATTGCTGTTGCTGTAGATTATTATTGCTGCAAACTGCTATAGTGAATGTAACCAGCCATTTAAATGTGTGAGCAACAAGCTCATTGGCTGCAGATGTGACATGGACCAATCAGCTTGTGCCAAGCAGTTAATTCTGTAATTATCATCAGCTTGCGTTAAGGACCCATAAGCATGCACCCTCTAGAGTTTCATGACTGAACTATGTATATATATTCCGTTCAATCTCATTATTACCCAATTAACATTATGTATTATCTAATTGCCTACTTACAGTAAAAAAGTGCACCACAATTTCCATAAATATTAAGTTGCACAACTGTTTTCAACATTGATAGTAATAAGAAATGTTTCTTGTGCAGCAAATCAGCATATTAGAATGATTTCTGAAGGATCATGTGACACTGAAGACTGGAGTAATGATGCTGAAAATTCAGCTTTGATCACAGGAATAAATTACATTTTACAATATATTTAAATAGATAACCGTTATTATTAATTGTAATAATGGCTCAAAATAATACTTTTTTTTAAATGTATTTTTGACCAAATAAATGCAGCCTTTGTAAGCATAAGAGAATTGTTTTTCAAAAACACAAAAAACACTATTTTAAAATGCATTGGTGGCATATGATGTTCTAAGATCCTAAAGTGAAAAAAGCTCATGTGTTGGTGTGAATAAATTAATGTCACCTGCAAACCTGAATCCACTCATGGATCTTTCTGTCTGCAGCATTTCTGTCAGGAGATTTAATGCTGGGTCTCTCATCTTCCTCAGTATTAAGTAAAAATGCCACATAAAGCTCATGTGGGCCATAGCAAGTTTATAATGGGGGTGGAGACAGGGCTTGTTCAGGACTCCAAACTACACTCTTAGGGTACGTTTACACAACCACGATGTACTAAAAACAGAAAAGTTTTTCCTCTCCATTTTTTTTTTTTTTACATACAGATGACAACACTGTCAAAACGATCCCCATCCGCACGTATCCGCAAAAACAACTAAAAAATCTGTGTTATGCATGCCAGGCCAGTAGTTGGCACTACCAAATTGTGAATAAACTATAGACCTATAACCTATAGACACATGTTTTAGGATACATGTAATCATTAGTCTAAGCCAGACTAAACACAAACAATCCTATTTCATGAACATATTAAAGCAAACTGTTCCTTTTGCTCAAATAATGCTAAAAGCTGCATACTTCAAGTTCTTTGCAATGTGTGAAGTGTTTGCATCTGAATGCACTACTTTTACAATCAGTTTGCACACTATAGAAACAAGAACTAGGCAAAATGGCCTCAAATTATGCATATAAGATGAAGATGAACAGAAAATCCACATCATTAAAATGAATTTGCCCTCTATTTACACCATCAAAACATATCTCTGACACTAGAACGATGACTAATCAGTCAGCTTTAATTTCTTTTGAGCAGATAATGGCCAGAGAGACCCGCTGCCCTCATCAATCACACTGTCATCCAGCTCCCGTCTCAATGTCTGTGTTAATTAGTCATCTGAGGACAGTTCGGTGGAGGAAAGCACTGCGGCATTACTGTGTTGATCACTGATCAGGTCAAATCAGAACATTTATATGAGGAGCTGACGGAAGTACACATGATAGCTGCCACGTCGTTCCGTAAACGAACACTGCGTCTGGACTGCAAATGAAAGCCAAAACATGCTGAGACTATATTGCTCTCATTATAATCAATGATGCCCTTTTATGCTATGAAAAATAATTAAAAACATCTGTTTCCCCTTTTCATTCCAATTTATTTTTAATTTGTAAAAACATTATTGTTGAGCACTCATAATTAGACTTGATTTCACCCATTTTTACAAAGACTTTATGGTTTCTATTCTAGTGTTTTTGTAACATAAGCCGGCTAAAATGGCCAACTTCATATTTCTCCCCAAAAACTTGTACCATACGTGGATAGAGAATAAATTACTGGTGCTAGATAAGAACAGATGTGGTTTTGTCGCTGCTGGGCCAAATCAGACATTATTTTTTCTGCATTGAAAAAAGCAGCTGGTTCCTGAATGAAGCCATTGCAACATTGCTAATATTACTAGGAAGCATGTTTCTTCAAAGACTAGCCCATCTGTGCAACTTAAATTCCAATTATAGAAGGTTCGGCTGGGTAATTTAAGAGAAATATTGGGATTGCAATCATGTATTATTGAGGTTTTGGCCCTATGCTGTTTTTGTTATAGAGTCGAGTTCTGCAATATTTATAAAGATGCCAATATTTTGATTTTAAATTTCATCAATAAAATATTAGAATTACGAGTAAGTCGAAGTAAGTCTCACTCTTAATAATTAAATGTGTGCCACATGGTTGGAGCTTCTATAGAATGCAATTATAATTGCCCCTAAATTCAAGATATTGGGACAAAAATGCCCCTGTATGAGTTTTTTTAATATCTATTTATATCATGATATAAGCAATATCACACAAGTAACGGGCGCAATATCACACGAGTGCTGTTTTTGTCCCAATCCCAAATAGCATGAGTGCAAATGTGATATTGATTTTATACAACAGTTCAATAAATAAGAAGTTAATATTGTATTATATTTTATATACACTATTGTCTGCTTTTGATCAATTTTGCCAACAAAAATATTACCTATAAATCCAGAGCAGACTGTTGTGCGTCTCCGAGCAACATACAGCGGTGTTTAGTTTCTGAATGAATCCACGGATGACAAGTTAATAGGCTAGCGAAATGCTAATGCGTTGTGCTAGCGATTGCAATTTAGATTAAAAGATTAAAATCTAGCGACTTCAAATTAATGTGATGGGCAATATTAGACAATATCAGAATATAAGCGTAAGTTATATTTAGCAATATATACAACAAGGAGTGATAGTAAATAGAGATTCAAAACAAAGCTATACAGAGCTATGCAAACCACTCAGCAGTGAGGCAGACAGGAGCAATCGATCCATTTGACCCATTCACTTCATTCCTGAATGAATCAGCTGTCTGAACGAATTTATATATATAT
The DNA here is from genome assembly GCA_039654765.1 of Mylopharyngodon piceus. Taxonomy (NCBI): domain Eukaryota; kingdom Metazoa; phylum Chordata; class Actinopteri; order Cypriniformes; family Xenocyprididae; genus Mylopharyngodon; species Mylopharyngodon piceus. Next base: position 17,372,886 of record CM077440.1, on the reverse strand, counting down.
ATATATATATATATATATATATATATATATATATATATATATATATATATATATATATATATACACACACACACACACACCAATAAGGCATAACATTATGACCACCTTCCTAATATTGTGTTGGTCGCCCTTTTGCTGCCAAAACAGCCCTGACCCGTCGAGGCATGGACTCCTCTAGACCCCTGAAGGTGTGCTGTGGTATCTGGCACCAAGATGTTAGCAGCAGATCCTTTAAGTCCTGTAAGTTGCGAGGTGGAGCCTCCATGGATCGGACTTGTTTGTTCAGCACATCCCACAGATGCTCGATTGCATTGAGATCTGGGGAATTTGGAGGCCAAGTCAACACCTCAAACTCGTTGTTGTGCTCCTCAAACCATTCCTGAACCATTTTTGCTTTGTGGCAGGGCGCATTATCCTGCTGAAAGAGGCCACAGCCACCAGGGAATACCATTTCCATGAAAGGGTGTACATGGTCTGCAACAATGCTTAGGTAGGTGGTACGTGTCAAAGTAACATCCACATGGATGGCAGGACCCAAGGTTTCCCAGCAGAACATTGCCCAAAGCATCACACTGCCTCCACCGGCTTGCCTTCTTCCCATAGTGCATCCTGGTGCCATGTGTTCCCCAGGTAAGCGACACAGACGCACCCGGCCATCCACGTGATGTAAAAGAAAATGTGATTCATCAGACCATTGCTCCGTGGTCTAGTTCTGATGCTCACGTGCCCACTGTTGGTGCTTTCGGCGGTGGACAGGGGTCAGCATGGGCACCCTGACTGGTCTGCGGCTATGCAGACCCATACGCAACAAACTGCGATACACTGTGTATTCTGACACCTTTCTATCAGAACCAGCATTAACTTCTTGAGCAATTTGAGCTACAGTAGCTCATCTGTTGGATCGGACCACACGGGCCAGCCTTCGCTCCCCACGTGCATCAATGAGCCTCGGCCGCCCATGACCCTGTCGCCGGTTCACCACTGTTCCTTCCTTGGACCACTTTTGATAGATACTGACCCTATTGTCCCTTGTCAAACTCGCTCAAATCCTTACGCTTGCCCATTTTTCCTGCTTCTAACATATCAACTTTGAGAACAAAATGTTCACTTGCTGCCTAATATATCCACCCACTAACAGATTATCTCTTCATCATGGCACCTGTGTTATTCTCTGCACCTGTCAGTGGTCATAATGTTATGCCTGATCAGTGTATATATGTATAATTTCATAGTAATATCTACTAAATACTTTTTCTCAGAATTTTATGTTTTTATGCAGTTCATCCTGCGGATTTATCCTTGCCTTCTTGGCTGCTTCACATAGTGTGAATGAACAAATCTTCATGTTCTGGAGGAAAGGTGTTGTAAGTATTAATTTAGCAGATGCTTTCACCCAAAGTGAATTTCAGTTCACAGTTTATAAGGGCAATCCCTCTGGAGCAACCTGGAGTTAAGTGCCTCACTCAGTGGCTCAATAGTGATGCCTTTTGGTTTGCTCGAACCAACTCTGAGCTTTAGCCATTACATCACATTCCCAAAGGGTTTTGGAAAATATTTGCAGAGCATTAAATCCACAGAGACCTGAGAAATAAATTCTAATCTGGTGCTTTTTCATTCAAATTGACTTACATGAGTCTTATTACAATGATTGCTGTACCTCTGTAGCATCCCTTGGTTAAGTGTTTTACTCAAGGACAAAGCTTGTAATTGGGGCTACCAACCCAGAAGATAAACCACTACTTGTACACTCAAAACGAAAAAGTACTTGAAAAACTAATCTGCTTCGAGTCTATTTGAATACCTCAGAGCTGTAGATATATTGTGTGTTGGCTTTCAGCATCTCTTAAGCATTAAAAATGTCATTTGGATTAAATTGTTCTCAACAGAAAGTTCACAACTAATGTATGAAAATATATAAGCTGCCTCTAGCATGTAATCACAACCTACACGACTCCTAAACTGAATGTTTACATAACTAATGAAGCATAAACCCTTGTTTTATGAGTGCTCTTGAATCTTTTAATAGAGTTCTGATGGAGTTTTATGTCAGCGGTTTGAGTGAGCGCCTGGAGAGTTTACACAACAGCTGCGAAATGCCAATCACTGCCAGTAATGTCAACAGGTCCATTTTGCTCTCGATGTCTAATTTCATGAATTATTAATTTGTCATTATTTGCCCATGTATTTTCTAATGAATCCACTCAGCTGGTGAATAATAGAATTTTTTATTTATTTATACCTGAAAGATGAGAACGACGATGAGAGTTTGACATTTGTTTGAGAGTTTAGAGCTCAGAATGTTAATTTCTAACAGCTTTTGGTTGTTCGGTTGCCATTAAACCATTAAAAAGAGAAAAAAGACATTGTCATAGTGACTAATTAATTGCATTTATATCAGGCTTAAAATAACCCCAAGACACTATGTTTCTCTGAAAATAGATAGTTATAGTTTAAATGAGGCCATTAATGATTCCATCTCTAGGTCACTTCATCCAAATATATTTTCAACAAAGCTTCAATTTCAAGAGTTATTTTCAGCCTTCTTGTGTTTTCAGTGGTGTAATGGTATTCATTTTGGACTATGGATTGTCTATCAGGAAAATGTAATTTCATGAGCTCTACTTCTGATAAGAGATCAATTATTTGATTATCCCAAAATATTCCAGAGGATCTTTGTTTCTTACTCTCTTTCAGTCACTTGTCTTGGTCTTGCTCTTTTAATTTGGCAGAAATGTTTTAAAACAGCTATAAATGCCTAAAAGCCCCTTTTAAATGCACAGAACAATAGTCTAATATTCTATGATCTGTCTTACATTGACGCATTGATACAACTGAACCAGCATTGCATGGTGAGTCACGCCTAGAAGGACTTCTGGAGTTCTACAATATCAGTGATTTCGGGATATGCAGCCCTGATTGGGAAAAGCCACAAAGGTGGTCCACCAATAGTCAAAAGTCTGGTTGCATCTTTCATTGTTAGACACATAAGGAGAGGAGGCCATGTTTAAGATCTAAACTCTAACTTGAACTCAGCATTTGAAACAACATGCTGAAAAATCCCAGGGATGAACAGTCAGTGCTGCTCATGCAGTGTTTAAAACCTCACTCTTTTAACTTGCATTTCTTTGGTTATCAAAAATCAATTCCATAAGAAGTGTCTTTGATATGTGAGTCAGGCAACCCCAAATGAGCAGGCTTGTCAGGATACTGAAGCAGCTAATATTCCACTACTTAGATCTGGGCACAAAAAAATCGAACTCTCCAGTGAGAGGCCTTTCAGCGGCTGACAGTAGCAGACACTGAAACTCTCATGTTCTGAATCTTCTCATTATCATCACCTCAGTTGATGACGGTGCCATATCTTTCTTTTTTGAGCACTAAATGATTAAGCTTATATTAAGTACTGTAAGATGAGAAAAGACTGATCACTGTACTTCATTAGCCACTATAACTGAAAAAGAATATTTTAGTTATGCAACCAGTTCCATCATTGGCATGCCACAAACTCTTGAATAGTTGGATGAACAACTACACTTTATGTCTGAGAGGTGTCTACCTTAAATTGTGTATTTTTTTTTTTTTTAAGAGAAATAGATAACATCCATCCATCCATTTATCCCTCCATCCATCCATTTATCCCTCCATCCATCCATTTATCCCTCCATCCATCCATCCCTCCCTCCATCCATCCATCCATCCATCCCTCCATCCCTCCATCCATCCATCCCTCCATCCATCCATCCATCCATCCATCCATCCATCCATCCTCCAAACCACTTATTGGGAAGGGGACCTTATAATATTACCGCCCCTTAATCTGCACGGTTACACCCACGGCGCCGCCATTTTGTTTTCGCAAGTAACAACGGTGTACCAGTTCTAACGCCATGGCAATACACGCAACAAAGGGGGTGAGGCCATGTTGGGCTGCTTTAGAGAAGAGGAAGAGTTGTTGTAGTAGAGTGTTGTTATCATGCCGGCATTTTACGGCGGACTGCTTCACAAACGAGGATCAATCTAACGCTGGATTTGCACAAAAGATTAACATGACGGCACATGCTAGTCGATGAGTTGAATCAACTCCACAGTAACTACATAAATTTATCCACTAACCATTCAGAAACGTCCAGTTTCATTCTAACTTCGTCCTGAGTCTCTCCATCAGTGTCCGACTCCAGTTTGAACAATGTAAGGCTGAACACCGTTACTGACAATCCTCATTTTGGCTGCGTGAGATTCTCCAGCTTTGTTGTTGTTGAGCAACCGAAGCGTGAGCTGTTAAAGCTCCACCCTCTTCTGGAAAGGGGGCCGGGAGCAGCAGCTCATTTGCATTTAAAGAGACACACACAAAAACGGCGTGTTTTTGCTCACACCCAAATAGGGGCAAATTTGACAAGCTATAATAAATGATCTGTGGGGTATTTTGAGCTGAAACTCCACAGACACATTCTGGGGACCCCAGAGACTTATATTACATCTTGTGAAAGGGGACACACCTTTAAATGGTTGCTTTTATACAAAAAACAATACCTGTTAAATTAACTTCATCAGTAATCTTGCTTTGCTGATCAGATAAGATGAGTGTAACTGACTAATTGTCAATAACTAGCATATGTTTCATTAAATGTAGGATTTAATTCCATTTTGAATGGAGATATTCCACAGTATGTAGACATCTGGTGAATCAGACATGCAGAAAGACACTTGCTCTTTGATCTGTGATGGCCCCATTACAGCAAACTGGCACCAGGGAGTGTAAAGATCAGTGTGTTCAGTGAGACAGGTTCACTTCAGTGTAACATCCTGAGGGACGGCAGCAGACGAGATTAGTACTGCATATTAATACTAATGCACTTTTAGATCAGACAGAATGACAGAGAGACTGGGAAAGTAGAGAGATGTTTAGTAATAAAAGTTACTGAAATAAATCCCAGATATGGTCCGTTGTAGTGACAGTGGTGTGGAAGTTAATGAAAGTGTCTATGAGAGTGTCATTCCAATTAGTCGATAGTGCCAACTTAAGGGAGATCTCCAATGACAAGGAGTATATATGTTCAGTGACTTCAGTCCAAAGAAACTATGAATGAAACAGGTCACATAAATAAATAAATAAATAAATATTACTCATCATTCAGAAATGTAAAACATAAATAAAATAATATAAATATATAAAATACAGAAAACAAAAACATTACCAATATAATATAAAATAATAAATAATAAATAAAAAAATACAAGAAAACAATAATAGCATAACTAAAAGCAGAAAACAGTTATACAAAATATGAATTAGATTTTTTTTCAGTAAAATAAATATAAATTTATTTTTTGTAATATTATATATTATACATAATATATAAATATAATAAAATCATTCATATTTATTTTATAATAAAATTATATATAACTAAAATATATATTAAAATTAAATGAAACTAAAACAGAATTTAATATTTTTAATGTATGTTAATATATAATTTTAATATTTTCTTATAATAAAATATATACTTTCTTAGTTTAATTCTGAAAATGAACACATAAATAAAAAATAAATAGCCTAAGAAAAAACATAAAAATACTAAAAATAAAAAAACATAAATATAAATAATAATTATAATAAAAAAATTTAAAAAATATTTGTGTTTCTTGACTTATTTGAGTAATATGATCACATGTGACTTGTAAAGTTTAAATGCCAAACACTGCAACTTAGGGTACGTTTACACGACAACGATATGCTTAAAACTGAGAAGTTTTTCCTTTGAGTTTTCTGCGTACAGTCGACACCATTGTCAAAACGATCCCTATTCACACGGATCCGCGAAAATGACTAAAAACGCTGTATTCTGCTGCCAGGCCAGTAGATTGCGATGAAACCCTATAGACTGAACATGTAATACGCATGTGCATGACGTCATCGTTTCCACAGATTCGCGTTTTTGTTGTTTACACGGAGACCGTTTTCAAAAACTTGCACTTTTGAAAAGTTTGTGTTTTCAGGCACCCAAAACACTGTTGTCGTGTAAATGAACATCCAAAACGCATTAAAAGTTTTATGTTTTTAGTTGAAAATGGTGTCATGTAAACGGCCCCTAACTTCTCATCCCACTCCATCACTCATAGTTTGGTGCCTGTAGTAAACAACTGCACTTTGTTTCTTATAAGTGATTTTAGATTCAAGAAGCGAACAGACACAGCAAATATTTCATAATTATGAAGATAAATGCTGAATTTACTTCCACAAAACGTTATTTGATCAAATTGTGTCTGTGGGGCTTTGAAACTGAACTGAAAGAGTTTTCAGGGAAGCTCCATTTATTTGGTTCAGCCGTGATCTATAACTGAGTCTGTTTATTTGTTGTATGGTTATAATGTATGTGCTGATGGTACTGAAGGGAAAGCAGTGGTAATAAGATGTTATTGAAACCCTGAGGGGACTGTGTCTCCATATTCTACAGAGTGGAGTACAGCCTATTGCCCTCCGAGTGGACAACACCATATTACAAACCACTAGCAATAAAACACCTTTAATGTCATAGTAAGGCAGTTATTCAGAAGGACCTAGCAGATAGCAAATCTCTCTCTATCCAGCTATAAATTTGGATGCACTTGCTATCCTGCTGAGCAATTACCCTACTTACTAATTTTGCCTGTTTCCGCATGGTTTTTTGTTTGTTTGTTTGTTTTGTTTTTTGAAAATGGTTAATGATCAGATCTACTGACACAAACTTGGTGGTTAAACCCCACGGATTTGTGCTTCAAACTAAATATTAGTCTGCAGGAGCCCATGTTCTAACTTCAAGGCCACAGATCTAACGGTTTTCCAGATTATACCGCAGATATACATGTATAAATTGTGGCAGTAATTGAAAAAGGGTTAAATAACATAATTGAAAATCCATCATGGTTTTAAAGTAATAAAGAACTAAATTTAATTGAGTTAATTTAGTTATCAAATATGTTTTAAATGAATATAAACAGGAAACCTTTTATAAATATCCACAAAAGGCCTGCTTCATTGTCCAAATTCATATCAAAGCCTCACTGAATCACCAATAAAAGAGTAAGATGTTTCTGTCATTAAATAATACAGTATATGCAATGCAATTAACACATTAAATAAAGTAAAATTAAATATTAAATTAAATTCAAATCATTTGCACATATATTAATAAATTACCATCTGAAGAGAGATTTGAATTTGAAGGGAGTGTTTATTTTCACGTGCAATGCAACGCTATTTATAAATTAAAACTAAAACACATTTAAAAAATGTAACAAAAGTGAAGTAAAATATGCCATGAAAGTCAATCCTGGCTAAATTGTCCTTCATCCTCTACATGTACAAACTCAACCATATCTTTTTCTGCCTCTCATCATGAATACATATTCTGAAGCTTAACATGTCATTAATCACATTAACCCGGTCAGTGCATCTACTGTGAAACAGCCAACTCATTTCTCTTTTAGAATAAAATTGACTCTTTAGTACTCGTTCGTTTTATTGCTTAGATCGTTTATGTACAAGGACTTCAAATGAATCTGTGATTCATTGTAATGAATCACAAGTGGTCAGCTTCATTTACAAGAATTAATCACTTGAATCACATGAATTGTCATAATAAAGCGAGTCTGATTCACCTGAAGCCCTGTGTGGCATTTTGTAGCAAAATATTTCTTTAAACTATTGTTCATCATCACCATTTTGACCTTAGAATTTAGTGTTTTCTAGTTTTATTAAACGACTTAACTGCTTGCAAAAAGAAATTACACACTAAACTCAGATTTATTGTATCTCAGAGCATCCAGCTGATGACAGAACTCCTTGAAACTGGAACAATAACAGTTTTAGACTCTCTGATTAGCCAACATTTCTTTAAAAAATATGTTTTCTCATCTAAACATCTTGTGGGAGCTGAAGCCTCACAGAGGACTGTATTTATTGCAGGACACTGCTCTGTGACGGTGATATTGTTGAAACTTATTATTACTTTCTTAATACTTTCTTTCCTATACTACAGCTTTGGGATGATATAAAAAGAAAATAGCTGCAAACTAAAGCTATTATCAAGACAAAATGTTTCATTTTTCCGAACTTTAACAGTGACAAACCTTGGAAAAGCAGACTTTTTGCAGTACAGCTCAATATTACAGAGTTTGAAAAGTCGCCTGTAATACTGTGTATACAACAGGACGAACAGCTCATACTGCCACTTCTCCATGTGTTTTGTAAAAAACTTAATAGATCCAAACGTATGAACTTAATATTATATCTATATACTGAATGCATAGAATACATATCTAACATAGATATCAGATAAAACAGAGACTCTTATTGGTTCATGTTTGCATGTTTTCATTGCTGAACATTAATCCTTCTGTTATGTGGAATTTTTAGCGATGTTTTTAATGTGTGGGGTCAAATTGACCCCAAATATTTTAAATGAAAAAACATCCATATTTGAAATGACATGCAAACATAGGTGGAAAATAAATAAATAAATAAAAATACAATCAAAGTTTCTGAAGAAAGAACAAAGATACACAGACACTAGAGATGGGCGACATGACCAAAATCTTTTATCATGATATGAATAATTTAGTTTTACAATAATGATATATAAATCACAATATAGTTATTTTTGCTTTAAAATTTCATAATTCTTGTCACCAATTTCAATATTATAAAAAAAAAGAAAACTAGCCTAAGTTTTAGCCTAAAAAAAAAAAAAAAAAAAAATCTAAAGCTTAGTGAAGACAAGTAAACAGTCAGTGATAAAATAAAAACAAAGAAACTAAATACAAGTAATAGGACAACAAACTACAATTGAAAAAAAAAAAAAAATACACAAATAAAATAGACCTACCTGAAAAACTTCAAGCACTAGAAATAAGAAATACTACATAAATTGTATAAAGTAATCAAATGTATAAAAAACACTGCATAGTCTTCATTATGTAAATTAAATTTACAGTTATGCTTACTAAAGTTACAAAAGTGATTCAGTGAAGAGCAATGATAGATTTTCTCTTTTGTTGTTTGATTAACATTAATGACACAGTCAGCAGCAGGATTATTAGGCTGCTGTCACTTTAAGACCGAATGCACGGATCCAATATACTGATACACGTTTTCATTCTCAACTGTTTGTTCACTTAAGACATACATGACTGTGTTTACAAGGATACTTGTAAAGACAGGCATTCTGACACATAACTATGTGTATTTAACCGTTCAGATCTAATTAGGAGGCAAAAAGAACTCAGTTCAGTACTCACATGCTCTATGAGCAGCGTGTGTCTCTCAGACAGCGCTCAGAAACACTCTCAGACAGCGCGCATATACAATACAATACAATACAATACAATACAATTTTAATTCTATAGCACATTTAAAACAACTGACATTGACTTTCCAGCATAATTAATACAACAAAAGCAATTTTTGTTTTCCATGGCTCATAATTAATTTTCTTTTATGGTTCTTGTCGTGCTTTTTATGTTTTTATTGTTTTTACCTTGTTTTCTTTGGTCTTATTCTACATATTTATTTAGTTTTGTATAAATTGGGGTCTGACTTTGTTTTATTGTGTTTTAGTTGTGTTTATCGTATATTTTCTTCTTTTATATCTTTTGTCTGATCCTTTGTACAGCACTTTGGTCAGTCGTGTGGCTGTTTTATAAGTGCTATATAAATAAACGGAACTTGAACTTGAACTTGAACAAAAAGCAATTACATACAGTCACACAAACAAAATTAAATCCTGTTCACTCTAATCAGCTCTAAAAGCCATACTAAAAAGATACGACTTCAAACTAAAAGCATCCACAGATAGGGAAGAATTAATGTGAATCAGAAGAGGGTTCCATAAGCATGGAGCAGCCACAGAGAAGGCCCTATCTAGTTTTAGGAACATGAAGAATCATCTGACTAGAAGATCTCATTTTTCTTGTATTTTGATAAGGTATCAAAAGGTCAACAATATATTTTGGGGCAACACCATGCAACGCTTTAAAAACCATCAACAGAATCTTAAACTCAATTCTGAATTTTACAGGCAACCAGTGTAAAGAAACTCAAACTGGGGTAATTCTCTCTTCTTTGTATGAATCAAATGTCTGGCCGCAGCATTTTGCACTAACTGAAGACAAGATAATTGACCCTGTGAGATACCTATAAAGAATTACAGTAGTCAATGCATGATGATACAAATGCATGGATAACAGTCTCCAGGTCATTAAAGGAGAGAATTGGTTTCAGTTTAGAAATAAAAACCATATAAAAAAATCCAGCCTTAACAACACTAGTGACCTGTTTATCTAAAACCAAAGCCGAATCCATGACAAATTCTTGACATGATCTGAAACACTTATTGGCATAGAGGCCAACCTACTTATAATTTTCTTAGAGGCAGAAGAGGGTTCAAAGGCAACACGCTCAGACTTATTAGTATTAAGATGAAAAAAATTGTTCGCCAACAAGGCTTTTATCTTGCCTAAGCACTGTACAAGTACATCAAAAGATTGAGAGCCTTTCGGATCTATTGGAATATATAACTGAGTATCGTCTGCATATAGATGATACATAATATTGTATTTACAAAAATTGAGCCTAAAGGGAACATGTACAATGAAAATAAAATATGCCCAAGTATAGAACCCTGAGGCACACCACTATGTAATTTAATATGGAGAAATGAGTTCAATTTCATTATTTAATGCACTTTAACAGTTTAAAATCACTCAAAATGCAATGCTTAAAAACGCATGCAAACGATAAGCTTTCGTGACCACGCAATGAGTGTAACCGTGATAGAGATGATAGTCCAAAATCTCTACCGGTTGACAAATTTCTACCAGTTAATCATGTCTACCGGTATATCGCCCACACCTGACAGACATTTCACGAGTTCACACTTACAATAATCAGATAGTGTAAAAAGTATGCGTATTTGGTGTGCTGTCCAAGGTGAGGGCTCCTGAATTTTAGCCCGAACCCAGAGTACTCCCCCCGTATCCCTGGTTAGGATAGTAACCAGGCAAGTGTGAGGAGACGGGGTGGTGGAGGGATGCAGAAAACTGTCGAGGAACATAGGTGAGTCGGGTATGTATATATATATAGGCCTTATTTCTAGCTGATTGGTTAGGCAATTTGAACTTGTTCCTCCCGAACTTTGGTAATAAAACATCATAAATGGACTAAATCTGATATATCTCTTAGAATAGGACTCAACTATTTACAATGAAAAATGCCCAGCCTGAGGGGCTACAAAATTTAATTTGGAATTAAGAAGCAGTTGAGTTTGAATGAGGACAGCTGCTAAGATTGCTGGATGAAACTTGATACCAGTGAATGAAGAGGGACAGTGTCTTTTTATCATCATTTGTTTTCAGAGAGTGCTGAGTGATTTAAAATGAGCTGTCCTGCATTCAGTGAGTGACATGGCACACAGACGGCAGAATCAGCAGTGGCAGTGGGTGGGATTCACGCTTTCCTACAAGCGTACAGGTGACAGATGACTCTGAGCTTGAGTGTGACTGTATGTGTGACTCCTTAACTGTCTTAGAGAAGATATTTCAGTGCGGTTCCTGACAGACAGATAGTGATTTTCACAGGCAGACTGCAGTGTGTAGACTGAGAAGAGGACGGCTGATAAAAAAGAAAGATAGGAAGAGTATGAAAGAGCATTAGTAGGAGTATAGTAACTTATTTAAAAGGAAGAAGGTAAGGAGAGGTGAATGACTGCATCCCAGAATGCAATGCACTCAACTTGCCCATGTCCATTTCCAGTGTGGAAAGTGGAAGCAAAATCAACTATTTTAAACAGTGTCTTAACTTCTGGCAGTCCAATCAAATAATGGGTTAAGACGAAGATTAAGATATTTTAATGAAACCTGAGAAATTTCTGTCTCAACTAACAGTCCACACAACTACCACTTTGACACTTGAAAAAGTTCATAAAGGGATCGTAAAACTAATCCATATGAACTGAGCGGTTTAGTCCAAATTTTCTGAAGAGACTCAATTGCTTTATATGATGAACAGATTGAATTTAGGTTTATATGTGAATTTATTCGCATACATCAGTTATGGTAAACAGAAGCTCAAGCTTGTTTGCTTGATGTGCGAGAACCAATGAGGTTCATTCTCGTGTTACACATCACGTTTGAGCTTCCTCAAGAACCAATGAGGTTCATTCTCGTGTTACGCATCACGTTTGAGCTTCAAGAACCAATAAGGTTCATTCTCGTGTGTTACGCATCACATTTGAGCTTCCTCAAGAACCAGTGAGGATCATTCTCATGTTACGCATCACGTTTGAGCTTCCACAAGAACCAATGAGGTTTATTCTCGTGTTACGCATCACGTTTGAGCTTCCTCAAGAACCAGTGAGGATCATTCTCATGTTACGCATCACGTTTGAGCTTCCACAAGAACCAATGAGGTTTATTCTCGTGTTACGCATCACGTTTGAGCTTCCACAAGAACCAATGAGGTTTATTCTCGTGTTACGCATCACGTTTGAGCTTCCACAAGAACCAATGAGGTTCATTCTCATGTTACGGATCACGCTTGAGCTTCTGCAAGAACCAATGAGGTTCATTCGCATGTAACGCATCACATTTGAGCTTCCGCAAGAACCAATGAAGTTCATTCTCGTGCAACAAGCGGGTTCGGTTGAGCTTCTGTTTATGTTCTCTGATCAATGTTTATATGTGAATAAAAGCCTAAATTCAATGAATCAATCAAACTGAACAGGATTTAGTGAATTGAGCATTCTATGTGCAATCAATCAATCAATCAATCAATCAATCAATCAATCAATCAATCTATCTATAAAAAAGTGATTAAAAATACTGTTGAATGCATAAATGTAAATGTACTTTAAGTCAGCTAGCTATTCCCCACACTCAACAGAAAACAAAACAATTGGAACAAAGTTGAGGTTTGATAAGCTTTGAATTAAAAAAAGGCCATCTCCATCTATAGTATCTTCCTCATTGGCAATGCAAAACCATGCAATTTATGGGCTGTTACATACTCACATAAAAGCTTTGTGTAAACTCAAATCTTACCACCAGGGGTTCATGAAAATTCTTGTTTGCAATTGCCTAAGATATAGATACTGTGAGCTTATCCTGACTTCATGTGTAAATAAGTCGCTGTTTGTTCACAGGCGCTCCTAGTAGTTAATATTCCATGTGCTGCGCAATGAAATTTGCCATTCTCCCCAACGTCATCTTTTTTTCAGTGAGCTGCTTGTGCACAGAGAAACGTGCCTCTCATTAACCATGGAAAGAGAGATTCATCTGTGCTGACTGCAGTCATCTTTACACATTCACAAACAGGCCTAACACTGAATGCAAAGGCCATTGCAGCAAACTGTAGTCCTGGTCAAAGGCCCTGAGTGAGATTCCAGGCGATTTAGTTGAAAATGATGCATGAATAGCCTGTTGAAATGTAATTAATATGAGAAACTCATGCATCATTTATATAGAGCTACGACAGATGTGTTTTACAGATACATTGTCTGAAATATGTGCAATAAATGAAAACAAGGTGCAAACCACCTCAGTAGAGAGGTCCAAAAGACTGAAACCAGTAGTAAAAATACTTCTAATTATTATTATTATTATTATAAATTCTAATCAAACACACCTCAACAAGCTAATCAATGCCTTCAGGATTACTAAGGCTATAGGCAGGTGAGTGTTTGTTTTCAGGGTTGGAGCTAAACTCTGCAGGACAGCGGGACTCCAGGACCGACGTTGCCTATCCCTGGTTTAGAGTCTCCAACAATCCTTTACTTTTTAAAAAGTCTCTCAAAATTTGTACCTGTGTGCGGCCGTACCCTTCCCTTTCTGTCCGATTTATCATCCATTCCCCTCAGGATTTACTGGTCCATTCACATTTGTTCATTTAATGGAGCGATTCCTCTTTCCTACAGCATATGTTCTGGAAAGTGAGGGTCAATTTATGAGACTGACACTGACAGATTCCTCAATACTAAAGCCCAGAATTTACAGCACGTCTAAAATCAACCCTCTACCTGACCATTCAGTCGTCTTTATTGGTCGCAGCTTTTAGAGTGCCTGTAGTGCTTGCTTTGACCTTCCACAGTTCAGCATTGGAGTCTTAAGTTGTACCTTCACAAGAATTATTACATTTTGTAACCGTAATGAAAAAGCTAAGGTCACATTATCTGAAAAAATAGAAAGTTTGTTCTCTCTCAGATATACAGTCTGTTTAAGTAAATTAATTGTTCTCATTTACTTCCATGAACTAATGTGTATGTGTAAAAATAACTGATGACCCTATTCAATTATGGAAATTAAATTTAAAATGTAAAATTAGGCTAATCAAAATTAATTATATATACCCTCAGTTTCACAAACAAGGCTTAAGCTAGTCCTAGACTAAAATGCATGTTTGAACTGTTTCAGATGAAAGAAACTTGCTCAGAGAGATGGTAAAATATGTCCGTGCAATTGTTTTGTCTCAAGATGCACATCAGTAACATCAGTAAGACACGTTTATAAAATATACTTAAATGCCCTAATTGAACTAAGGCCTAATCCTGGCTTAGGCTAAGCCCTGTCTGTGAAACCGGGCCATATATTTATAAATATATTAATCACATATACATTTATAAAAAAATAAATTTAAAAAAATTCATTTATTCAGGCTTTTTTTATGTTGTCTTTTCCATACCTTGATAAATCCCCAGAAGTTTGGAGCCACTAAAGGGACATTGTGGTGGAAAAAATATCGGATGGGAGAAAAAAGCGTTCTCTCGCAAAAGTTTGGCGTTTCCCAAGAAACTTTGCAAGCGAATGCAACTTTTTGAGCCCGAACCCATGGGAAATGCGTTTCCCATGGGAAATGCAAAACATTTGCGAGCGAAAGCAAAATTTCTTGGGGGAAACGCAAAACATTTGCGAGCAAATGCAAAGTTTCTTGGGGGAAACGCAAAACATTGGCGAGCGAAAGCAAAACTTCCCATGGGAAATGCAA
This sequence comes from Mylopharyngodon piceus, assembly GCA_039654765.1. Taxonomy (NCBI): domain Eukaryota; kingdom Metazoa; phylum Chordata; class Actinopteri; order Cypriniformes; family Xenocyprididae; genus Mylopharyngodon; species Mylopharyngodon piceus. Next base: position 17,357,870 of record CM077440.1, on the reverse strand, counting down.
AACATTTGCAAGCAAACACAAAGTTTCTCAGGGGAACGCAAAACATTTGCAAGCAAATGCAAAGTTTCTTGGAGGAAACGCAAAACATTTGCGAGCGAACGCAAAGTTTCTCGGGGCAAACGCAAAACATTTGCGAGCGAACGCAAAGTTTCTTGGGGGAAACGCAAAACATTCGCGAGCGAACGCAAAGTTTCTTGGGGGAAACGCAAAACATTCGCGAGCGAACGCAAAGTTTCTTGGGGGAAACGCAAAACATTTGTGAGCGAACGCAAAGTTTCTCGGGGGAAACACAAAACATTTGCGAGCGAACGCAAAGTTTCTTGGGGGAAACGCAAAACATTCGCGAGCGAACGCAAAGTTTCTTGGGGGAACGCAAAACATTCGCGAGCGAACGCAAAGTTTCTTGGGGGAAACGCAAAACATTCGCGAGCGAACGCAAAGTTTCTTGGGGGAAACGCAAAACATTCGTGAGCGAACGCAAAGTTACTTGAGGGAACACAAAACATTCGTGAGCGAATGCAAAGTTACTTGAGGGAACACAAAACATTCGTGAGCGAATGCAAAGTTACTTGAGGGAACACAAAACATTTGTGAGTGAATGCAAAGTTACTCAGGGGAATGCAAAACATTTGTGAGAGAAAGCTAAATCATTAACATTTAATTTTTAATTAGACCTGCTTTGTTGTCATTGATGATTAGGCACTATTTAATAAAGATATTAAGAAAAATCTTGGTCATGAATTAACCTGTTTTTGAATTAATCTGTGGAGTGAATGGATCAGTGAATCATGGTGTAATAATTATGCAGTCTACTGAATAAGTCACAGAATTTTTAGTGAACTGAATCAAAAGGACTGATTCATTTCAAATGGTTTTGGGATAAAACAAAATCCCAATATTATTTACACTCATTTGTACTTAATCAGATTAGCTCAGCGTGGATGATACTTGTACAATAAACATACAAATGTTTTTTTTTTTTTTTTTTTAAGGTGATGTAGTAAGTACAATAAGTACTATTAATTTACTACATGTACTTACTATAGAGTTAAAGTTAGGGTTAGACTTTATTTTACAGTATGTGTACTTTTGGTGTACTTACCCAAGAAAGTACTATAATATAAAGTAACTACATGGGTTAAGGTTATGTTTAGTAGTAGGTTCAGGCATAGTAGCTATTAAAACCCAGTTTTTGTAATTGCTATAAGTACATAGTATGTACATGCGGAACAGGACTGTAAAATAAAGTGCTACCGGGTTTGGTTTAAGGTTAGTTACTTGTAATTATGCATAATTTACTGTTATTACTATAGTAATTACATGTATTAACATGTAACTATGTCACGTTAAAATAAAGTGTTACCAAATGTTATACTTCAGAACCACAGAAACACATTTATATTACTCAGCGTTGAGGTAATATCTTAATATGCCACTTTATAGAAGAGTTTTGTGGCTTCCAGAAAGCTTTTAAAATCATTTGTCATTCTGTGGTAAAGAATAAGCCAAAAGGAATTGTTCCAATGCCATCTGCTCTTGAGTTGAGGAATATCAGGGCCGCTTCAGAGACTGAAAAACCATTTTGCCAAGCATAAGACTGACTCACTGGAAGTGCTCAAGCTGTTCACGACAACAACAAAAAAACTCCCTGGCTTTTGCCCTACATTTGACCCTCTGTGGAGCAGCTTTCCAAAATCTGTCGGCTATACAGTACCTGTTATTTAAAAAGCCCATGTCCAATCTCAAAATACTCTTTCCCTGTGGTGAAAATGGCACTCAAAAGCATGATGAAATACAAAAATAAAAAGAGTAAAATTCCTTCTTCAGTTCTACTCTATTCTCTCTATAGCATGGTTTTTATTCCAGAGCATCATTACTCTATTTCCTGTATAATTTCCAATGGGATGAGGATCACATCCAGCATCAGAAGGTTCATAGTTGATGCTCTTCCATTCAAAATCATCCAATCCGTCACATCCAAGTTTTGTTTGACTGATATGAATTTTGCCCGGCTGAGCATCAGCAGCACATGAACCAGCACCAGTTTGGTGGAAAAGAGGTATTAGTGTTCAACAGGCACATTTGGTCATCACAACGACTGATTAAGTGTGTGTGTGGGTTTTGTGTCTGAGAGAACAAGCCCTAGTATCAGGAGCACAAAGACTCCGGAGAATCCCCAATCCACATTAAATATTCAGGCTAACAAAAAAGACTCCCTAGTTTTTGATGGCTGCTTCAAAGCCCATTACAGCTCGTTTGAAAAGTTACCAGTGGGAGAAGTTCTTTAGAGAGTCTAAGAGGAGCAAGCAGTGATGGTGTGGCAGCTATCTTCTCTTTTTTTCCCCCAGAATCTCTGACAGAATACTCAAAAAACAACATCAAGCCAGAGTGCTGATTTTCAGGGACTAAAGGGAGCGAGGGATCAGTCACACCTTTTCCTGCCTCACAAAATTCAGCTTCCTGTGTGAAAGCCTAAAAGACGAAGAAGAAGAAAAAAGCTTGTTTTCTGGCCAAAATGTATTTTAAGTATAACTAAATATGTTGTACACAGCATAACTTTTTTTTATTATTATTTTTTATTAATTTAAAAAAAAAAAAAAAAAAAAAAAGTTTAAAATAAATAGTGAAAATATGTATAAAATATATAATTAGGCTATATTTACAGTTGGGTGAATATATATATATATATATAAATTCATTAATATATTGTATATTGACTTGATGTAAATATAATTATATCATCAAAACATTGCAAAATGTATTTTAAGATTTGAAATATATTTCATTATTAATTGAAGGACATTTTGTAATATATTTTTACTTTATTTTCAGATTGGAAATATATTTCATATATATATATATATATATATATATATATATTAGTGCTGTCAATCGATTAAAAAATTAATAAATTACATATTTTTCCGTGATTAATTGCACCACTTAACATTAAGGATTGTTTCAATATATCTTTAAATTGTAATAATTTCACATTTAATCTCCAAATTAATGTAGAAACAACATAAAGATGGTATATTTTAAATATTTGATCTAACAGGTAGGAAATATACAGAAACAAAGCAGTTATCAAACCTTCACAGTCTTCACTGCATAATTTAGATTAAAATATAATCTTTATTAAAGCTACAAAAATTATTAGAGCAGTGAGTGATTTTGTTTTTCTTTTGTATCACACACACACACAGACACACACATATATATATGAGGACATAAAGTAAAACATATAAAAGATATATTTATGGAATAATGTGAAATGTGCAACAAAGTTGTGTAAATATTTCCTGCATGTCCGATATGTTATAATTATTTCACTGCCACTCTTTATGAGAAAATACCACAGTACTGCACATTTTTAAGCGAACAAATGGTGAAAATAAATAAATAAATAAAAAATCTCTTCAATTTTCTAATATAATACCCCCAAATTAATTCTTCAATAATTCCTCTTCAATAACTGATTATAGGCCCAGATGCATTAATCAGTCACTTAAGTGCTAATTATTGCCAGTAATTTCTCTTCAGCGGTTAAATTCACTGCTACAAAGAGGGAAAAAAGTGTACCGCCTGCCTTTTATCACTTTGTAGGATAATTATAAGCTTGTAATGCTCAATTAAATGAGACAGAACACTGATAGACATGCCAGCGGAAACTTTTTTTAACACCACACCCACTTTACAAGAACAATTAGCACTATTGTTCTGTCGGGTGGTGGGTGTATTTTGTGGTCGGATGCTCTGAGCTTAAGACTGGATATTTTTTAGATTAAACCATGTGGGTTTCGGCAGCAAACCTGGCACGGATCAGGGCCCATGTTCCTTTGCATGGCGTCTGGCTGCCAAGGGTGGCAATCTGGCACCAAGAAACTGTCGTCGAGGTCAGGCAAGCGTATCTGAGCACACCTGTCAACACAGATGTGGATTAACAAACAGTTGTGTTCTGGATTCACACTACCACAACTCTGGCAAGAATGACTGCAATATTAAGGCTGATAAATAAAAGATCAAGGAGAGGCGACAATTTTTTATTTAGTGAACTACCGTAACGGCTGATTTCCTGAAGTAGTCAAAGCATAACAAAAGTTTAATTATATTAATCTCAAATTCCCTGTGCTACAAGGATATCCATAGAAAGAGAATATCCATGATAGAGATATTATATGGGGCATGTCTTTTAGAATTGATCGTAAAACATTCCTCAATCAAAACGCCCTTGAGAAGGTGAACAAGTCACACACTTTAACACTTCCCTCGTGTCTCGCTTCACTATCTGTCTGTCTATCTGCACACATGCATGAGCAAACATGACATTCATCATGTCAGCTTCGCTGTGTACGGTCCTGGCACACGTCTGTGTCTATGATTTATACATCTGTCATTTAAATATATCTTCTGGTGACTGCTGTCTTGTGATTTTCAAATCTGTGTGTTATTGTTTAAATGAACATAATAGTGCTTGCAAAGCAGCAAAACTGTGCTAAATATTTTGATAAAATGAGCTTAAGAATGAAAAAAGATCTGCACACATCCAAAATTGGCCAAAAACTCATATCAATTTATTATACAGAGGCCAAATATACAGTGCAAAAAAAGTGCATAAAATGAGCCTTGAAATGGAAAAGAAAGCCAGATGAATATAATGTAACCTTGCAAGTGCTGCAAATATAGATATATTACACTTAAAATACATTTTGGGTAAATGCAAAATGTTTTGCCATTTTTTAAATGTATTTAAGACAATATATTTACAGTAGACTGAACATTTATAAATAAATGTCAAAAATATAAATGAGGAGATATAAGTAAGTTCAACACTTTTAGCAATTAAAACATATCACAATATATTTATGCATGCACTGTAAAAAGAATTGTTGGTTTAACTTAAAAAATTAAGTTACCTGGTTGCCTTAAAATTTTGAGTTCACTGAAATTAAAAATTTGAGTTAATACAATGAAGGCGATTGGTTTAGAAACAGAAACTCAGAATATTATGTTATCTGAACCACATTAATTATTGAAGTTGATTTGACAAAAGAAAAAATGTTGTGATAAATCATGAAAATATTTTTTTACAATGTAGCCATCTTATATTGAAATATATTTAAAATACATATGAATTTTTATTTTGCCATATAGAATTAAATGTGAAATGTGCAACAAGGCTGTGTAAATATTTTTTTCTGCATGTCTGATTTGTTATCATTATTTCATGCTATTTCATACTTATTAAAATGATTATAACAATGCCTCTCACAGAGTTCAGTCAGTACAGATTCAGCCCTATGATTATGCTAATGGATAAATAATAGCATGAATATAGCAATATCATGTGGAAAAGAAAGAGGGAAGAGCCTAATTTTATGTCTGCATAGGACATATGTAAATGGATGAAAACTTTATGAGCATTATGATATTATTTAGATATAGGAAATGAAAATGCATGCATGCAATGCATTTTTTATATCTATATTATAGGCCTTATAGACAGATTATTATGGCCTAGGGTGGACGAAAACAATTTCACAAGAGAAATTAAGCATTTCTTGAATTGCAATTCAGTAAAATACACTTCCTGTCATTTCGATTCAACTTCCTGGGGTTTGGCCAATTTAAATCCAATTCACACTTATGAACTGAATGGGAAACAATTCTTAAAGGGACGGTTGATTATGATTTCACTTTTTTAACTTTAGTTAGTGTGTAATGTTGCTGTTTGATCATAAACAACATCTGCAAAGTTACGACACTCAAAGTTCAATGCAAAGGGAGATATTTTCTTTTACAGAAATCACTTTTTAAGGACTACAACAAACGGCTGGTAGGGACTACAACGAGCTTCTTCCCGGGTGGGTGACATCACAAACCCCAAAATTTACATAAACTCCGCCCCCGAGAACACACAACAAAGGGGGTGAGGCCATGTTGGGCTGCTTTAGAGAAGAGGAAGAGTTGTTGTAGTAGAGTGTTGTTGACATGCCGTCATTTTACGCCGGACTGCTTCACAAACGAGGGTCAATTCAATGCTGGATTTGCACAAAAGATTAACATGACGGCACATGCTAGTCGATGAGTTGAATCAACTCCACAGCAGATACATAAATTTATCCACTAACCATTCAGAAACGTCCAGTTTCCTTCTAACTTCTTCCTGAGTCTCTCCATCAGTGTCGACTCCGGTTTGAACAATGTAAGGCTGAACACCGTTACTGACAATCCTCATTTTGGCTGCGTGAGATTCTCCAGCTTTGTTGTTGTTGAGCAACCGAAGCGCGAGCTGTTAAAGCTCCGCCCTCTTCTGGAAAGGGGGCCGGGAGCAGCAGCTCATTTGCATTTAAAGGGACACACACAAAAACGGCGTGTTTTTGCTCACACCCAAATAGGGGCAAATTTGACAAGCTATAATACATGATCTGTGGGGTATTTTGAGCTGAAACTCCAGATACTGTTACATCTTCTAAAAAGGGCATTATAGGTCCCCTTTATATTCCTAATTTTGCCCAACCATGAGAACTACAAAAATACAATAAAGCACATTTGAGCAGTGACATAAGTTGCTCCTACTTATCTAAACCTTCAAAAAAAAATCATAGAAAACCAAATGAATCTAAAGATTTAGTCTTTGAGTTTAATACTTCTAATGAAGTGTATTCCTTTATTTTTTCAGTCCTGGTCCGCCTCCCTTAGACCTACATCTTCAACATGACACATAGTAACACTGAAACTCATTAACTGCAGAACTACATGTAATATATGCTAAAATTATGCCATGGAGCTTGTGGGGGTTGAATGTACATGGGGAGAATAAACAGTATGTATACTTGAGTACTGATTAATTATCATTGCAAATAAATAATTTCCACCATTTCCATATGTAAATAACGGCATGTGCTCCCAGATCTCTGAGGTATATGTGAATTCTGCAGGGATAAACTGAGCTCCCTCTGTTTGACTTACTCAGACATATGTTTGTTCATAATTACTTAAATGCAACTGAAATCAGTGGATTAGATATGCTCAGCAAATGCCAATAAATTATATGCATTATGAGTTCTTCAGTGAACCTTTAAGTAGTTTCCATTATCGTTTTTTTACGCTTCTGCATGAGTGCCAAAATATGTAAAGTCATTTCTTGTAGATCAGTAGATATGTACAGCAAAATGAACCTATCTATTTTATTTCCTGTGTTTGAACAGCCATTTTTTGGCAGTATAGCTTAATGTGGATGTTTGTGGACAGAATAGAGAGCTGGTAAAACTTGTATCTCTGCTAAAGAGCTAACCAGGCTGTTAATCAGTTCATCTGACAGCACCTTCGTCCATTCACCGCTGCTCTCTATTCCACACGCCTTATTTTATACACCGGTCATGCCCTGCAAATGTCTCTTAAATGTCTGCGATGATCTAAATAACTGATTTAGTAGAAATCTTTCTTATATATTAAAATCACTCAAAAGATTGTATGAAAGCATGAGTATGACAAGCTTAGTAGTTTTTCATTTGACTGGCATTTAATTACCCTACGCTTTTTCTCGTACCTTAAATCTTTGCAGATGTCTGAAAAATATATTCTGTCATCATTTCCTCACCTTCATGTTTTCAAAGCCTATATGACTTTACATGGAACACATATTGACCAGCCATTTAAACGTGTCGTCCATTTATCATTCACCAATACCCTCAGAATTGATCATCGCAATGTATTTAAAGGATTAATTCACTTCTGAAAGAAAAACAAATTAAAGGTTTTTGAGGAAAACATTCCAGGATTTTTCTCCATATAGTGGACTTCACTGGAGTTCAACGGGTTGAAGGTCCAAATGTCAGTTTCAGTGCAGCTTCAAAGAGCTCTACATGATTAAGGCAAGACACCCCAGGTTAATAGGATAAAAAAATAATAATAATAATAACAATAATAATAAAACCTAATAGATATCACCTTACTTTCCCAGTTGATTGATTACATTAAAAAATTGCAAACATTTTTATTTTTCTGAAATGTTGTTTAAATATGCAAATTTAAAAAAAAATTGCATACATTTCTAGAACAAAAATCTAAACTTTTTTTTTTTTTTTTTTTTGACATGTTAGAGCCAAAGATTTTTACAGGGGGGATTTTGGATATCTCTATTTATCACTCCATAAATCAGAAAATACTGTCAACAGCATTTTTTTTTTTTTTTTTTTTTTTTTTTAGAAATAAAATGTTGTATAAAATCAGGCAAATTAAATATGAACAAGCCCCTCTGTAAAAACCTTCAGAATAAAGAAATAAAACTGTAAAGTTTGGTGTATGAACAGTAAGTGCTGCTGAAGTGGAGATTTCTGGCTCAGTACAGGAGAAAATAACTCTTTTTGAGAAAAAGGCCTTTAAAGATATGTATTGTAATTGAAATCTACAGATGCAAGATAAAGTGCTATAAAAGTGTATTTTGGATGTTTTCCACTAGTCTCTAAAAACTTTATGAAAAGCCAAAAAGCCCAAAATCTCAAAATTGACAGATGCATAAAATAACAGTGTTTTGCCTGTAGTCTCACCTTAATGTTTTCAGAAGGTTAAAAAAAGGTTTTTTTTTTTTCTTTTCTTTTTGTACTTCTAAGTTCTGTACTATAAAGGACTTTAAGTCCTATAACACTGTACTCCCTTTAGATTTACATGATGCTAGTTACTGTATCTTTGAATCTGAAGCCAATCATTATGGTTACACTTTATTTAATAGTCCACTTTAGACATTCTACTAACTATAAGTAACTTTGCAACTACATACAGTTGAGCTCGAAAGTTTACATACCCCTTGCAGAATCTTCAAAAATGTTAATCGTTTTAACAAAATAAGAAGGATCATAAAAATTGCATGTTATTTTTTTATTTAGTACTGTCCCGAATAAGTTATTCCACATAACAGATGTTTACAAAAATAGCTGAATTTATAAAAATGACCCAGTTCAAAAGTTTACATACCCTTGATTCTTAATACTGTGTGCGGTTACCCGGATGATCTACGACTGTTCTTGAGTCCCTTGTTTGTCCTGAGCAGTTAAACTGAGCTCTGTTTTTCAGAAAAATTCTCCAGGTCCTGCAGATTCCAGCATCTTCTGCATATTTGAACCCTTTCCAGCAGTGACTGTATGATTCTCAGATCCGTCTTTTCACACTGAGGACGACTGGGGGACTCAAACACAACTATTAAAAAAGTTTCAAACATTCACTGATGCTCCAGAAGGAAACACGATGCATTAAGAGTCGGGGTGAAAACTTTTAAACAAGAAGATGATGTGCAAGTTTTTCTCATTTTCTTTAAAGATCTTTTTTTTTTTTTTTTTTAATTTAGTACTGCCCTTTGGAAGCAACAGAAGATACTTGCATGTTTCCCAGAAGACAAAAAAAGTACAATTTGTCCTGTTCATAACAAAACAAACAACCAGTCGTAAACTTTTGAACAGGGTCATTTTTATAAATTCAGCTTTTTTTCTTTTTTTTTCTTGTGGACTTTATGTAAACATCTGTTATGTGAAATAACTTATTCAGGATGGTACTAAATAAAAAAATAACATGCAATTTTCATGATCCTTCTTATTTTGTTAAAACGATTAACATTTTTGCAGATTCCTCAAGGGGTATGTAAAATTTTGAGCTCAACTGTATATATTAACTCTCATTAATTTCCAACCACATGTAATCTAACTCTCATTAGAGTATTAGTAGACTGTTAGGTTAGGGTTCGGGTTAGTAAATAAGCTGACATGTACTTGCAAAGTTACTTATAGTCAGTAGAATATCTGGTGGCAACATCAAAATAAAGTGTTAGCAGATGTTAATCAGACAGTAATACTCTAGAGCTAGTTGACATGTAGTTGCAAAGTTACTTATACACTCCTGAGCAAAAAAAAAAAAAAAAATTGTCTCCTGGTTCGTTTGACTTTAATGTGAGACCAAATATTCACTATAGGGTTCAAATCTGGACTCTGATCAGGCCAAATCATGAGCCTGATGGACTTGTTCTCAAGTCACTTCTTGGTTATCTTTGCAATTTGATCACTCCAACTTTTCATTTGTGGGAAGCAAGCCATTCTGCAATATTCTCCTGTACTCGAAAGCTTTAAATTACTTTTCACAGTGAAGTTGCTCACCAATACCAGCAGCTAAAAAGACAGCTTCAGAGATGCATTTATTATTACATATTTCAGCAGATTTTCAAATGTCTAAAGTGGGCTATCAACATAACGTGTTAGTATTTCTAATGCTGCTTTAAGAGAAAAGACTCGTAAATTGTACATTTTCAATTTAATCATATCCTTTACTTGATAGATCTCTGTTTAGGGAAAACCTGAACCTGAGGCAATACATGATAATAGACAATGCAATACATGTCTTTCAACGTAGCATTATGGGAGAAGAATGTTACTGATTACTGAAATAATAGAGACAAAGAAAATAGCTCAAACATCAACATATACACATCCACCAAACCTTATTAGCCATGTGTTCAGCCAGAACACATGAGAAATCAATAAGAAATCAATACTTTTATTCAGCAATGATGCATTAAATCGATCAAAATAGACAGTAAAGACATTTATAATGTTATATTTCTATTTCAAATAAGCACATTGAATCCTGAAAATAAAAGTATCAGGGTTTCCACAAAAATAAATAAATAAATAAATAAATAATAATAATAATAATAATCTTACAGACCCCAAACTTTTAAACAGTAGTGTATATCCTCCGAAGTGTCTCAAATATCATGTGACCTCAACAAGTAACACTTCCTGGATTAGCGTCCCTATAACAATAATCTTCTCTGTAGCTATTATCTTACACGACTCCATCAGACTTAACTGGTCAGGCCAAATATTACCCATCTGCATGCTAGGGTGGTCTTGTCTCAGCTTACTGTAATTAATTCTTGTCTGAACAGCAGGACTGTTCCTAGAGCAGCAGTGTAAGTGCAGGCCATCTGTTTGAGTGAACTATGAGTCCAGTGACAGTTAGACAAAGCCAACTTGCATAATGAAATGCCATGTACTACATTATCATTTGCCCTGACTGACCCTTGACAAACCACAAGACCACCAAGAGCTTTCAGTTTTTATAAAAGTCAACGATGAGCCCAAATCTAAGCAATGCATTATAAAATCGAGCACACAATGCACAGCTTTTTCAGGAATCTCACTAAATAGGTTTCATTTTGCCATTATTTTATTTTATTTATTTTTAATCCTTCCTTTTTGCATTCTCTCGTAAATGTTTTGCACTCCCCCAAGATACTTTGCATTCACTCGCAAAACCTTTGCGTTCCCCAGAGAAAATTCACTTGCAATACGTATTGTTTCCCCGAGAAACTTTGCGTCCACTCGCAAAACCTTTGCGTTCCCCCAAGAAAATTTGCATCCGCTCGCAAAACCTTTGCGTTCCCCCAAGAAAGTTCACTCACAATACGTTTTGCGTTCCCCCGAGAAACTTTGCGTTCACTCGCAAAACTTTTGCATTCCCACAAGAAAGTTCACTCGCAATACGTTTTATGTTCCCCAGAGAAACTTTGCGTTCACTCACAAACCTTTGCGTTCTCCCGAGAAAGTTCGCTCGCAATACGTTTTGCTTTCCCCCGAGAAACTTTGTGTCAGCTCGCAAAACCTTTGCGTTCCCCTGAGAAAGTTCTTTCGCAATACGTTTTGCGTTCCCCCGAGAAAGTTCGCGTCCGCTCGCAAAACCTTTGCGTTCCCCTGAGAAAGTTAGCTCGCAATACGTTTTGCATTCCCCCGAGAAACTTTGCGTTCGCTCGCAATACGTTTTGCATTCCCCCGAGAAACTTTGCGTTCGCTCGCAATACGTTTTGCATTCCCCCGAGAAACTTTGCGTTCACTCACAAAACCTTTGCGTTCCCCCGAGAAACTTTGCGTTCGCTCACAATACATTTTGTGTTCCCCCGAGAAAGTTCGCTCACAAAACCTTTGCGTTCCCCCGAGAAACTTTGCGTTCGCTCGCAATACGTTTTGCATTCCCCCGAGAAACTTTGCGTTCACTCACAAAACCTTTGCGTTCCCCCGAGAAACTTTGCGTTCGCTCGCAATACGTTTTGCATTCCCCCGAGAAACTCGCAAAAAATGGGGGAATGCAAACCTTTGCGTTCCCCCGAGAAAGTTCGCTCACAAAAAGTTTTGCGTTCCCCCGAGAAACTTTGCGTTTGCTCGCAAAACCTTTGCGTTCTCCCGAGAAAGTTCGCTCACAATACGTTTTGCGTTCCCACGAGAAACTTTGCGTCCGCTCGCAAAACCTTTGCGTTCCCCTGAGAAAGTTAGCTCACAATACGTTTTGCATTCCCCCGAGAAACTTTGCGTTCGCTCGCAAAACCTTTGCGTTCCCCTGAGAAAGTTAGCTCACAATACGTTTTGCATTCCCCCGAGAAACTTTGTGTTCACTCACAAAACCTTTGCGTTCCCCCGAGAAACTTTGCGTTCGCTCACAATACATTTTGTGTTCCCCCGAGAAACTTTGCATTCGCTCGCAATACGTTTTGCATTCCCCCGAGAAACTTTGCGTTCACTCACAAAACCTTTGCATTCCCCCGAGAAACTTTGCGTTCGCTCGCAATACGTTTTGCATTCCCCCGAGAAACTTTGCGTTTGCTCACAAAACCTTTGCGTTCCCCCGAGAAAGTTCGCTCACAAAAAGTTTTGCGTTCCCCCGAGAAACTTTGCGTTTGCTCGCAAAACCTTTGCGTTCCCCCGAGAAAGTTCGCTCACAATACGTTTTGCGTTCCCACGAGAAACTTTGCGTTCACTCGCAAAACTTTTCAAGCAATTTGCGAGCGAACGCAAAATTTCTTGGGGTCCCCTTTTCTATAATTTGTGAGATATAAACTCGCAATTGCAGGGTATAAAGTCCAAATTGCAAGATATAAATGCTCAATTCTGAGAAAAAATTCTGAATTGTTAGATAATAGGGGTGTAATGGTACATGTATTCGTCCCAAACCATCACGGTACAGACGTCACGGTTCGGTGCATACAGCCAGATGACGAATACAGTCAGTCACAGGCGATCCACACTCCAATCCAGTAGGGGGCACACGCAGTAATGCAACGCTGTTTGCTAACTGCCACAACAGGAAAAAGCGCAGAAGAAGAAGAACAGATGATCTATGCATAGATATGTTTACATGTAATCTCTCAACCAGTGTTTCAACCGCAGAAAGACATCAATAAAACAGCTTGAGAATAATATCTCACGTAGCATTACATTTACCTCAGGCAAGTCATTTAGTGTCCACGGCATGCTAGTTCACTAGAGAAATGAACTCTAGAGGGGAGCATTTCACAAAATATTTGCACTATATTAGCTTATATATTCATTATATTTGTCATGAAATCAAGTTATGACAGTAACTGTGTAAATTATTATATTTCAAAAATGAATTGGAGTAGAAAAATAACTGAAAAACTTGCATTCTGAATTGTGAGATAAAAAGTCACAATTACCTTTTTGGTAATTCGGAAAACAAACCTCCATATTTACCTCCAGAACCCTGTTGTTACACTCTATTTGAATTAATATGACCTCACTGTCTTGCTAAGGTTAGGGAAACTTTCCTCTGACACTCTTTGACCATGTCTGAGAAACTTGAGCAGCTTGGACAGCAGTAGGGAGACGGTTTGAGCCGTGTGCCATCAACAGGCATGCTGGGAATAAACATATCCACCTGCCATTCATTTCTGTCCCTCTTTTGTAACACAGGCAAAGCGAGTCTCAACGACAGGACCACCAAAGGCAAAAGTCAGTGCTCATCAAGGCACATCGTTATACAGCCTGAGCACTAATGAGGAAGATGCTGTGAGCGTGACAGCCTCGGACTTGAATGTCTCTTGGGGGTGAGGAATATTGAATGTAAACAACACGGAGGAACAAAGAGTCTGTGAAGACCACTAGTTGCCCATATGTAGTCTTACATGCTCATCAATGGCAATACGTAAGTCATGCTCCGTGCCAACTCCATAGGCCATACACATGGTCACCCTCTCCGTTCTCTTCCCAGCCATCTGTGGACACGCTGAGCGCCCAAATCATGGCTGTGTCTGCCACTGAAACATGTTGCCTTCTCTATGAGAACATGGCAATGAAGTCATCCCTGTTGGCATCACTGGAACAACATCCAAATAAAACAAAGAATCAATGTGCTTTAGCTTGGTTCAAGAAGAATTATTATTCAGTCATCTGTTTGTGCATGTTTATGTATATGTTTTGCCTCTACAATTTCATATTTAAAATATATTTTTGTCTGAACAGCAAAAACACATTGATTTTAAGACGTATAAAATGCTTTTGAAAGTCTCTTATGCTCATCAAGGCTACATTTATTTGATAAAAAAAAAAAAAATAGTAATATTGTGGAATATTATTACAACTTACAATAACGGTTGTCTATGCGAATATATTGTAAAATGTAATTTATTCCTGTGATCAAAGCTGAATTTTCAGCATCATTACTCCAGTCTTCAGTGTCACATGATCCTTCAGAAATCATTCTAATATGTTGATTTGCTGCTCAAGAAACATTTCTGATTATTATCAATGTCAAAAACAATTTTGATAGTGAAACTGTGATACATTTTTTTTCAGGATTATTTGATTAATAGAAGATTTAGAAGAAGAAGAGGCATAGAAATCTTTTGTAATAAAAGTGATTTTGATCAATTTAATGTGTCCTTAATTGCTAAATATAAGTAATAATTTATTTAATTATTTTTTAAGTAAAAGCACATCTCTCCTTAATAAGCCATGATTCATGTTCATAGAACAAACAAAGCAAACAAAGTAGAGTACCAGCAGCAAAAAATATTTTCTGCATGAAATAGTAAATTACTCATTTCAAATGATTCATTTAAAGTGTTTATGTAATAAAATAAACAGATAAATAAATAAAAATCAGATTCAAAGTTCAGGAGGGTCTTTGTTTCCTTGAGCTAAACAGAGCTAGTTGTCATTCAGCGGCTGATGCTAGTGATAGTCTTGCGCTAATTAATGAGGGTTTGTGTGTGGGTCTCTCTCAAAGGAGTCGGCTAATGAAAGAGACTCCCGCTGTATTGCCCATTTACCCAAGAACAAGCGCAGCAGTGTAGAGATCCCATCTCTGGCTGTGTAGCTCGAGCAGCTGTCAATCAAACCAAAGCCTCCTGGTGCAAGGGAGGCAGCGATTCCATTGCTAAAGGGACACAGACTCGTGTGCTGTAAGCGTGGGAAGCATTCTTAATGTAAATTAAGGCAAATTCAAATGTAGATGGTGAGAATGCAAATCTAATGTTGTATAACTGCAAAACTTGATTAAATTCTCATGTATGTCATGTCATTGAATATTAACATAGCATTAGCGATATATGTAACGGAGGTCAGCTAGTAGTCGCTGTGCGAGTAAAACCTCCTCGTTAGAGCGTCCGACTCCCACGCCAGAGACCCGGGTTCGAGTCCCGCGCAGAGCGGGGCGAGTAGGACCTGGGTGAGGGGTTACATTGGTGCCGTGACCCAGATGGGAGTGAGGTTTGGGGGGTGAGTGTAACGGAAGCCAGCTAGTAGTCACGGTGCGAGTAAAACCTCCTCGTTAGAGCGTCCGACTCCCACACCGGAGACCCGGGTTCAAAGCCCGCGCAGAGTGGGGCGAGTAGGACCTGGGGGAGGGGTTACATATAGTTCCCCCCAAAAAATCTAGCAAAAAACATAAAATAGACCCTTTCTGTTGCTGGAGCCCGAGGTCTTGGGGGATTTTGATAATTGCTGACCAACAGCTGAAAGCAGTGATATGAGAAAGATGGGAACATTATATCAAGTGTTCGCATAACCTGATTTCACGAGCAACCATCTTAGTTGATCCTGGGACAACATTCCAATCAACCAATCAGATTTGAAGTTTACAGTTTATGTCGGGTTTGGTGCTTTACATCAGTGTTATTCACCTATCATTTCCCTCTGATTTTAGGGATAACTCATGGGTAGGGTTAGGTTTAGTGGTAGGGATAAGGAAATGTATTTTACTTACTTCATATTACATACTTCATATACAGTAAGTACATTTACTTAAGTTAGTTCAGTTAAACAGAATCTATGATTGCAAGGACTTGCTAAATGAACCAAGAGTGAACCTGTCACGAACTGACTTTAAAGACATCAGTAGCAGGGAGGAAGAGGAGGTGGCCTGGGGGAAAGAAAACACTCAGAACAGAGAGAATGAAAGGCAGAGACAAAAAAGACAAGCAGGCAGAGAAGATGACTGCAGTCCCCAAGCTCTCTCTTCCTCTGAATTTTCCCATCTCTCAGTTCAACAGCCAGTACCCACCAAATCTGGCGCTGACTGATTGCAAATGTTTTTGTTGTGTTAAGCAAATTGATTGGCCACTGGTCAGCGTAACCATAGCGATAAAACAAGAGGGACTGCTTTGACATTGAGCTGGATGCTCTGCTAAAAAAAAAAATATACCTCCAACGTGTGCACATTATTAAAATAATCCTTGGACTTTGTTTGCATGTTAAGTCACATGTGCACCAAGCTTATCCACCCTTCCAGCCATGTTGAGTCAGGCCCTGAACAGTAATCCATTTAAGTGTTTCAAGAGATTTTCTTTTAAATTCCTTTCTTTTCCTCCTTTGCACCTCTTGTTCTCCTTTAACAGACTGGTATTCTTTAAAGCCACAGCATTTTTCCAGCCTTATATGAAAAAGCATGTCAAATGATAGAACAAATTATTTCAGAAAGCGAGATAACACGTTTATTGCGTTTTGTCTGCGCACTCTGAGATGCAAATAATTTAATATATACAAAAATTATTATATATAGTGGCTTGTCCTACGTTTCTTTACGTTTATCAGGAAGTCACAATTTTGTTCTCTTTGACTGACTGGATGGAAACAGTGCTTTGCTCGTAAATGTTTTATGCGACATTGCAATTTTGCGCACAAGTTAAATTCGCAACTTTGGATGGAAACATAGCTATTTACTATGGAAGCCTGTTTCCGCCACTAAATAAAAGAATAAAAACAGTAATTGCGACTTTTTTTCTCACAATTGCGAGTTATAAAGTCAGAATTGCGATATATAAACTCGCAATTGTGTGATATAAAGTCAAAATTCTGACTTTTTTTCTCGCAATTCTGACTTTATAACTTGCAATTGTGAGAAAAAAAAGTCAGAATTCTGATATAAACTCGCAATTGCGTGATATAAAGTCACAATTCTGACTTTATAACTCGCAATTCTGACTTTTTTTCTCACAATTGTGAGATATAAACTCACAATTGTGTGAAACTTTTTCTCTCGCAATTGCGAGTTTATATCTCGCAATTCTGACATTATATCACACAATTGCGAGTTTATATCTCAGAATTATGACTTTATAACTCACAATTGTGAGAAAAAAAGTCAGAATTGTGAGAAAAAAAGTCGCAATTACTGTTTTTAATTTTTTTATTTAGTGGCAGAAACAGGCTTCCATAATTTATTCATCCTCATGGCTGTTGAAGCCTAAAAGTTTTTTTTATGTAATAAATTCTGTTGAATCAAATAATTTTTTTTTCCAAAGATACTTTTTGTAATGTCTGTTTGTTTTTTTCTCACTTAACACAATAATGACTTTAAATGATCTTTTTGGGGCGATTTCTAGTGCGAAATTTGATGTGTGATAATTTTGCGATTAATTGGATTAATTAATTGCCACATCATGTAAGGGTTAATTGTAATTTATGAAAACATGCATCTTTCAAAAAAACATTCAACCAAAAAAAACAAAAACAAAAAAAAAGCAAAATATACATCACAAAAATAGAAAACATAAAACAGAATAATACAAATACTAATAAAACCTTTCTGCTTGACATCAGCCAATAAACTGCTATTGGGATGAATAGGGAGGCTAACAGTTAGCTTTCTCCAGATATTTAGCATCTCTGTGGTATATATTTTGTTTGGTCACCTTTAATTACCTTAGTGAAAAAAAGCATGTTCAAGGGAATATATTTATTTTCTATTTGTCCTAGCTCTGGTTCTAAAGACTGTCATTAGACTGTCAAGTGTGTGAATAGCAGAGATCAGTTTGAAGTGCCTCTCCTGCGGAGAAGGCGGGCAGGAATCCAGAGCTGGCTCACGGTCGAAACAATCACCATGACTAAATACTGTAGTTTAGTCAATGAGCTTGTGAGTGCAAACCTTACGGAGTGGCCAGTGGGGACATTTACAAAGTCCTGAATAATTAAAAGTATCATTGAAGGTTGCTGTTGTTTAAACAAGACGGGTGGTAACCACAATATGTCAAGTCACATTTATTTATATAATGCTTTATACAATACAGATTGTTTCAAAGCAGTCAAGCAGCTCTACAGAGTACAATAGTGTCATTATTCAGTTCAAGTCAGTTCAATGTTGATTCAATTCCAGTTCAATATATGTCGTAAAGGTCATGAATTATGAAACAAATTCGATTCAGCTATAAAGCAGCTCTACGGAAAACAATAGTGTCATCACTCAGCTAAATTCATTTCAGTGCAGTCAAATCAGTTATATTACTGAATATTAATTGTCTTTTAAACCCCAACAATGAGGATATTGCTCTAGCGGTCCATAATAGCAGCGAGGAGAGTTCAACAAGAGATGTTAATCGATGTAACAGGTTAGAGGCAACACAATTATCTGTGCTCCAGAAATTTGAAGTGCTTTCCATTTTTTTCCAGATCCAAACAGAGGCCCTGCTGTCTGTGCGTAACAGGCTGTGATACGCCCGCTGTGACTAACAAATCAACACTGTGTGAATGCTCTTTGCTCTCAGTGGGAGAATGTGAACACTCTTCACAGGATTGTTTCTGCCCTCATTTTTTGACCATGTCTGAAGACCTGACACAGAGAGGTGAGTGTATAGCATTTGTCATCATTACCTGCTTAATGTCAGAATGACTCCAGTGAAGCAGAGGATACAGATAAAATAGCAGAGGACCTTCACAAACACTGTCCAAACCTGTGTGAGGCTTTCAGTTCAGTCTATGGGGCAATAAATTTCACCACAATACACACTTTGGAAAGCAAAACCACAAAACACGTGTTTTAACATGAGACTAGTGTGATGAAATCACTTCCTAAAGTTCCTAAAGTATGTGCAGTTATCACCAGTTTTTCTACTCCTGTCAAGTCTGTGTGAAGCTCAAAAAGGAATTTAAGCAGAAGTTAATCTGCCTAAAACAACGATCAAGACAATATTACAGACCAATTATGACATTTCTGTTACAGAAGAATTAAAAGGGAAGAATTACCTTTCTGCTTTAAACCTAATGAACATTAAAGGGGACCTATAATGCCCCTTTTACAAGATGTAATATAAGTCTCTGGTGTCCCCAGACTGTGTCTGTTTCAGCTCAAAATACCCCACAGATCAGTTATTATAGCTTGTCAAATTTGCCCCTATTTGGGTGCGAGCAAAAACACGCCGTTTTTGTGTGTGTCCCTTTAAATGCAAATGAGCTGCTGCTCCCGGCCCCCTTTCCAGAAGAGGGTGGAGCTTTAACAGCTCGTGCTTCGGTTGCTCAACAACAACAAAGCTGGAGAATTTCACGCTGCCAAAATGAGGATTGTCACAACGGTGTTCAGCCTTACATTGTTCAAACCGGAGTCGGACACTGATGGAGAGACTCAGGAAGAAGTTACAACTTTTAGAATGAAACTGGACGTTTCTGAATGGTTAGTGGATAAATTTATGTAGTTGCTGTGGAGTTGATTCAACTCATCGACTAGCATGTGCCGTCATGTTAATCTTTTGTGCAAATCCAGCGTTAAATTGACCCTCGTTTGTGAAGCAGTCCGGCGTAAATTGACGGCATGATAACACTCTACTACAACAACTCTTCCTCTTCTCTAAAGCAGCCCAACATGGCCTCACCCCCTTTGTTACGTGTTCTCGGGGGCAGGGTTGTATACATCTTTCAAATTAATGTTCTTTTTGTGCACTATTAACAAATAGTAAATAAAGCGCTAAATTGACCACTTCGTCGTCTTGCACGAGTGGTGCTTTTTTTTAAAAGTTTTAAGTCAACCCAAGTGTTCAAATATATTTTAATCATAACAACTCTCGAAATAGTTTTAGCATGTTAATAAATATGACAATGTTAATGTATTTGGTCGCTGCTGTTGCTGCAGAGCAAGTATGGACTTGCTACTGCTAATATAGATACACAGACACACTGCTGTGAGCATGTAAGAAATGCTGCTGCCGCTTAAATAGACATAAATAAATCCCTCTGTAGATCTAGGCAGGTGGAGCTGGGGAGGTGGAGGGTTTCAGAAGAACTCTGTAGCAAACACTGAACCAGACTATTTAACTGTTAAACGAGCAATCTCATTGGCTGCAGGATCAGCACAGGCCAATCAGCTTGTGCCATGCGGTAATGATGTGGTTGCTTGCATATTGCAGGTAAAAAAATAAATAAATAAACAGCCTGCGCCCTCTAGAGTTTCATGACTGAACTAGATATTTTTTAATGCAAATAGACTTACAGTTTACGTTTCCCCTCTTAAATGTGTATTTCAGATATGATGTTTGGAATGAAATAATGTCTCTTACATTCATTTATATTTACTGTAAATGCAATACCAGATTCCCAGTCTCACTTTCTTTTCTTTTATGTCTTAGTCTTTTCCATACAGAGCCGTAGGCAGTTTATCAGTAGAGAGCAGCCAAGAGACCTTGTTCCCATTTGGTTTTGCTAGCATGAACACATCTGCGTCCTCCAAACGTCTCCCTCAGGAACCCGTAACTGTGGAGTGCAGATTCACGCTAGCTTGATGGAGAAATGCCCCCTAAACATAACATTAAGCATCATCATAGTAGAAACACTTCTTGAGTGAATCAAACTGTCTGGAAAGGTGGGTGAAAATGTGATAGTGTGTGTGCGTGTGTGTGTTATCAATTTTAAACAAATGCAAGGTTTTTAATAAATAAATTGTTTTAATTAGTTACCAATCTAAAATTGTATTCAATAAGGCAAATGAACCACTTTCATCAACTTTTGCATTGTGCATAAAAAAACAACAAAATAATCTCTATTTAATACTATATAATTTAATATAATTAACATTTAGATACAGCTAAAACTAAAGACCTCATATTATTCGTGATGATAGGGTTTGCATTTTAAGTGCATTTCTGAATGAAGTGCACTTTTGTTAATTCATACATCTAGATGCTAATAACTCCAATGCACAATATGAATTGCTCGCTGCAAAACAGAAAACAGTATCATCATTAGGAGTCATTCACTCTATTCACATTAACAGTGGAAAGCTGACAGCGTTTGGAGTGAATAGAAGCAAATGGAATCAGTATGCCAGGGGCTTCAGTGTCAACACACAGCCTCACGCTTTTATTTTCATTCATTACTCATTTGCCATGAGCAGACAAGAGCACAGCAACTGAGAACAAACATCCCGCGGCCAGTTTTTATAATTGATAATTACTAAATATTTGTCAATATTATGTTTTCAGAGTATTCCATTAGCAGCATAACTATCATGGAAGTAATAGAGTGATCTTGAGACTCCAGAGGAACATGTTACACATTTCAAAAGGGTTTATATAAAAACAAACAGCCATCCATTGAATTTCCATATAACAGTCCTTTTTCTGTAAATTTTTTTTCCCCCTCATATGTATGACTTTCAAGAGGCTTTCAGGGACAATAATGCACCATACAAGCTGAAATCTGAAAAGCAAGTCTATCAAATATCACTAACATTTGTCCATAAGTGCTGCAAAAATTGTGGTACATAAAGCTGACAAAAGTGATGCTCAACACAAATTAAATGTATTTTGGCAAAACACCAGCATGGATGTTTTCAAAGTAAACTTTTTCATTTTGAGTGAACTGTCCCTTTAAGAAACTTAGACTGACCCTATATTGTTTACTAGTTTACTAGTATATAAAGCTGTCATATTGATACACAAATTTAAAACATTAAAATTGAACAAAATTATTAACATGATCAAAACTTGAAAAACGTGTTGTAGTCAGTCTAATTTGATTATTATTGTTGCCCTAGTAATTATGTCTAATTTTTTTCATTTCAAACCTATTTTGGGTTCATTGTAAGCCAGCCATAATTTTTAAACAATAGTTGGGCAAACATGTAACCCAACTACTGGGTTAAAACAACCCAATCGCTGAGTTTGACCGTTTTCAACCCAACTTGGGGTGTTTTTAACCCAGTATTTTTTAGTGCAACTAATGATGTTGCTAGGTCTATGCTAAAAACTAGTTGAAAAACTACACTTTAAATAGAGCATAGTTTTTATCAGGACTTTCACAGTTGGTATAGACACTAATAATTTGGTATTGTAATTCACTTTGCAATCAAAGCATAAAATGTCAGTTTAGGAGGGGGCATTTTGACTGATTGCCAATGTTAAAGGTGAAAAAAATGGATTGCTGTACATCAGACTGGAATTATAATGGAATATTGTATTGGATGAGAGAAAGCAGGGTCTGGGATTCAGAACACACATTTCAGCTTAATGAGGCTTTGAAACCGGTTGGGTTCAATGTCACCCTCATTTGTCCCATTCAGGGCACCCGAGCATGAAATGTTGCCTTTCACTGTGATTGCCACCAGCTATTGCCCCTACCATAAAGAAGGTGCATCACGGCAAACGACTGGGGCCAGTTCACATAAACCATGCATTATCTTTGTATTTAGTAAACAGAATAAGAAGCATCGGCTCTAGTCTGGGTTTGATTGGAGAAAAGAGCAAAATAATGCATGCCATGACTCTTCTTAATGCTTTGTCGAGCACTAAACACAAATCTCTCTGTGGTCCACTTGCAAAAAGGTCAGACAACATCCATCACAGCTAGAAACATAATAAAAACAAGAAGGTTCTTCAAAATTGCAAACGCAACAGATAACAGTCCATGACCATTAGAAACCCTGGCTGTATAGGGCTGTCCGTTTGCTCCAGACAATCATAAAACACCTTATGAGAATGGTACAGAAGCCCATAAGTATTGTGTAATGATAAAGGACAGACATCTCTAATCACCACTTTAAATCACAGCGAGCCACCCATCAAAGTTTTGAGGTACTGTAACAGCTGAAGAGCATAGTAGCTACACGGCATATAAATAAATCTCCGGAGTATGTGGATCGCAGTCATATTCTGATAAATCAGACCTCTCTAATATCATTTGAGCGATCAGGTAATAATGATCAATAAGGTCACAGGCTCACAGTACTGATGAGGCAATAAAAGACGAGAAATCCATTACCAGCAGATAAATATATGATTATTTCTGTGGAAAGCATCTTATCTTGGGAGATTAGTATCTATTAGCTTTCAAAAATCTCAATGCTGAGTTGGCACAAAGGATGCTATTAAAGTTGTCTGGGAAGCCTAAAGTTGTCATTAGACAAAATGGAGGTGCCATGTTTTATTCAACAGCAAAGCCAATTCAACTGAACAAAAGCCGGTTTTGTTATTTATTTGACAGTAAAACATTGACTCTTTGTTCTTCATCTGTAGATGTCTCAAGCTATCCAGATACAAAAGGAAATATGGGTTCAATACAAGTTAAGCTCAATCGTCAGCATTTGTAGCATAATATCGATTGCACAAAAAGCTAGAATTAAAGTTACTGTAGTATACTTACAAAAATTTTAGGGGAGAGCACTCAGGATGGTTTAAAAGTAGAAATGAAGCTCATAGTTTTGTTTTTGTTCAATTTTTTGCTTTTGGAGAAATTATTTTCTTTGGTAAACCACCATTATGCCACAAATGCTGTCGCTAGAGCTTAATTTCTGATGAACCCCAGAGTGAAAGATTTTACAATATCATAAAATCCTGCATTGTAGCCATTGAGCACAATGCTCATCTGCCATCAGCAAAAGAATAAGGAAAGGGATACAGATTTCTTCTGTTTCCAAAGGGGACATTAGGACCTCACAAAACACTTTTTGAGAACCAACAATAGGGCATTCTTCAAGAAAACTCGAAAACTAAAACACTGTTCACTTTCCCTTTAGGTGCCCAAATCAAGGTGTTGTAAATCCTGTGACATGTTGTCCCATTTAGTTACTTCAGCTGTAGACCTTGGAGGGAAAACCTCTGCTGAGACAGCAAACACTCACTCAGGGAATTTGTGTCTGTAGAGAGAGGGGGAAATTAATGCACTAGATTATACAATGTCTCATTGTCTACCCTCTAAGGCAGCTTTGTAATTGAAAATGCAGCTTCTTAAGTGATTGATTTAAGACACACTTTTGATTCCAGTGCAGTTTGACACAATAATCTTTCACTAGCCAGACTCGTAGCCATAAATTCTGATTCACGTAAAATCTGCTTATTCTGTCCAACAATGACATGCAAAAAGACCAACAACAGTTTGTGTTGTTTTTACATGCAATTTAGTGCAGGGTGAATTTGAAATAGTAAGGGAAATGTCATTGTAAATATAGCACAGCACACTCTGCAAATGGTTAAACAAAAACAACAACATTAGCAGAAATGTGATATTGTTACTAGAATTTCTGTTTACCAAAAATTTTGCTTGTGAGTAGTAAGAACATCAGAAAAAAAATGTGTATATTTCACAGATCTGAAGCCAATTAAAGGCAAAGTCAGCGATTAGTTCTTCCTCACAAGTGCTCGTAATATCAGTCTAGTAACATTTAAACACAATTTTATTTCCTAATAAAAATCTGTACATCCCCAATTCCCAGAAAGTATGTTGCTGTCAAGCAATCTGACTGCAGTGTGAAAATTTTCACAAGTGCTTTCTAGATTTTATGCATTAGTCGATCAGTGAACGGATGGTCTGTGAACATGTAGTCTGATGCTAAGTGTCCACAACCATTTTTAAATGGGGGGAAAAAAACACAAAACTTATTGCAGTGCATATTACTGTTTAAATGTTTGGGGTCAGTATTTTTTTAAAGAAATGAACACCTTTATTCAGCAAGTATGCTTTAAATTAAATGTCCCCACAAAGATGGCAATATCTGACGTCCTTCACCTTGTGGGGACATTTTTTGGTCCTCATGAGAAAAAACGGCTTATAAATCATACTAAGTGATGTATTTGTGAATTTAAAGTGAATTTAAATTAATTTAAAAATGCATAAAGTTTTCTGTGACGGGTAGGTTCAGGGTTAGGGGATAGAATATAATTTGTACAGTATAAAAATAACATGAAAACCCAATGTGTGTGTGTGTGTGTGTCTTGAGGAGTCTTTTTAAGAAAAAAATAAGCTGAAAGGAAAAACTTTTTTAGGATATGCTATGTGAGACAAGGATTGTAAAGTGTTGGGGGAAATCGGAAAAGCGTAGAAAAAAATGGGGATGCGCTTTATATGAGTGAACCTAAACTGTATATAATGATTTTTCACCAGAAAAGTGTGTTTCAGCTAAAGCTGCTGTAAGTTTGGACTTTCAGGCTGGAAATAGATGAGCGTATCAGACTGCCTGATCACACAAAGATCTGCACGCGTCTCTGAGGAGTCCTGAAAAGACAGAATCAAAAGATCCTGCAGGGAAGAGTTCTGGGAAAGCACAATCAAACACGGCTCTCACTGAAACGGAAGAGGCTGCCACTATTTGACCAGCCCTGGAGGTGCAATTCACCCACTTTATAACACACACTCAGTCTCCCCTGCTCCTACAAACACAGCGACACATCCTACAAACCTTTTGAAGTAAGTGTCAGCAAAAAGCGCATGCTTTCACAAAGCCAAAGCTCATCGAGGGAATTTGTGAGTAGTCTCTTTTCTCCTTTTTTTCAGGTCAACCTTCCTCTTTCTCCCTCCATCTAGTTTCTCGTGGATTTCGTGGATATCCTATCAACAGGGGTGGGCTTCAGAGGTTCACACTGTCTTTACTACAAAAGGTTTCATGCCAAGTAATTTTTCTTACAAATAAATAGTTTAAGCCAGACATTTTAGTATAACCATCCATTTAAGTCTGATGCGTACTGCAGTTTATCCTGTATGAAAGCTTGTTAAATTTATGCTGCTGCAAAAAGAAATTAGAGGAACCTTGAGGCATACAGGGCGAGGCCGAGAGCCGTGGGAATGGAGCGAGGCCGAGAGCCGTGGGAATGGAGCGAGGCCTGTGGCACGAGTGTTAATGAACGTCACCTAGTCCCACGGAGGAGCTCCGGAAGGATAAAAGGAGGAGTGATGACAGATGAAGACGAGAGAAGACCAGGCCTGGACTTTATGTTGCTGTTTTGTTGCAAAAGTGTCAACATTTTGACACTGTGGCACTTTCAAAACGTTGCATTGTTTGAATGAGAAGTTTGGGGCAGGACTCTTCTTTTTTTCGACCAATGGTAGAAATGAGGACTGTTTTGGAAACCTGTTTGAAAACAGTAAATATTTTTTAACTAACAAATTAAAATACACTTTCCTTTTTTCTCAGAAGCAATCATTTTAACAGTCTTTTAAATGGGACTTTTAAACAGTATTTTATACGGTAAGCAATTATTATTATAATTATTATTTTACCACTATGATGATGTAAATTACATATGAGACTAAACATGTATTTCCTAAAAACAGTTTCCAGTGATAAGCAGATGTCTGTCCACACTAAACAGCTATGTGACACAATCTGAGCCAATCAGAATATATTTAGTGTTAAATGTACAATAGGATTTTGGGATTTAACAACGGGCGGGGCTATCTAAATAGAAACCAAGTGACTGACGAGGCAGGGACATGGCAGAAGGTTAATGGGATCGCTTTAGTTTAGTTCAAATGGTTAATTCAACCAAAAAATTAAAATTCTGTCATTTTTTGCTCCCCCTCAAGCTGTTCTAAACCCATATTGAGTCTCTTTCATCACACACAAAAGATGTTAAGCAGGATGTTCACACTCCTCTTTTCCATTCAATGCATGACCAGGGACTGTCAACATGCAAAAAAAAAAAAAAAAAAAAGATAATTTCTAGAATGATCCAACATATTTTAAAGTATATTTTAACTGATTTATACAGTATAATTGATTCATGACTTTCAGTTCAATGATGTCAGCATGCAGTGCATGGGCATCTGATGAAACATTTACTTTACTGTTGGATTTGACGTTTGTGCTTGTTCAAGTGCAATTAGAAAGAGAAAAAAAAAAAAAAAAATGTCACAGGGGAGAATGAGAGGCAAACAGAGAAAGAGAGAGGGAAAGAGTCAATGAGGGAGGCAGTCAGACCCCTTCATCATTATTCCATTATCTCTTTAGTCCACAAGCAGACTCAGCATTCATTGTGATGCTCTATTGTCCCCGTCCACCTGTTACCATGGCAACCAATGGGGACACCCAAGCCCTCTTTTGTGTGCACTGGTGCCACAGCCAGAGAAGAGAAGCGTGTGACATCATTAGAGCTCTCTAACTCACCACCGACTGAACGCGAGTAAAAATCTCTGCTTCATTAATGATGTTTATGGTGTGAAAATTAGGGCTGCCAAAGTTAGTATGTTCACCTCTGAGATCAATTATGTGTGTTTTTTTTTTTTTTTTTTGAAAAAGGTAATTTGCTCCGTTTTTTTTTTTTTTCTTACAGAGGCTGTGTTACAAATACAAAGACGTCAGAATACACAGTGCATCACAGTTTGTTGCGTATGGGGCTGCATAGCTGCAGACCAGTCAGGGTGCCCATGCTGACCCCTGTCCAACGCCGAAAGCGCCAACAGTGGGCACGTGAGCATCAGAACTGGACCACGGAGCAATGGAAGAAGGTGGCCTGGTCTGATGAATCACATTTTCTTTTACATCACATGGATGGCCGGGTGCGTGTGCGTCGCTTACCTGGGGAACACATGGCACCAGGATGCACTATGGGAAGAAGGCAAGCCGGCGGAGGCAGTGTGATGCTTAGGGCAATGTTCTGCTGGGAAACCTTGGGTCCTGCCATCCATGTGGATGTTACTTTGACACGTACCACCTACCTAAGCATTGTTGCAAACCATGTACACCCTTTCATGGAAACGGTATTCCCTGGTGGCTGTGGCCTCTTTCAGCAGGATAATGCGCCCTGCCACAAAGCAGAAATGGTTCAGGAATGGTTTGAGGAGTTGAGGTGTTGACTTGGCCTCGAAAATTCCCCAGATCTCAATGTAATCGAGCATCTGTGGGATGTGCTGAACAAACAAGTCCGATCCATGGAGACTCCACCTCGCAACTTACAGGACTTAAAGGATCTGCTGCTAACATCTTGGTGCCAGATACCACAGCACACCTTCAGGGGTCTAGTGGAGTCCATGCCTCGACGGGTCAGGGCTGTTTTGGCAGCAAAAGCGGGACCAACACAATATTAGGAAGGTGGTTATAATGTTATGCCTGATTGGTGTGTGTGTATATATATATATATATATATATATATATATATATATAAAACCCCATATACAAACACAATCATGAAATCAATGCAACCTCTGTGGAAACACAATTTAGTTTCATCAATATGGGGAATAATATCAGTTACTCTCAAAAAACACTATCCTTTTATAGAGTTCTATTGCTCAGGTAGACTAATCTGGTGTCTCAGTGAGCAGTGCTGGTGCATTAGCTCTTTCACAACGCCAGTGTAAAGGCGATTTCCCCAGGCACTGCAGCAGCTACAAAAGGGCTTGTCAGTTAACCTGTCCATTGAATTGGTGTCAGAGTATATATGGGGGCTAAGGGAGTACTGAGAGAATGAAAAAAAGAAAAGAAAAAGAAAACAGAGGAAGAGGGTAAAGGCATTTGTCAGTTGAAAGAAATCTCTAAATGACGCATTCTGATGATAGTCTTTGCACAAGATGAGCAAGTTATTCATATGGCTGCAAAAGAAAAAAATGCATTATTTTAGACACCCAAAAGCCATCACTTCCAAGAGGCTCTCAAAGACAGCAGTTAGAATCAACCTGTATTTTATAGTTTCAGAAAACAAGCATTTGTGCAATTGGACTTTTGACTCAAAACTTTAAGTTACTGAGATATAACCTCCCTATGTGAAACAACATGATCTGAATGACTGATCCAGCAATAAACTTGCAAGCACCCCCACACATGCTGAAAATAGACTCTCCACTAGAACCAAAGTGATGCATGATTACCTTTTAAGTATCAACTGCTGCTTTAATTTCTTTTTGCTTATTGGACATGTAGCAGACACCATTATCCAAAGTTTAATTGCATGAAATGCCCTCCAGGAACAATCTGGGGTTAAGTGCAAAGCATTATTCTCAGGTTCATAATGATATCCATTTGGCCAGCACCACCCCCTGGCACCAGCATCCTTTATAATCAGACAGGAGTTGAAACCACGCAACAATAATCATGCAGTAGTACTTTATTCAAACACTTCCCGTTTAGCAGAAAAGTCTGATTATGATAATTATGCCTGAATGTGTTATTCAGAGAAGCTTTGAAGAACATTTCATAACTACAACAATAAATCAAGAACTTTCTCTGAATGCCCTTACATGGCTTTACAAGTTTAAGACACATGCAAATCAACATATACTCATCATATACTCAATTAGTCAAGGAGATTAAACATAGACCTAATTCAAAATATCAACAAAAACTATAATAGTATTTCAATGAAACTAAAACTATGGAACCTTGTTTCCGCCATGAAAAAAAAAAAAAAAAAAGAAGAAGATAATTGCGACTCATAATAAGCTCACAATTCTGGCTGTTTTTCCTCACAATTGCATGATATAAAGTGGCAATTGCGAAAAATAAAGTCAGAATTGCAAGATATAAACTCTCAATTCTGACTTTTTTTCCTCGCAATTGCAAGTTTATATATTGCAATTCTGACTTCTTTTCTTCAAATTGTGAGATATAAACTCGCAATTGCGAGTTATAAATTCCATTTCTGTGAGAAAAAACTGACTTCTTATCTCACAATTCTGACTTTTTTCCTCGCAATTCTGACTTTTTTCTCGCAATTGCGACTTTCTATCTCAAAATTCCAGTTATTTTCTCACAGTTGCGTGATATAAACTCGCATTTTTTACTTTTTTCTCACAATTGTGACTTTTTCCTCGCAATTGAGATTTTATATATCACAATTCTGACTTCTTTTCACAGAATTGTGAGATATAAACTTGCAATTGTGAGTTATAAAGTCCAGTTCTGAAGGGAAAAACATGACTTTTTATCTCGCAATTCTGAGAAAAAAAGTTTCTGACTTTATAACTTGCAACTGCGAGTTTACAGTTTATCACGCATTTCTGACTTTATAATTTGAAATTGCGAGAAAAAAAGTCAGAATTGTGAGATAAAAAGTCGCAAAAGTCGTTTTTTATTTTTTATTCAGTGGCGGAAACAAGCTTCCTTATAAAACAACACTGGTTGGGTCCAATGTAAAATCTGAAGTTGACTTTTATTGAGTTACAAAAGACATATCAACTCGTGTCTCATACAGTGAAAGTCTACTGCATGGAAACAAATGTCTGTTTTCAAGACACAATGTGATTTTTTTTTTTTTTTTTTTTCCATTTGTTTTATTTAAGTAATTTTAGGAGAAACAAAATTGACAACTAATGAAACATAACTGATAAGTCTCCTGAGCTATGAAAGAGAAACCTCTGAGCAATAGGGTTTCATTACGTAGTGAGCTGACTTATTTTGGAGAACACAGATTCATTCAAATCCTCAACTGAAACCTTTCTATACAGAGCCAAAAATGCAGTCGGAAGCTCACTAGGTTTGCAAACACAGTCTGTTGGAATAAGAAAACAGTTCTGAGGAAATCAGAGGCTATGAGGAGATGCGAGAAAGGAACGATTCCACTCTCATTTGTTATTCCAGAGTCAGACAGTGAGGTGAAAACAACAGGGACAAAACGTGCACAGGGAGCCGGAGACAGGCACAGAAAGAAGACAGAAAAAGGCAGACATGTTTTAAAGCTAAAACATGCCAGGTTCTGGTGTACTGCAAATGCTGACAATTTCTTTGACTTTCAACAAACACTAACAATATAATGTTTTCAGATGCGTCTCATACTAAATATGATGAAGCAGAGGAAGATTTTATTGCTCAGAGGTTGCTCTTTGTTTACCTATAAAGTCTTGGGAGAAATAAAAACATACCCACAGGAGACAATAGCTGACGGACTATGGAAGCTTGTTTCTGCCACGGAATAAAAAGAAATAAGTAATTCTGACTGGCAATACAATTGTGACTTCTGAATTTTTCTCGCAATTGCGAGTTTATATTTCACAATTCAGACTTTATAACATTCAAATGTGAGTTTATATCTCAGTTCTGAGGGAAAAGTCAGAATAGTGAGTTATAATCTTGCAATTGCAAGAAAAAGTCAGAACTGCAAGTTTATATCTCGCAATTCTTTATTCTCCATACCATACACTAAGAATATAGAGCTATAAAATGTAAATAAATTTGTGTTGGAAGAATTTGATGAGCAATGTTTGTGTTCATATTGAGATCTCTGACTTTTATTTCCAGACTTTGGTAGCTTGACAAAATCTAAATACAATGTGAGAAAATGTTGAGATCTCTACTGAAACCTCAGGGGAGACATTTGTGTTTATAGGGCCTTTTATATGGAGAAAAAAATCTTCAAATCTGTCATTCTTTTTTCCTTTGCTTTGTGTAAGAGGCCATCTTTTCAGCATAGCATGCTTTCGTATTGCTCTTGAAGGTTCCCTAATTTCGATTTCATGCCATGCACGAGTAACAGTACACTAATAATATCATGTGAAACTACAGTAAAAGACAGAAAAAATGCTGCAGTACATTTTTTTTTTTTTTTTTTTTAGGAAAGGCAGGATGTTACTTCCTAAATGCATCATCCTCTGCAGCAAACTCAGACATTTCTCATCATTTCATCAGCTTCTTTTAGCAAATAACCAGTGGACAATCCGCAGGCAGGAGAGTCACAGCAATTGTGACCTTTTCACACACACAAACACAAACAAACTCAGCGACAGCCACAAGCAATTTGAAGTGTGAGCAAACTGTAATGATTTCACTAAGATTTGCCCCTTAATGACAATATGAAGCCTTTGTTAAATTAATGACACTTATCTGTCCAAGTGAAAAAAATATTTGTATTTAAAGGTTCAATATTTCCCTCCAGTGATTGTCAATTAATGAGTGGCCCAGATACGAGTCACAGGTCAGTTTTAAAAGGAGAAAAAAACACCTTGCCTTATTTTTTGCTGTTTAAATTTATCCATTCCAACTGGTATTCATGCTCAAATTCATCTATCACTTGCTAGAAGCCAAATTAGACAGAAGCCAATGTGACCACACAACCTAGACTACTTTAAAGAGGCTACTGTATATGTAGAATTCAGAAACTCTTGTTATTAGCGACACTGGTGGCCGTTAATTGCACTGAATAATGAAATGGAGAGA
The DNA here is from genome assembly GCA_039654765.1 of Mylopharyngodon piceus. Classification (NCBI taxonomy): domain Eukaryota; kingdom Metazoa; phylum Chordata; class Actinopteri; order Cypriniformes; family Xenocyprididae; genus Mylopharyngodon; species Mylopharyngodon piceus. The sequence goes on along the minus strand of CM077440.1, from coordinate 17,325,473 downwards.
ATAAAGGTTTTATTTGTATTTCTTTCAAAATACAATAATTAAAAATTAATTATTAATTATAATTAATTATCATTAATTTAAAAGAAGGTATAAAAGGCAGAACCCCCAAACTATCTTATTGGCAGATATCACTCTGAATTAGGGCTGCACGATTACAAATGCTAATCCATCTGAAAGCACTGCGAGTTTGAATCGCTTATAATGTGCATTTGAAAAAGCAACACGCGTCAAACATCTTTCCAGACATGAGAACCATTTATTAACATCTTGTCTAACAAAAGACAACATTTAATAACATGTTTTTACTCCAAACTCACTTCATAACGACAGTTGAGCGTCCTTCTGTGAGATGATGTGGCTTCTTACACAGAATAAGGCAGTCGTGTGTTTATTAGTCATGTTTAATCAATCAAAACGTTTCAATCTTCTGTTTATTCAGCTACAGTGATAGTATGGGATTTCCTGGAATGACGCGTTATACTTCGGCAGCAGGGCATATTTGCAGTTTGTGCGCGAGAGCGCCCTCTGGCTTTCAGATGGAGAAGCATTTACTACTGATCACAGAGCCGTACAGCTCTGACAAGCTATGCATAAAATAATCGCAGCCTTTGCCAAATCGCGTGCGATAAAATTGCAATAAATCGTGCAGCCCTACTCTGAATAATCGGCTATCGGTGGAGAAGTTTAGTATCTGTGCATCTCTAATTCTAACTTAAACGCCTCTGATTGGCCATTGCATTCAAGAAATCAATAGACATGCCTGTTATTGGTAACATTGCTCAACGCTGCAAAAACATGCTGTAAATAGAAACCTTTGACGCTCCGCATATTATTACCTTCGTTTATTTTGTTCTTATTCTGTTATTATTACACTGGTTATTTTATTCCTTAATGGAGTTTGTTGTTTTCAATAAAAAGTCAAGTCAAATTGGGTAGGGTTAAATTAAATTCCAATAATTCACAGCAAAGTCCTGTTGTCTTAGAGTAAAATTTCATAGCCTGGGTGGAATAGTGAACAGTCATGGAAAATCTGCAAATAAGATTTAGAAATGATGCATAATAAGCAGGGCTGTCAATCCATTAAAAATATGATCAAATTAATTACACGACATGTCGATTAACTAACCAAATTAATTGCATAACAATATTAGCTGAGAAAATCCTACAAATGAAGATAAGTCAAAGACATTAGCCTAAATTATTGTGGCAGATGAGACATCACATTAAAGACATTAGAAGTGTCTTGCAAACATACTGTTTCTTTCATTCCATCATTGAACACAGACTGACCTACAGGCCACAGCAATTGAGTTTGCAAACCAACCATAGAATCCTACTCTAACAGTGTGATATATGGTGCACAGAATCACTGTGAGGAACTGCTAAATGCCTGTCTTTAATCTGAGAGGACCTCTCCTGAGAAACATCTATTCTGACCATGAACGGCCGGCTAAATGTTCTCACAGCGCTAATGTGGATGCTAATTCAGCACAGCTCTAACTGTGCAGCACCACAGACCTAGCTTATGTGAATTAAATTATACCCTCCTCCATAGTATCATAATCATCTTCATAAACATGGAATGATGCAGAAAATGAACTTCAAAGACACTAAACAACTGCAACACCTCCTCTCTTCATTATGAAGCACTTGCCCTTTTTCGCCCTCCGTGATTTACTGCTGTATTACATATTTGTCATAAATTGGTTAATTAAACAAGCCAGTGCAATAAATGCGATGTTAGCACTTTACAATAATTTATCATTAGTTAAGTACATAAGTTAACCCAAACTAACAATACTTCTAAAGCATTCATTAATGTTAATCTTAACATTTACTAATACATTTTAAGATCAAAAGTTGTACTGTATCTGTTAACATTAGTTAATACATTGTGAACTAACGTAAGTGGTTACACTTTATTGCAATGGTCCATTTTAGACACTAACTATAATTAACTTTGCAACTACATGTCAACTAACTCTCAGTAGTATTAATAGACTGTTAGTAGACTGTTAGGTTAAGGTTTGGGTTAGTAGAATAAGTTAACATGTAGTTGAGTTACTTACAGTCAGTAGAATGTTTAAACTGGACCATCGAAATAAAGCGTTACAGAACATTTTTATTAATTAACATTTACAAAGATTAATTAATGCTGTAAAATATATTGCTCATGTTTGTTTATGTTAGTTAATGCAGTAACAAATGTTAATGTTAACTTAATTAACAAAGTTTATTCACACAGATTATCAAATTAGATGTAATGTCACAAATTTGTTTTTTGATTAGTGACTTAGAAATAATGCAGAATGTTTCATAATAATGCATAACGTTTCTCAAATTCTTAAAACATTATTTCCAGGTTTAAAATGATCATCCTACAACCTATTCACAGCAGCGCCATCTTTGATTTTTAACGGGAATGACGTTAGATATAGGCTATCTCTTCAGTGAGTTGAACTGTTATTTTCATGTGTTTTTGAATTGTTCTGCTGACGAAAAACACTGCAAAATGTATTTCCAATAAGTTTCTGTAGACAAAAAACTCCAGAAAATGAGCAGTGGACAATTATAAGTGGAGCTTTACAGCTTTTTACAGCGGATGTCATTGAAAACACGGTAAGTCTATCCACATACTCACTTTCAATGTTTGAAGCAGATGTCATAAGAAATAGACCGGGAAGATTTTAAAACGAGCGGTTCATTCATAAATCCATACGATCTTACCTTCATGCTGTGGAAAATACAAACCGGAAGACAGAACACAACGAGCGCTAAAAAGGGGAGGGGCTACATAAAGTCTGTAAAAACTCGAACGATTAAAACCAACTCGAAACCATTATATACAAAAAGTTGATTTGAAGATAGTTTTTACTGAGCCTAAAATGCTGCAAAGAACCCTTTCCTTTATACAGTAAGTACACAGTAAACACATTTTTTTAATCAAAACTGAGAGTAATCATGATAGTAATCAGCATCACAGCATGCAACAAATGCTGTCAGTCAAGTTTAACTATTACTGAACCTGAACCATTCCTTTATAAATTAGGGAATTTATCAACTAACCAATGGATCAATGATCATTAATAACCAACAAAAACCTGGATAGAAGATTGCTGGTCATTATTTAGTGATCATATGGTTGCAGACAGATTGTCTAGAATAGATTATGAGGCTGAGGCTCGTCAGTAATTGGCAATTCTCATCCAAGAGTCCCGCTGTCAAATAAAACAGAGGTCAGACACAAAACAGAGGAAAGAGAGAGAGATGGTGTGAGGGATGGAGTTCTTCATAATGCAGGAGGGATCTGTGTGAAAGAAGCTTTTCATCAAATGAAGGAAGGAAGACACAAATAGAACATTGAACAGATGCAGCACCACAAATATAAACAATATAAAACAATAATCACAATGCATATCATATTTCATGCGTGGACATAGCCAGGATGTTTTACTGCGTGGTTGCTAGTGTGTTATTGGTAGTTGCTAGCATTTTAGAGGTTATTAGGGCATTGCTAGAGGCTAGCTTATGTGTTCTGGGCGATTGCTAGGGAACTACTAAATGACTGGTTACTGGTAAATGACAAATTTTCAGTGAAATTTCCATCCGTGTCAATGCTAATTTACTGTAGACTGTAGCCAAAAGTGATGATGTCTGGTCTAGGAAAATTGACATCTTATTCAAATATTATTAAAAAGTTCTGATAGTTATCAAAAAAACATTGAAATTCTGATTCATGGTCTCTAAGGGCCGCCAAAACGTTCAAAGTAGGTGGAGCCACTTTTACTAAAATGGCTATAACTCGTAAATGGAATGAGATATTTCCATCAAACTCAGCACGCCTATGTAAGAGCTCATTCTGTGGTCGCGTAAAAAAGGACGCGGTGACTGGCCACTTGGTGGCACTATAACAGAAAAAAAATGAAAATGGCTGTAACTACTTCACCATTAGTGAAAATTGGCATGTAGTGTCTTCATCCAAGGTGCTATGACTGCCTATGAGGACATTGACACATCTCAAAAAACATTTCCGCCATTGGCCACTGAAGTTTGAGCAGCTATCAGACAAGGTTAACAGAGGCCGATCGGAACGAAACTTGCTGGGCCTGTTTGACTCACAGCCCTAGAGGCCTGTGAGAAACCTTCATGTTTTTCACATGTGTAAAGGATCGTGTATCGGCCGGTTTTTCACGCATACCCATGACATTCGTACCACATGGTAGAACTCTTCATTCTGAGCGTCTTTGCCTCTAGGACCGCCGCTGTCCACCGTATCGTTCGTTAAATATTGTAAATTATTTAAAAAAAAAAACCTTTGGCGAACAAGTCCTAGGTTTTTGACTCAACCTCGATAACTGTTAAAAAGCTTTATAAACGATAAAATTCCTATTGTAAATTGCCTGTATTGACTGTAAATGGTCTTTTACATTTATGATCTAAGTGGTTACATGTTTGCTAAATAAAACATAACACCTTTTTACGTGCTTAAAGGCCTTAAAGTGCTTGAACCCCGATAATTGCTATATTTCTCTTTGTTTTTAAATGTCTCTTCCCCTCCTAAAACTGAGTTTCAACTAAAATAGTCTTTTCAGTTTCGTCTGAGTCATTGAAGAAAGTAACATTGGGTCAACTGATATTTATATGTTTTATGAATCATTTTCTTAGACACGTTAATTTACTGATGGCTACCAGGAAAACTTGGTAACTAAATTTATTAAAGTTATTCACAATATGTACACATTCATTATTAATCTTATGCCTAATATGATGAAAACGGCTTTGTTAATGTTTCTTGCCCCATCACACTGACAGTTACTAATTAGCTATTAGCCTACATTACATGAATCACATCAAATGGAGAAATTAGACAAATGTTCATTAGTTTGTCAGACTATTTTTGTCAGTCGTTTAACATTTCTATCCTAAAACAGCTGTCAACTATGAAATGTTTAGTTTAGCTATACTTACATCTTATCTCGCACTTTATGACCGTTAACTGAAGCGTTGTGCTGCGATGGAATTCGCGCTCAGCAGGTCCGTGAACATAAAGCCTGCCTACTTTAACTTGAGTGGTCATCTCAAATATATTGATGAGCGGTGACAGAGACCTCAGAGGCAGCAGCTCCGATGAGAAGATCTTGGTGCTCTGCAATATCCTTGCAGCACTAAAGTAAAGTTAGTATAATAGGCAATTATTTCACAACCTTCATTATATACACCTCTGAAAAATAACGAGGTCCGGACCTCAGTGATCTCAGAGCTGCCTACGGCCATGACCACAAGTTCTATTTAATTGAATGAAATCTCAAAAATTGCTCGTGAAACTTACAATTAAATAACATATTTCAAATCAGCAGCAAAGTCTGACATGATCTATCCCATAAATTAAGCATTAAAAAAAGCTTATTTTTCAGGCTGGACAAGATCTTGGCCAAAAATTGATGCAACTTTTGATGGAAATAAATGTTGCGATGTTATTTCCATCAAGTGGTGCATCAATTTTTGGTCAAGATCTTGTATTGACAATGCAAGAGGTGAGCACTCTGTAAAGTCTCCTCCAGCACATCCCAAAGACTTTCAATGAATCTGGACTCAGAGGTGCCAAATCATGTGTGAAAACGATTCTTTATGCTCCCTCCCAACCATTCTTTCACAATTTGAGCCTGATGAATCTTGACATTATCATCCTGGAATATGGCCATGATGTGTTTTCCTACATGATTGTTTAAAGGTCACCTATAATGCCCCTTTTCACAAGATGTAATATAAGTCTCTGGTGTCCCCAGAATGTGAAGTTTCAGCTCAAAATACCCCACAGATCATTTATTATAGCTTGTCAAATTTGCCCCTATTTGGGTGTGAGAAAAAACGTCATTTTTGTCTGCGTGTCTCTTTAAATGCAAATGAGCTGCTGCTCCCAGCCTGCTTTCCAGAAGAGGGCGGAGCTTTAACAGCTCGCGCTTCGGTTGCTCAACAACAACAAAGCTGGAGAATCTCACGCACCAAAAATGAGGATTGTCAGTAACGGTGTTCAGCCTTACATTGTTCAAACCGGATACTGATGGAGAGACTCAGGAAGAAGTTACAACTTTTAGAATGAAACTGGACATTTCTTAATGGTTTATGTAGTTGCTGTGGAGTTGATTCAACTCATCGACTAGCATGTGCCGTCATGTTAATCTTTTGTGCAAATCCAGCATTGAATTGACCCTCATTTGTGAAGCAGCCCAACATGGCCTCACCCCCTTTGTTGCATGTTCCCGGCTGAAGGGTTTATGTAAATTTTAGGGTTAGTGAGGTCACCAACCCGGGAAGAAGCTTGTAGTCCCTACCAGCCGTTTGTTTTAGTCCTTAAAAAGCGATTTCTGTAAAAGGAAATATCTCCCTTTGCATTGAACTTTGAGCTTTAACTAAAGTTAAAAAAGTGAAATCATAATCAAGGACCCCTTTAAGAAATGAAAAGCTAAACACTCCATCAATTAGGTTTAGAAGAACTGCTGCCAAACATATAACGACTTTTACATTTTTTTTTTTTTTGGCCAGGCATTGTATTTCACAATATTACTTTATTTTGATCAAATAAACGCAGATTTCAAAAACATAAAAATATATACTTCACCATGAACAGGTCACAGATCTCCAAGTGACTCGGACACTATTGTGCTACAATTTGAAACACAACTTAAGTGTTCAAACTGGAATATGAAGTCTCAAACAGCGCTATACCTGCCATAAGTGCTTAAAAGACTGCACGAGTGGCTCTTTATAGTTGTCACGCTTGTGTAAACAGGAGGCAAAAAGAGCAGAGCGATGGGGAAAAGAGGAGAGCAGAGCATATCTAAATATGTAAAAACATATGCTATTTAATGATTAATTCAGGAGCTGCCTAGCAGAAGACGAGAAGCGCTCACCCTCCCGCACATTGCTCTTTACTCTTTTCTACTATTTGAAAGAGGGTGTTAGTCAATTACACTGAGAATGAACCTGTCTTTACAATAAAGAGAGAGATAGAGAGGTCTGTTTCCATCTTTATTCACAGCAGACAAGGACATATACTGGGGAAACTGATAAAAAAAATAAGACTCGTATGACTCATATGTATGTTTGTTTATTGTTTTTGTCATTTTTGGAGGTATCGTACTGGAGGTCACCATTGCCTTTCATTATAGGGAAAGGAGCAGCATGAGCAGTCTGCTAAATATCTGCTTTTGTGATCCACTGAAGAAAGTCCTACAGGTTTTTTGAGTGCATTTATTCCTTTAACTGATCTCACTGTTCAATGCTAATCTAGACATCATTAGATCAATTCAACAAGAACGAGTCTACTAAGGACTTCTTAATCCAAGCTAGACACTGAGACTGACACTGTATATATGCACAAATAATGCATCAAACCCAATTTCTAGACAGGGTTGTTTGTGTGCATGTGTTTGTGCCAACTGGCAGTCATAAATAACCTCAGGCAGGCTTTCATTTTCTCGTCCTTCTCCAAAGTAATGTCAGAGCATGTGTTGGATTTGCCTCTAATTAAAACATGGCCGTCAAAGAGGTGCCAGCAATTGTTTACCCTTATTGAAATTAGCTGCCCCAGCCTTTCATGGGACTTCCTGTCAGAAGTATAATTATCCAACACAAGTACATTTTGGAAGACATAATTCCAAAGCTATCAAGTTACACTGGCACCCCAATCAAGTCGTCCCAAACAAAAGTTGCCGCTCTGCATTCCGATCAGCCTGTTCCTCAAAAGTCAAAGTGAAAAGTCCCTTGGTCTCACACTGTTTGAAAGCTAAATGTATGAAATTTCAGAGCACCTTAGAACGATGCGGTATAATCTACCTTTCTTTCTTCTCTTCTGTTTTCATCATGCCATTCCAAACTTCTAACTACTTCTACACTTTCAAAACCAATACAGTTTAGTTAGTACTGAATCAACTAGTGAATCAATTAGTTTTATAAAGCTAAGTAAACCCTAATGAAATGTAAACAATGGGGGGAAAAAAATGCTTTTGTAAGATCGCTGCATATTTTGCTCAGCTAGCGTGTTTTAAGAAAAAGTTTGTATATGTACATCGAATGTACAATGTATATGAAATGTGTATTGTACTTGGAAACCAGTGGTCAATCAAAAATATGCTTCAATCTGCTATGCCCCAAAATATTTCACCATGCACTTTGCACGAGGATTTGTGTTAGGTAGCACTTTATTTCGATGGCCACGTTAGACATTCTACTAACTATAAGTAACTTTGCAACTACATGACATCTAGCAGTCATTAGAGTATTAGTAGACTTCTTAAAGACCTCTTGAAATGTGCAGCATTATTCAATGTGTTGACTTAATTTCCACTGAAATTGGAAGACAGGGCGGGACATATCGAACAGCTCCTCCCCTTTTTAAAATAGCCAATAGCATTTCGTTTATATCACAGCTTGGCCAGCGCTGTTGAGCTCAGTAAAGCCGCAGTTTCCTCATATTCTCTAACCGTTTCTCCTCCATATCGCTTTAAAATAAAGCATTCTGTGCAGAATTCAAATGGGTCCGATACGTTTTTGACTCGCATATATGATCCGCTCTGTGCTGTCTTTGGAGCAGACTGTGCTCACGCTGCGGCAGTTCGCGTGACACTAACGTAAAACCAGACTTCATTCGCCCCAATGGAAAGCATATTTAATCGTTCCCTATCCCATATATAGTGCACTATGTGCCATTCACCATGTAGAAAATAGTAAATGTGACCGATTTCAGCCGCAGCTTCAGTGTCTATTTATAGTGTAGGGGGCGGGGCTTCAGATTCTAGAGAGTATTTGATTGGACAGAAGATCTGATGAGAAGCTGAAGTGCAGATTGATGTCTTCAAAATCATTGATCCATATTGGCGGAAGTGAGAGACTAAGTTTTAAACGCTTATGGCCCGGTTTCACAGACAGGGCTTAGCCTAAGCCAGGATTATATCTTAGTTCATTTAGGACATTTAAGTAGCTTTTATAAACGTGCACTTGAAAAAAAAAAACATTAATGATGTGCATCTTGAGACAACACAATGGCACTAACATATTTTAAGAAATGTCAGTACAAGTTAAAACAGCTCAAACATGCATTTTAGTCTAGGACTAGCTTAAGCCTTGTCTGTGAAACCAGGGGTAAATCTTCTAAATACGAATTTTGTCATTGTTTTGGAGCACACTAGCTTACAGACAACCTTAAGGCTAACATATTCATACTAAAAGCCAAAAAACTTCAATTTTGATTTCATGGGGACTTTAATATCTGCTAACTTTATTTTGATGCTCCCCAACAGACATTCTACTGACTATAAGTAACTTTGCAACTACATGACATCTAGCAGTCATTAGAGTATTAGTAGACTTCTTAAAAGCCCACTGAAGTGTCTTGAAATGTGCAGCATTATTCAATGTGTTGACTTAATTTCCACTGAAATTGGAAGACAGGGCGGGACATATCGAACAGCTCCTCCCCTTTTTAAAATAGCCAATAGCATTTCGTTTATATCACAGCTTGGCCAGAGCTGTTGAGCTCAGTAAAGCCGCAGTTTCCTCATATTCTCTAACCGTTTCTCCTCCATATCGCTTTAAAATAAAGCATTCTGTGCAGAATTTAAATGGGTCCGATACGTTTTTCACTCGCATATATGATCCGCTCTGTGCTGTCTTTGGAGCAGACTGTGCTCACGCTGCGGCAGTTCGCGTGACACTAACGTAAAACCAGACTTCATTCACCCCAATGGAAAGCATATTTACACTGTCTGAATCGTTCCCTATCCCCTATATAGTGCACTATGTGCCATTCACCATATAGAAAATAGTAAATGTGACCGATTTCAGCCGCAGCTTCAGTGTCTATTTATAGTGTAGGGGGCGGGGCTTCAGATTCTAGAGAGTATTTGATTGGACAGAAGATCTGATGAGAAGCTGAAGTGCAGATTGATGTGTTCAAAATCATTGATCCATATTGGCGGAAGTGAGAGACTAAGTTTTAAACGCTTATGGCCCGGTTTCACAGACAGGGCTTAGCCTAAGCCAGGATTATGTCTTAGTTCAATTAGGACATTTAAGTAGCTTTTATAAACGTGCACTTGAAAAAAAAACATTAATGATGTGCATCTTGAGACAACACAATGGCACTAACATATTTTAAGATATGTCAGTACAAGTTAAAACAGCTCAAACATGCATTTTAGTCTAGGACTAGCTTAAGCCTTGTCTGTGAAACCAGGGGTAAATCTTCTAAATACGAATTTTGTCATTGTTTTGGAGCACACTAGCTTACAGACAACCTTAAGGCTAACATATTCATACTAAAATCCAAAAAACTTCAGTTTTGATTTCATGGGGACTTTAATATCTGCTAACTTTATTTTGATGCTCCCCAACAGACATTCTACTGACTATAAGTAACTTTGCAACTACATGCCAACTTATTTGACTGTAACCATAACCTAGCAGTCTACTAACAGTCTAGTACAGTCTACTAATATCTAATGAGTTAGTTGACATGTAGTTGTAAAGTTTCTTTTAGTTAGCACAGTGTCTAAAGTGGACCATCAAAATAAAGTGTAAAGGCCCATTCACACCAAGAACGATAACTATAAAGATAACGCTAATGATAACTATATTAGCATCCACACCAGTGGACGATATCATTCTGTTTATTATAAGCATGCTGCAGTTTTATCGTCTGTTGCTTTAAATGCTCAAGTTCTTTAAAGCAGGTTGGATTCTGATTGGATGTCAGTGTTATGGATGTCAATCATCAGCTGGGGGAAAAAAAAAAAAAAACTTTCGGAAACTGATTCCAATGATATCGTTTCTCTGTGCTGTTATCATTATTGTTGTGGTGTGACTATGAACTCTGCTATTCTTAGAAAGTTTTTTTAGAGCTATATCTTCATAGTTATTGCCCTTGTGTGAACAGGCTTAAGCTAGGTGATTACTGGGTGGTTAATTACTGGCCCAAGTCAAAAAAAGCCAACCTCTATGATATTCTGATCTCTAGATGTGGCTCAATCTCTCCATCTATAGGGAATTTTTCATCCGCCAATCCAAACGCTTAGAAGGGAATCATGTGCTTGTATTACTGATTAGAGGTTTGTTTAAATGCCCTAACCCTAAGTATAAGCAACATACTCGCTTAGCAAATACTGCTAATTAGCGATCGATTAACTGGATTGACGGCAACAGATGCACTGAACATCACATCAAGTAGGAGGGTCAGCTGACAGACTTCATTTAAGACTGAGACTCTACTAAGATCACAGGAGGCAGATCAGACGCCACATGTGACAGAAACCAGCATGTGAGACACCAGCCTGCCTTCAAAACCATTAATCGCTTTAATATTTATTGTTCAACTGGATTTGCGTTAATTGACTGGGGTTTGGGATCCTCAAAATCTGGGCAAATCAGAGCTGTCACAGCGGCGGCTGCAGCACAACAGAGAATTTCATTATGTTCTTAATTATGCTGAAATTCAAAAGCTGTGCGAACAAACGTAAGAACAGAAAGAAGGAGCAATGTCAGTCTGAGAAGAGAAAACAATGAAAGTAGCAAGGCATGTACTGTATGCATGGCTGGATTTGAGAATGAATTCTGTTTAATTTCTGCAAACCTTCCATGTAGAACTATACATATTCATATAAAAAAATACCAAGTTCTGAAGGCCTTAAAACATTGCTTGCAGTACATTTACATAAATTAAAGCCTTTATTTTTCATATTAATATCATAATTATTTCATTACATCATAAATGATATGGTAGTTGAATTTAAAAAAAAAGCCAGTTACAACATTTTCCATCTGATTTTGAGTTTTCTCAAAAGCAACAAAGTATACCATACATCTTGCTCCACCACAAATACAGTACTGTAGTTATTTTAGTTATTTATATGGTTAAATAGTTATTTTCATTTACCATTTTTTATTATTATTTTTTTGTTTTCTTTTTTCTTTTTTGAGTTAAGAGCCACAGTGTTCAATAATTACACGTTCAAAAGTTTTGGGTCGGTTGAAGATTTTTGAGAGATTTTTTTTTTTTTTTTAAGAAGTCTCTTCTGCTCACCAAGGCTGCATTTATTTGATTAAAAATACAATAAAAGCAGTAATAATTGTGAAATATTTTTACAATTTAAGATAGCTGTTTTATATTTTATTATATTTTAAAATGCAATTTATTCCTGTGATGTCAAAGCTGAATTTTCAGTCTGAACCTCGGAAATGTGAAAAGGGTCCATATATGCTGATTTGCTGCTCAAGAAACATTTCTTATTATTATCACAGTTGTGCTGCTTCACATTTTAATAATCTAAATTCCATTAAACAATAACAGTGACTTACAGAGTTAATTGTTGTTTTAGGCATAAATGAATTCTAGCATTTGAATGCTGGTAACATTCTATTTCATTCTAACATTCTAACTTTAACATTCTAAACAAGATTCCATTTCTCTGCAGATGGTGATGATTTGCTGTGTTACAGCTCAGGTCACCAGAGGCATTAACTTAATAAAATCAGGGTTTCTCGGGGTTTGTCTGCTGTGTTCCAGAGAGGACGCACCTGATGGTGTCTGTTCATGCCAGTTCTTTTCAGCACCAGAATGAATTAGTGATCAGAGCTGTGTGGACATCGCTCTATTCACCTCTAGCCCTTCACCAGTCCCTGATTGCATTCACTATACATTCCTATCATCCTAATGTCATTATGTAAGACAAATGTGAGTTGTATAGTGTCAAAACAGCATATAAAATATTTGTATATGATCTGTTCATTCTATTGAAGAATGACTATTCACCTGTCAGCATAGTGTTGAAGTGGCTGTCATCTGCCTTTCATTTCTCTTCAAATCAGTTTCTGCACTGAAGACATGTTGATCTACACATTAATGAGAAGACACATATTTTAAAGGTGATAACAGAAAGAGAAGTACATTTAAAAAAAACAAAACAAAAAAAAACATACCAAGTTTCACTGCTTTGTTAGTGTGAAGCAATTATGACATATGACATTTTTATGTATAACATATAAATGTATAACATATGAATACATAAATATCCAATGCATTATTAATGATTAATTATTATTATTATTATTATTATTATTATTATTAGTGTTTTTAGAATCTAGGCCACTACAGTATTTTAATTATAAATATGAATTATTTATCAATAATAATAATAATAATAATTAATAATAATAATAATAATAATTATTATTATTATTATTATTATTATTATTATAAATTGTCAACCATAATGGTTGTTATTGTTTATTGTTTTAAATCCTGGACCACAACAATAATTATTAATTGTAAAATAAATTAAATAAATAATAAATAAAACAATTCTTCACCTTATTATTATTATTACTATTACTTTAATACACATAATAACAACAACAACAACAACAACAATAATAATAATAATAATAATAATAATCATTGATATTAGGAAAGACAAAGATAAAGATATTTATATTTATATTTAAAATTAAAATAATATTGTAGTGGCCCAGGTTCCCAAAGAATCAACTACGTGGAGATTCGATTGACACTTAAATGGCCAGGGACAGTACATAAACCAGTTACATAAACTGAATACAAAACCAGTTGTTTTTCCACTTAGTTCACTTTTGGATCTGACTTTGATTCTTTAAACAGAACTCAAATCCGGTTCTGCTGTTGTTGTCATGCACAAGACCTTCAATGTGTCTCTATTATTGCTGGTAAGAGTCTCAGAGGATGAGATGTGTGGCAGTATCTCACACACACACACACACACACACACACACACACACACACACACACACACACACGCACACACACACAGAGAGAGAGAGAGAGAGAGAGAGAGAGAGATCCACTGAGAGTGAATCTGATTAATTGGTCTGACTTATGTTTGGAAATGTTGTTGTGGCCACAGCACACCAGGGAGAACCAACACTGACTGGACACACACACACACACACATTGGGTTTTTATTTTTTATGGGGACTTTCCAAAGACATAATGATTTTTATAATGTATAATCCCCAAACCCTAAACCTACCCATTACAGAAAACGTTCCGCATGTTTACATTTTCAAAAAAAAAAACATCACTTAGTATGATATAAGCTTACCAAAAATTTCCCCACAAGGACAAGGATTTCGGATATTGCCATCATTGTGGGTAGGGTATAACTAAACCACACACGAGCACACAAACACCTCGCTTCAAACACTTCCTGGACCTGACTGCTAGAGTCTCTCACTGTCTCTCATTAATAATACAGCTTCAGCACAGTTTCACCTTGCCAGGAGGAAAGTGTTTCATCACGGTGGGTGGTGCTAAAGGAAGACACAGGGGAGCATAACTGTGTTTGCAGGTGAGTGTGTGTGAGGACACGTACAAGTTCTCCAAAGCACTGGCCGACAGCTTGAATGTCATTGAATGTTCACTATACAAGGTTTAGTTCCCTTATTTTAAGTGTTTAGAGTAATTTCATTTGGTGCTGTAATTTATTTTATAAGAACCTTTCGCCCAGCACTCGTATTCTCAAATTAGCTGGTATTAAAGAACTATATATATATATATATATATATATATATATATATATATATATATATATATATATATATATATATATATATATATATATATATATATATATATATATTCTGTCATTTACTCACTCATGTCATTCTTTTACCAAACTTTTTATGTTGTTTTTTCTTCTGCGAAACAAAAGAATAAAGTTTCGACTATTTTTCAAGTCAAAATATTGAAGCTCAAATAATAATAATAATAATAATAATTCATATGAGTTGACTGGTAGCCTACAGTATAATCTTCAAAAGTGACACAATGACTAATGATGAAGACTGAATCTGAAAACATTGATCGACTACATCAAACATGGTGATGCAAATCTCGGCATCATGTTTGCATCACTAAGTGCACGTGTATGAGTGCTTCTTAAGTTATTTAAAGGTCCAGTGTGTAATATTTAGGAGGATCTATTAACAGAAATGCAATATAATATACATAACTATGTTTTCAGTGGTGTATAAAGACCTTACATAATGAACCGGTATGTTTTTATTACCTTAGAATGAGCCATTTCTATCTACATACACCGCGGGTCCCCTTACATGTTAAGTCGCCATTTTGCGCCTCCATGTTTCTACAGTAGCCCTAAATGGCCAAACTGCTCTACAGAGTTTCGCGTTTTGTCACTATGTTGTTGTTCTTCTTCGTTGGTGTTTTTAGAGGCAGCTTACATCGTCACTACGTTGAATACGCACTAAGAAGTAGTAGCAGTAGTAGTAGTAGTAGTAGTCGTCTGGTTTATTGGAAGCAGAGACTGTTCTTTGTTAGAAGTAAGAAGAAACCTCATTGCTTGACTGGCTACTCTCTGCTGTCTCAGACGATGACAACTTTGTCCTGTGTCGGACACCGTAGCTTCTATATGTGCTTTGAAAGGCAGGGGTGAGCGGTGGACTGAGCCGTTGGTTGCAATTCGCAACCTCACCGCTAGAATGTACAGACTGCACCTTCAAATTAGATGGTTATTTAAAGATGGACATAACGGCAAAGTTTAAACCCTTGTTTTAGCGCAGTGCTTGATTGACAGGTAAGTAGGCGGTCCTTTGCTGCTGTTTAACTGCATGAGCATTCGCAGTATTAATGCAATGTCACATGCATATCTAACCACCTTCAGATGTTGTTGAAATTGGACAAACTCGAAACGTTTTGGACCCCATTCACACTTGTATTTAGCGTTGCGTGTATCTAGTGCATCTTAAAGAGATAGCTCACCCAAAAATGAACATTTGCTGTTAGTTTACTCACCCTCAGGCCATCCAAGAAGAACAGTAAAGAAGATTTTTAGCTGAAACCGTGGTCCTCGCTGATTCATTTAATGGAGGTCAATGGGCACCGTCACTTTGAGATTCAAAAAAAACATATGCAGACAAAAAAAAATGAATACCTGTGGCTCCTGATGATACATTGAGGTCTTAAGAAGCGAAACGATCGGTCTATGCAAGAATCTGAACAAAGAATCAACTTGGCAAATTTTCATTTTTGAGTGAACTATCTCTTTAATACCAAGTGTAAACGGGGCCTAAAACAGATCCAGTTCTGTTGTTCACACTGGTGCTCTGAATTGTGAAACTTGACTTTTAGCGTGAATGGATTTTGAAGCAAAATTAACCCTAATTAGCATAAAAGTAGAACAAAAACGTCTTCTTTTGTGCTTGCGCAGACCTTTTACTCTGAATGGCACGCTTGTCTGACTCTTTACTCCTCCTTCACTAAAACACATTTCCGTCTGCTCTCCCCTCTAATCCAATTTCTTACTATTGTGAGCGAACAGCACATCAAACTCCCTACTGAGGGCATAAAGCACAGTCATGATGGTTTCTCAGAACATCCTTTTGAAAAGCTAGTAATCCAAGGTCACACATCATCACCCCCACCTCCTCACTGAGAGTTTTATGTGCCTTTAAACTCAGGGAAACAGCAGAGATATTTCTGCTGCAAAGTGACGGCTGTGCTCTCACTGTCACCTACATGGAGTGCACACTTTTACAGACAAACACACACACGGCTCTGCCTCAAGCCCTAATAAGAGTGTGATAATTTAACATTTTACCATTTTAAATATTAAGCACAAAAGCAATGCTTTTAACAAGAAGCACATAACAATTTCACCTGTTAGTGGTAAGAACAGTAGTAATTTCACCCAAAAATGAACATCTGTCGTCACAGCACCCTCATGTCGTGCCAATTTATTATTATATACATGTGTAATGGTACTGCGAAAATCACAATGTTACTAACAAGTCTTGTTAAAATTAACTATAAAACTTAAATGTTTTTTTGTTTTTTTTTTTAAATTTTTTTATTAAAAAATATTTAATTTAAAACAAAGCTTATTAAATTAAATTTGAAGATTTTTTTTTAAACTAGTAAACTATTTTTTAATATATATATATATATATATATATATATATGTATATATATATATTAAAGCTAAATATAAATATTAAAAAAACAAATAAAAATGACAAAAGCACATACATTTACAAAAACTTAAAACTATAATAAAAAAATAAAAGCAATTTTAATATAATACTATAATAGTATATAAATAATACTAAAATAACACTGCAACATGTTATACTAACATTGTATATGTCCAAAATACCATGCTATTACATGTACAAGAAATCATGGAAACACAGTGAATTTATTTATTTAGTTAGTTAGTTAGTTAGTTAGTTAGTTAGTTAGTGTTTTCAGCATCTGCCATCTTGGATTAAGAAGTTCACAAACTTGTTGCAATGCATTCTAGAATTGCCTTATCCTCAATGCAATGAAATTCTCCTTCAGAAATATGGTCATTTTATTAGTTAGCATAATTTTGAGAAGCAAGCATGTGATGCCAAATCATGCCATCTAGGTAGGGAGCTCATTAGGGTTTGGAACAGATCCACAGTTTTGGTGATACTGTGTTCTCATCCTCTGTTTCTCTCCTCTGGAATTCCCCCTCTCCCTAATCACTTCACACAGCTGCCACTTTTAAACACACGCTCATTTATTACAGGTCACCAACACAAAAGGAGACATTTAAAAGGACAAAGAGGCTCAGTCGGTGCGGCGCATGAAGATCATCATACACAATGTACCGAGCGAGACAGGAATGTCTCACTAACTGATCCTGTCAAATAAACATACATCACTGGAGCGCAGGATGAGTTACAGACACTAAACCCTACGGTATGAGCAATAATAAAAGGGACATTTGTCTTAGCAAGCTAAACACCATGGTATTTTGGTTAAAACTATGAATACATTTTTGTGATGCTGAGATAGAGAGGACACAATAACATCCACAGGCATTTTTACTCTGAGGGGAATGACATTGGTTGTGGTAAACTTCCATGTGCTGACAGTTTGATTCATTTACTTCCTCTGTCTAGCTGGAACACAGATCAGTGAGCTAAAATACTCTACCTCGCTCACACTAGTTCACTTTTGCGCTAAAGGGAAACATCTATAAAATGAACTATTGGCTCTCATGCCCTAGTGTGCTGCATGTCATTTTAGTGTAAAAAGACTGTTTGAAAATCAGAAATGTTGCCTTGGCAACTAATGGAAATAAAAATAAATTGAAGCTAAATAGGAATATTAAAGTATTATTATTTTCTATATTCTGTACCATTGATGTCAGGGTACTCCAGGGTTTCTCCATAACACTGCAGAACTGCCATAATGGAAAAGTAATCCACCAACACTGGTCATGTGATGATAAAAAAAAGTTCAATAGTAATTTACTATCATTTCTACACACACACACACACACACAAATCCATACATAGTCAAGTCTTTAATATGGTACCTTTTTGTACTGCGGAGCTTGAGAGTTTATGTGGAAAAGAGCAGCTTGGACAATATGCTTAATATCTCCTTTTCTGTTTCACTAAACAATAGGGCTTTTTTAACATTTTTAACCACTTTTTTATACAGGAATCGATATTAATTCATATTAAATTGCTTTATTTCAGTCTTTGGTTATAGACAAGGTAGAGGAAGGTTATCTCTTTTACTGTCACTTGCCCGATCGGGCCAGTGCTGCATCACGAAAGTTTATCGTTTCATTTTAAGTCTTGCCAATTTAAAGTGCAAGAATCTATTCAAACGCAAGAAGATGTGAAAGAGAACTCAATTCAAAAGTGTGAGAAGTTTAATGTGCGCACACATCTGAAGCGCGCGCCCAGAAAGCCGCTTCTCAGAAAGCGTGTGAATGCTGAATTGAGCTCTCTTTCACGTCTTCTTGCGCTTGAACGGACACATTCACACAAAATTAAGCCAAAAAATGCAGGTCTCGGTGAGTATCCTAGTAAACATAGTCTGTTAGGTGAACATAAATCTTAAATCTTAAGTGAACATAAACAGTTAAGAAATAAAACACAAGTGTATCAGTATATTTGATCCGTGCAGCTCTTAAAGTGACAGCAGCCTAATAAACCTGCTGTAGTCTGTAATTAATAATAATCAAAGGACAAAGAAAAGAAAAATCACTCACTGCTCTTGACTGAATAACTTTTGTAACTTTAATAAGGATTAATCTATATTTAATTTATACATTAAAGCGTTGACGGCTTTGAGCCGTCGGGTGAGAGAGAGAACTCTGATTGGCTGTTCAGTTTAGTGAACGAGTCGCAAGAATAATAGCAAAACAGTGAGCAAACAAGTCAAGGCGGTACAGAAAGAAGGCTGTTCTAATTTTACGTCATGTACCTGAGTGTTCCTGGGCGAATGTTTAATATTAACGTGAGCTTAGAATATAGAAAGTGATCAGCATGAATGATATTCAAAATGGTAAGCCCACGCTGCTTTGTTTACTGTTTGTGTATCTGCAGCGCCGGTCTCCCTTTCTGAATTATGCATATAGATGAATAAATATGAAGGCAACAACACAGTCGGCTTTTATCAGTGCTAGTTCTTTGGCGTTGGTTTGGTGTGTCCCTACCCTTGAAAAGCAGTGTTTATTTGTATGTTTGATCTATTATATTTGTGCTATTGCTCGTATTTTGATTATCGGAGTGTCTATTAACACTAAGTGCAAATAGCGTCCCTTGTTGGCAAACGCTATTTACACTAGCTCCGCTCACCAATGTCTGGTTGGGCCACTCATGTTTTAAAAAAGACGCATAGAACTCAATGACTTCAGTGGCGCAACAGTAGCGAGTAAGGCTTGTAGACCGGGCTTTTAACGCAATCGACGTGGGTTCGAATCCGCCTTTTGCCAAGCTCGTTCTTCTCCATTTTCCCATCACATATCACATCAGAAATGTATTTATTTTCAATAAAAATGAAAATAATGTTCTAAAAGTGGAAATAAACAGCCTAACGAGTGTTTAATAATAGTTTAAGTATTTATTGGGTAGGGTTAGGAGAAGGTTTTTATTCTCCCAATAAGGCAGCATCCATTTAATAATTTTAATAAATATAATCATGTACACTCTATGATATTATTGCATCCTGTTAATGTACAAAAATACTGAGGTGCAAATAGTATCTGTCAATATAAAGTATAGATAGCATCTAATTACTATTTACTCTTATTGCAAAGAACTGATACTTTTACATGGTGTAAATAGAATCTATCGCTATTTTCACCTAGTGTAAATAGCATCTATCACTAAGAAAACATACTATTTTCACTTGGTGTAAATAGCATCTATAGCTATTTGCACTTAGTGCAAATAACCGCTGCCTTTGATTATTTGTTCTTATTGGTCTATGGTCTAGAGTTAAAAAAAGCAAACAAAAATTGCAATGCATAGCAAAAATCGAATCGCAATACTTGTAGAATCTCAGTTCTTAAAAATCGCAATACATATCATGAATCAGGAGATAGGTGTATCATCCCAACAACATCAAATCAAAGCCAAAAAATAAAAAAATGGGATGAATTACGTGTTTTAATCTGTCCTTTTCCATCTCCAATTTACTATATATATATATAAATTCAAACAATAGTACCTTAAAAATAAAACAAAAAGAAAGGAGTATCTGAAACAACAAAGAATCTCACCTACTGGTGGTTGGCAATATCCAATCTGATGTCATCACAGTACTTGTTTGTAAGGGTAAGTTCAGACATATTGATCGATTACACCTGAAAAGTGTGATGAAACAAGTGGTGCTTGGGCCATGAACAACAAAAGACCCTCATCTCAGACTTGGGAAACTTACAAACATGTTCAAAATTTCAAACAAGACCTTTATTGTGTCATTCCATCAAATAGAATTACAACAGGGATGAGATGCATCTCTTGGAATAGCCCCAGAACAAACAAAAATACAAGGCAAAGGAAAGAAAAAACAAAACAAAACAAATCTAGCTACATCTCTAATGGCTGTTCAGTCAAAAGCAAATCAAAGTCTCATAATATCAGCATGGTACGTTTAGGACCAAATTTGCACAGTCACAACGTCTTATTTGCTATATGACACTCTGACATAAATAATGACAAATGTCCATTACAGTTTATAAAACATATGAAGAGTTTCTCCCTGGCCACAATACGGTCACACTCTCACTGAGAGCAGAATACATTTCAGACAAAAGTATTTTCTGTCACAGTACATTTAAAAAAAAAATTCTCCATTGGAGATCAGTAGTTTATTTGAATTTGTATCGTGCCCTCCATTATCTGTAATATTGCCTTCTAGAATATATCAATCGTGCCGTTAAATTCATTAACTGATGAATTAAATACAACAACATATTTTCAATACATGATTCCCAGTGAGTCTATTTGCACATGGATGGCTCAGTAGTGAATATTCAAATCGGTTTCACATATGTACAGCAATTGAAGATTGAATCACTTCATGGGCATGTCCATCGATGCTTTTGTGCCGCTGAGGAAGGCACTTATTTCCCGTTAGCTCAAGAAGCGGTATGGCTGCCACATGTGCTCTTTCTCTGCCTGTATCAGATTTGTTAGTTCCTATATATATGAGTACAAAATTGGGAGAAATGGGTAAGATCTTTAAAAAACATGAAGAACATGACTGAAAATAAACAGTATCCAACCAGTGTAGTCCATTAATAAATCCACTACGGTAAAAGAGAATGCACCATTTTACGATCCACAACGTTGTCTCATTCACATATAAGAGTTACCCCAATTCTCTTGTAGGCGCTCCTAAATCCATGTCCGTCAGTTCAAAACAGAAGAGAAAGTAGCTTACGGCATCAACAGCAACAATACATGATGGTCAGAAAGTGGTCAAAAAGACAGTTGGTTTATGACACCAGAAATAAAGTGTCCGTTTCCTTCGATAAAACCACAAGAGCAAGTGTTTTTCCTTACCATCGGGTACTCTACCGTTTTGTCAAGTTAGACACCAGTTTCCACTGTCACGGCGAACTTCCTAACTGTAGGAGAATCAGTCAGAGGTGAAAATTAAAGGGATAGTTCACCCAAAAATTAAAATTCTGTCATCATTTACACACTCTCAAGTCATTCCAAACGTAAACCCTCATGTTTGAACCCCCCGCTCTAAGCAGGACTCGAACCCCGGTCCGCAGGTATGGAAGTCGGGTGCTCTAACAAGGTGGCTAAAGACTGCAGTCTCTATGACGCCTCTTGAGATCAGGGGAGTGAGGTTTACACGCACAGCTCTTACTAGCCTACGTCTGTTACACTCATCCCCCCAAACCTCACTCCCATCCGGGTCACGGCACCAATGTAACCCCTCCTGTGTGAACCGCCCTTTTTAAGCGAGACTCGAACATGCCGGCATGGGAGTCGGGCGCTCTAAAAAGGAGGCTAAAGACCACAGTCTACAGCATCACTCCCTAGAGCGCCTCTTGAGTTCAGGGGAGGTTTACACTCACAGCTCTTACTAGCCTACGCCTGTTACACAAACTCATAAGACTTTCGTTCATCTTCGAAACGTAAATGAAGATATTTTTTATATTATTTCTATCCCTCAATTAAAAGTTCTTTACAACAAAACTTTGATTCTTCAACCAAGCGGTTCAATCCAATCTTCTAAAAGACATGAGACATAATTTAAGCTTTTATTCACATATAAACAATGATAAATGCACATACATAGAGCACATCAAACATGGTAAATGGAGCCTCATTGGTTCTCACATGACAAGCAAGCACATTTAGGTTCCATTCGATTTATATGGATTTATTTTACTGTCTTTATGAACATTTTATGTACTCCTTATGAAGTTTTGGCATACACTGAAAAAAGTGAAATGACTGTATAGTTTATTTAAAGTGCATTTTTTATATTGGTCAAATCGAAAATCATGGTTTTGTTCGGTTTAGCTAAAATCAAATAACACTTCCCATTGAAAAAAATAAAAGAAACAATTTTGTTTAAATAGTATTTTTGCTTGACACCAGATTGTTGATGTGCAGAACACATTTACTGACTACAGACATTATTGTGGGTTTTATTATTATTATTATTATTATTATTATTATTATTATTATTATTATTATTATTATTATTATTATTATTATTATATGTGTGTGTGTGTGTGTGTTTGTTTTTTTGTGTACATAACAGAAAAGATGATGCATATTTTAAAAACACTTTACAATAGACATTAAGGTTTTTCAAAGTTGCTTTATTTATAGCAAGAAAACTAAATTAATCATTAACATGTTTTAGTTTTATCTTTAGTGATTAAGCTTTTGTTTATGGTAAAATTAAGTTGTACAGAGGCAAATATATGTATATATATATATTATATCGACCTACTTTAAGTAACATTTTGGATTGTCTAAAAATAATTTGATTCATATATACATTAAGTGGTCTTCATAATAAATAACAGATTCAGTTGGTATGAAAGTAATTTTTTGACTTTGGGAAAAGGAATGTTTTTGATTAATATTAAATCAAAATTTAAAGTTTGGAACAAACCATATATATATTTGTTTGTATATATATATTTGTTTTTTTGTTTTTTGTTTTTTGTTTAAAGTGTAATGGACTTGGAGGGATAGAAATCTCCAACATCCTTTGTGTTTGGAGCGACACGAGGGTGAGTAAATGATGACAATTTTAATTTTTGGTGAACTATCCCTTTAAGGGATATTCATCTGGTTACATTCTGATTTCTTGGAATATAAAAGATGGAATAGCTTTTGGAATAGTTTCGAGGCACTTTGGTTGGTCGGTTTTCCTTTTAAAGTCCAATAAGTCTCCTTCCTGAATTCCTCTGGCAGAAACACTGAAGTTGGGAGTTTTCCTGTACTTCAGTAATTCCAGTTTAACGTATAGTGCTGGTAGAAGAATCTGGCTAACTATAACGACTGTGACGTTACACCACCGTATTCCTGTGCCGGTACGGTGGAGGTGGCAGAACCGCTCTCTTGTTTAACTCGGAAAGATACTCAGGGTTGTCAGCCACAGCGATGCGACTTCGGATGCTGTGCCTATAGAGGTGTTTGCTTTTGCAAACTTGCGTTGGGTCTTGAGGGTTTTGTTGGGTCACCTTGGGCGGTAGACTATGCTGCCAGTAGTCAGGATTATCAAAATTCTTCTTCGACTTCCTGTCGACCATTACAGTCCCAGTATGACCCGTTTGAAGCATGTTACCTGGGTAGACAAGGTGGCCGGGAAGGCCGGATATGCTTTTACTTGTGACTGCAGATTTCACCACTTGAGCCGGATGGGTAGAAGAGCCGGACTGACTTGCCAGACAAGGTTGGATCTGTTGGCTGATGATGGAGATTTGGGTTAATAAGGAAGGATTGCCAGACATGCTGGAGGAATTGGATTCGACACCATGGGGCGACTGGGAATGCTGGCCATTTTGGCTCATTGATCTCGTCTGGGGGGGCTGAACAGGTGGAACGGCGAAATGAACATGTGTTCCCTGGCCGTGGTGGTGGGCTTTCCCAGTTTGTGTGGAGAGGATAACGTGGCTGCTTGCGGTGCTGGCTGCTGTAGTCATCTGTAGTGGGATGGAAGCTCCATTTTTTCTCATAATCTCCTGGTTCATCCCACTAGTGTTGTTGTATGTGTTGAGGTAAAGGGGTTCGTTGATGTACTCATCCTCACCTTTGGGTTTCCTATCAGGAGTGCTGTGGTAACCCGGGTTGTCCAGTGCATTAATATTTCCATTTTTCCGTTGGTTTACAAAAGGATTCTCCTCGACAGGACTAAGATGGTCTGTAGATACAAAAGATAATATGTAAAAAGCATGATAAAAGCTACATACTGTATACAGAATCATTTCCATTCACCACAAATAGTTATCAAATTAGTATACACTAGATTTACAATAGTACACACCAGCAGGGCTTGACATTAACACCCGCCAACCCACCAAATGCGGGTTGATTTCGGCAGTGGTGTGTAACGCAGTCACTCATACTAGCCACTTTGGCGGGTTGAATTTTAAATATAATATATACATTTTTCAATTGTAGTCTTTTAAAAAGACATCTGAAATAATAAACTAAGTGCAATGTAGTGTCAAAAATATAGATTTGTCGATACATATCCATACTGAAATATCTGAAACACTTCCAATACTCATTTTCAGCAGAATAGATACACAATATCAGCTGCTTTTTCTCTCTCTCTCATCTCTTCGACAGAAAGTGACACACAAACCCTCCTCCCCTCACTCACTTGTTTCATTTGCTCTAGATGAATATTGTTGGTGTTACAGGGCTTGAATTTCGCGTATTGAGCATAATTTTAATCAATTTCGCAGATTTTGTTCTCACACCCAAAGTGCGGCACATAAATCACTAAATTGAATTATTTTTCGCTGATTATTGCGCTTAAACAGTAAAATACACACAAAATAATGTCAAAATGCCGATCTTGGCGAGTATTCACGTAAACTCAGTCAGTTATGTTTTAAGTGAACGTAAACAGTTGAGAAAGAAAACACATGTGTAACAGTATAATGGATCCGTGCGTCAGGTCTTAAAGTGACAGCAGCCTAATACACCTGCTGCCAAATTATGAGATAATATTAAAAATATCTATATGGCAGTTTCCCCCCATGGTATGAATGTCAAAATTGTGTCCAGTGAAAATGCTGAGAGGCTAGTAACTTTGGAAAACCACTAGCCACAGTGGCTGGTGAGCAAACAAGTTCATATCAAGCCCTGAACACCAGTGTTCTTTTAGTATTTTATATACTATTATAGTATTTATTAATATTTTGAATTACACATCTTGGGTCATGTAAAACACCTAATTTATCATAAATCACCTGTGATTGAGTAACTTGCAACACTTATAACAGTGCATGTACAAACAGAGTGATATTAGATACAGAACTACTAAAGAAACACGTTTTTTGGAGAGAAGATGAGACTCGAAACATTTTAAAAACATTAAAAGGAACGCTGTGGCCTACATTTGTACGAGTCCCATGACCTACATTTTACAATTCATTGCGTTCTTGTGTGTTATTGTTGAGGAAATGAATGAGAATTAATGAGCTGATTAAATTATTGTTCGCATGATAAATATGCAGCATAATAAATGAGTGAGCATCTCTAGTATTTCCAGAAGAGAACATGAGTTTTAGTTTATTCTGAACATGCTGATCACATGTACAGAGGAATATTCAAACGGTTGTGGAGCACGTGAACATCTTTTTTCAGAATAAAGGCTTAAACAGAACATAAAACATGAAACAAATGCAGCCTTGGTGAGCATAAGAGACTTTTTTCAAAAAAATAACAAATAAAGAAATCTTACTGACCCCCAAATTTTGAATCTTCTTCTTAAATAACTTCAGCTATAATTAGTTACTTTGTGTTAGTAACACATAGCCTCCTGGCTGTAGTTTAACTACTGAAACTAGCATGAAAACAATAAAAAACAAAGTACTTGTTGTTAACCACCCACAATTCATTGGCACTCTTCAGTTTGAGGCCTCTGAGGTGAAGGATGAGACCATTAACTGCTGCCAAAATTTGTAATGGAGGAACTCAGAATCTATTGATTCATCATCCTACTCAACCTACCACACTGGATTAATGTTTTACTCCAGACACCCTTTTATTTTAAACTATCTTAGGTTGAAATGGAACGACTGTGATATTATCGACCAGAGAATGTGTAATAAAAGACTTTCAGAGGTGATTTACACCAAACTAATTCATGTATACCCAGAAGCATCGTGCACATAACTCCTCATGTTTTTGAGCCAAGTGGATTTTGAATGCAACTCTTCAAAAAGACATCAAATATTTCATTTGGATTTACCTGAGGCTGACTTGTTCATAGGACTCATGTAACCATCTTCATCGGTGGTCTTTGGACCCCTCTCTCCAAAAAAGACAGTCGGGTCTGCACTGTAGCGCTGGCCGTCGCAGTCGTCTCCTGAGCCAGACATGGGCTGTTTCTTCAAGCTCCCATTACAGTGTTGTTCCTCAAGAACATCGAGACCCGCACCTTGTGTGCTTACAGGGACGAAGACGCCACTCGCTGAGCCAGAAGTGTCATGGGAACAAGCTCCCATCCCGCCTTCTGGGCTTCTGTCACGACACCTCAGCTGCGTCTATATGGGGGTACAAAAAAAAATAAAGACGAATCATCCTCCTGCCTCCATGCCTCATACAATCCTTTAGGTGTCTAAATCTTAAGTCTAATGATAATACTGCGCAATTACAGAGGACAAAAAGGCGGTGGAAAATTGTAAGGGGTGTCACTACTAGTAAAAGAATATACTAAAAGAAAAGAAGACAGGTTAGGCTGTCTAAGTGCATGTGGAAAGATGTGTTTTTGTCCCTCTCATGCCATCCAAATGCAAGTGGTTTTGATCCAGGACTATTGGAACCCTGAACAAAAATCAATGGGATGATGGGAAGTTCCATTAAAGGCAAAGCATGTAATTTCAGGGACAAACAGAATTGCAAAAATAGTGATTACTTCCAAAATAAGGGTCAACGTTCGGCTGGTTAGAATGAGAGTTAATGAGTAGAACGAAAGCCAAAATGTTTTTCCCCCTCAGTGATTCAGTAATAATTCCTCTACAGCTCCACTTTCTGTTTTCCATCTGCACAAATGTGTTCCCATAAGCAAAGATGTTCAGCTAAACAACTTCCACTGAGATGAATGAAAATGCGTATGGATAGATGGGTATTATGTTTCAAAAAAGATCTATGATTTTTGTTTCTCTGCCATTAATTGGACAAACTAGTTAATTCCTTTCTAAACCACTGTTAACATACTCAACATACGGAACTAACAAAGCTGAAATGCTATAGAGCCTCAGTGTGTACGTTTTGGGAAGTTAACCTATAAATGGTGAAATTATACAGGAGTTTTCTTTATATACTACCAGTCAAAAATTTTGGAATATTATGAAGAAATTATAAAGAAATTATGATTTTTTTTATGTTTTTGAAAGAAGTCTATAATGTTCACCTAGGCTACATTTATTTCATGAAAAATACAGTGAAACAGTAATATTGTTGAATATTATTACAATTTAAAATAACTATTTTTAATGTAATTTATTCCTGAACATTCAGCAGAAATCATTCTATGTTAATGTTGCTCAAAAAACATTTTATAATATCATCAATGTTGAAAACAATTGTTGCTGCTTATATATATATATATATATATATATATATATATATTTTTTTTTTTTTTTTTTTTGTAGGACTAGTGATACACTACCACTCAAAGTTTTGAGGTAAGTAAGATCAAATAATAATAATGATAATAATAATAGCAATAATATTCAGCAAGGAGTCAAGGGCACATTAAATTGATCAAAAGTAACAGTAAAGACATTTATAATATTACAAAAAATATATATATATATATATGCTGTTCTTTTGAACTTTCTGCTCATCAAATAATCCTGAAAAAAATATCATGGTTTCCACTACAACAAAAATAAGAGCCATTAATCATACTTGAATACAAATGATAAGTGATAATAATAATAATTTATACTGTATTTTAATAAATGCAGCCTCTGTGAGCATAAGATACTTCTTTCAAAAACATTTTTAAAAATCTTAATTATTCCAAACCTTTGACCGGTAGTGTACATGGTTCACTTCCTACCTGACCGTCAGCATTCCATCTCTATCCGCCAGGTTAAGTCCACTACTGTCCCTGTCTCTCACGGTGTTCCCCAGGGTTCTGTTCGTGGGCCTGTACTGTTCATCATCTACATGCTCCCATTAGGTAACATTATCCGTTATCATGGCTTTAACTTCCATTGCTTTGCAGATGACATCCAACTCACACCTTTTCAACTCACACCTTTTCCCACCAACCCCATATCGGCTTGCATTAATGATATAAATGTTTGGATTACCAGTAACCTTCTCAAACTCAACACTGATAAAACAGATCTACTTCTTGTTGGTCCACCAAAAATTTCTCATTCTGTGTTGACAATGTTAACATTGTCATGGTTCGACCTTCCACCATTGTTAAAAACCTGGGTATAATCTTTGACTCTTCTCTCTCCTTCCTTCCTCACATTTTTTCACTCACTAAGTCTGCCTTCTTTCACTTCCATAACATCGCTTGTTTATGTCCCTTCTTAAATATCAATGATTCTCAGACACTGTTTCATGCCTTCATTACTTCTCAACTCAACTACTGTAATTCTCTTTTCTATGGTTTACCAAACACAACAATAAATAAACTCCAATATATTCAGAACTCTGCACTTATTCAAAGAAATCTCCTCACATTACTCCCATTCTACACAGACTTCATTGGCTACCCGTATTCAATACGAGATACTCCGATCTTTTATCAATTTGGCAGATGATTTATCCAAAGTGACCT
>CM077440.1:17181132-17291132 GCA_039654765.1 Mylopharyngodon piceus | reverse complement strand
GAATGTCTCTTTTATCAAAATATCATCCCCTCCCTCTTGCAGCGACATCTCTTCTCTGATGACATGTTTACTGGCGTGAGGGCGGGACAACCTGTCACTCACATGAGATCGACCAATAGCAAACCACAGCCATCCAATCAATTCTAAAAGTCCCACCCAACATTTTTTCCTGTTCGAGAAGCCTTTTTACTTAGATATACATCACAATAGGTAAGAAAAGATCACAAATTCCGTTTCATGCCGACTTTAAGTAAAAACTAAAATTACTTTCAGTATTAAGTACAATGCACTTGATTGCAGAAGTTGGAACACATTGGATTGTGAAAAGTTAAATAGATAAAAAAAAAAAAAAAAAACAAGATGAAAAAAGCTTACTGCTCATAAATTACCTAACCAAAAAATGTTCTCAAGGGTTCAATGCTCTCCCCTGTGTTTAATTCAGTACAACAGAGCATATTTTAAAGATTTTTCCAAAGATCCTTCAGTATTGATGTCTTTAAAAGAGTGCACTGAAAACAGAATCAGAAACTTCAAAACTTTTAAAAAACATGTATACCAACAACATTGTGCAGTTATGAGAACAAATTGACATAGAGAGTAATTGTCCTTGCAAGTTGTGTTTCTTTTGCTGCTCATCTTTGTGAAAAAGACTGAATGGGACGGTTATAAAATTGCTTTCATTTTAGTCTGTGATATTTTGCAATAAATAAAAGTGCAAAAAGATAGCCTAAGGGACAACAAAAACATTTCAGGGGTGCACTTGAAGTACACAAAAACATATGATGACAATTATGATGAAGGGTCTGGTCTGAATATTTCCAATGAATATTTCCAAGACAACAGTGACCGACAGGCTGTGTTCAAAACAGTCTGAAATGAGGAGAAATGAGAAACCGCTCTCTTTGCCACACCGTCCATCATCTGATGGGTGATATGTTTTCCTGCTTAAGTGTTGCTCAAAATTAGTTCGACAGCAGCAACAAAAAAGGCAGACAAAAGCAAAGTCAAGCACATTGTGTTAAAATACAACGAGGACCACGGTTTCAGCTAAAAATCTTCTTCACATCTACATCTTGGATGGCCTGAGGTCGAGTCAAATTTTCATTTTTGGGTGAATTATCCATATAATTTAAGTATACATATTAATTAATGTATAGCAAATATTACTGAACAAAATATAATGTATTTATTTGGCTACTTTGAGAGACTCAGAATGGAGCCAACGCCAATACAATTATAGTTCAGTGAAATGAAAGTGTATTTAAAACAGATTACTTCTGGGATTGGACAGTCAATCAATGGAAATGTTGATTACTACAAACCTCAGCATACCTGAGCCAAGTAGCATTCATCCTGTCCTGTATCTGTTTAAAAGAATTAAAAACCCATGGAGCGTGTAAGACATTAAACATTTGATTCTTCAGTGCTAAAGCAACGGTCATGGCGCAGAGGAAGAGCAGAGCGAGCCTGAGGGAATGAATTTCTGTTTAATGGTTAATAAAAATAAATGGATGGTTTGTAAGACTATGGAAAGATGCTGTTCATTTGGAATAGTGCTGTGTAATTTATCCTATGAGAGATGCTGGGCTTGCACTGCTCTTGACACAGTTATGATGTGGACTGGGTATATTTTATTGCCGTTAAGTGACTGGAGAATGTGCATATTATTCATGCCAAATTAGAGAATAAACAGTAAGAAATGGGGATAGGGACATCTAAAGCCAAGTGCTCCATTTTAAACATTGTTCTATCTGTAAAATATTGACAAAAAGGGTCATATTCTGAGAAAAAAGGTAACATTTTATTCCAACAGTACTCTAACTATACAGTCTAGTAACTGTAAGTAACTTTGCAACTACATGTCAACTAGCAGCCATTAAAGTATTAGTAGACTGTCTGCTTAATATCTGCTAACACTTTATTTTGATGCTCCCCAACAGATATTCTACTGACTGTAAGTAACTTTGCAACTACATGTCAATTTATTCTACTAACGCAAACCTTAACATAACCAATACTCTAATGGTAACACTTTGGTATGGGGAACACATATTTACTATTAACTACGACTTTTGCCTCAGTAAACTCTTAATTTACTGCTTATTAATAGTTAGTAATGTAGTTGTTGTAGCATTTAAGTTTAGGTATGGGGTAGGATTTAGTGATGTAGAATATGGTCATGCAGAATAAGGCATTAAAGGGATAGTTTACCCTAAAATGAAAATTATCCCATGATTTACTTACCCTCAAGCCATCCTAGGTGTATATGACTATCTTCTTTCAGACAAACACAATCGGAGATATATTTAAAAATATCCTTAGTCCTCCAGGGTTTATAATGGTTGTGAATGGGGGGCCGCATTTTGAAGACAAAAAAAAAAAAAAAAAAGCATCCATCCATACAAAAAAAAAAGTAATCCATATGACTCCAGGGGGTCTTCTGAAGCGAAGCGATGCGTTTTTGTAAGAAAAATATCCATATTTAAAACTTCATAAATTCAAATATCTAGCTTCCGGTGGAAGATGTTAGCAACAGATCCTTTAAGTCCTGTAAGTTGCGAGGTGGAGCCTCTATGGATCGGACTTGTTTGTTCAGCACATCCCACAGATGCTCGATTGGATTGAGATCTGGGGAATTTGGAGGCCAAGTCAACACCTCAAACTCATTGTTGTGCTCCTCAAACCATTCCTGAACCATTTTTGCTTTGTGACAGGGCACATTATCCTGCTGAAAGAGGCCACAGCCACCAGGGAATACCGTTTCCATGAAAGGGTGTACATGGTCTGCAACAATGCTTAGGTAGGTGGTACGTGTCAAAGTAACATCCACATGGATGGCAGGACCCAAGGTTTCCCAGCAGTACATTGCCCAAAGCATCTCACACTGCCTCCGCCGGCTTGCCTTCTTCCCATAGTGCATCCTGGTGCCATGTGTTCCCCAGGTAAAAGAAAACATGATTCATCAGACCAGGCCACCTTCTTCCATTGCTCTGTGGTCCAGTTCTGATGCTCACGTGCCCACTGTTGGTGCTTTTGGCAGTAGAAAGGGGTCAGCATGGGCACCCTGACTGGTCTGCGGCTATGCAGCCCCATACGCAGATGTATTCTGACACCTTTCTATCAGAACCAGCATTAACTTCTTGAGCAATTTGAGCTACAGTAGCTCGTCTGTTGGATCGGACCACACAGGCCAGATGCGATTACTTAGATGCGATTAATCACGATTAATCGATTTGACAGCACTAATTAATTTAAATTAATTAAATATTTTTAAATAGTAAATGAGTAAATTACATGTTATTTTGTTTAGTTCTGCAGCGTTTTCGAAAGTCACTGTTTTCGAGGGTCAAAAACTCCAGAGTAGTGTAAATAACAGGCATAACCGAAGCAGAAGTAATGCGTTTTAAACAAAAACGCACTAGCGTAAACAGGGCCTTAGAATTGTACGAGTATCAAGATGTATATTTATAACAACAACATTAACAAAAATCGATTCTCAATTTATCCAGAATCATGCAAGTCTAACTGACAATCATGCAAAATAAAACCAAAAACAAATATTAAGACAGTAAATAGGGTCATGTTGACTCTACAGAGAATGATTTGGCATTGTAAAGGTCAATTTTAAATAAACACAATCAGATAAGAGTGCAGATACAATAAATAATTTGCAGTTTGTTATTACTGGGTTTAATAACTGTTATAGTTGTTGCCAAGGTTTGAATGGTTAGCATGGTCGAGTTAGTCTAACTACATCACCCGCCAACCAAGCAACTACCATTGAAATGAATGGGAATGCTAATGGATAGCTTTCCTCAGGTATTATAGGCCTCCTCGGATGTTGCGGTGCACTTCTAAAAGCATCCCTTGCTTTTAGGACCTTTGAGGTTTCTCTATATTCGGAGCTTTAACTTTACTTGAAAAAAATAAAGAGAGAGAGAACAGACAGCAAAGAGCAGTCCTTTGTGTCCACTGTTTGAGAGCACACAGATGAAAGTAGGAGTAACCTAATCAAAACACCGCCTGCATTTAGCATAACAAGCCATCTGCATGCCGATCCAGGGAGCGAGACTTAATGCCGGCGTGAGGTGCATTCGAGGGCATTCATAGAGCGTCTCCTCATCTCACTCTTTTATGCACCCGCTTTTATCTGTGCATTAATAAAGGTTAAAGTTTCCTTGGAACGGAAGACAAGAGAGTCCCTCGGTGCCCTATTACAACATATTCTTGCCTCTGGATAGGCAAATAACAAAAATTAGACTCACTTGATTATTTGGAACTAATTAGAGAGTGAAAAGAAAAGAAAAAAGCTATGCGCTATGGTGAAAGCATGCTTAATTCTGCGGACAATAATGCTGACAAGGGTGGGAAGAGGAAGTGGGCTGGAACGAGAGGGAAGCCACACTCAGCATCACAATGGAAAGTGACAGAGGTGACACATAGAAACCAATGATATGTATCAAAAATCTCAAAAGTTACAATCAAAGGTACCTATGCACGTTATCATTATCATGCGGCCAAAGAGAATGATGCATAATATGGTTGTTGTGTAAACCTGTCAGTGCATAAACCGACTAAAAGAGTTTTATTTTCTATCTATATCACCATTCCTCATGAACAGTACATAGACGTGCACAAAATAATGATCAATGGCAACTAATATCCACATCCATGACAAACCTCAAATTCAGAAAGAGCTTTCTATTAGTTATTACGACAATTTGTTGCATTCATATGTGCTGAATTCGAGGCCCTGTTTACCCTGTTTAAATACAGGTGTACACAGGGTCTAAAACGTATTCAGCTTGTCCACTTTCGACCACTTCCAGAGGTAGTTGAAAACAGATTGCTTTCGTGGTGTAGACGCTCATGTTTTCGAATACGTTCGAACAGAGCAAAAGACCGCCTACTCTCCTCCTACTGATTGCGTAAACATTATGGGAAGCTCTCTAGCCAGACGGGATTTAAACTTTGTCGGCTGAAGACCCAAGTTTGGTTTGAAGACGAAAAATGTACCAAGCACAATGTTCGCTCTCTTTCTTCGTCGTCTTCGTGAGCGTTCATACGTAAATTGTGCAACCTTATTTTGTCCATAAAATCGAAAGATTTGAAAAAGCCCATACATTTACCCTCTCCTCGAAGAAATCAGGACAGAAGTGGTGGAAAGTGGACAAAAGACACGGATTAAAACACCACTGTCTCGTCTACTTGTGATCAGATTGACCAAAACGCATCTTTATTAAGTGTAAACAGGACCAAACATGCAATAATTCTGACATGTTTTGAAGACAGCTTTATATCTTTTTATTTTAGGAAAAGTTGCCATAATGAAACTTTAAAATGGAAAAAAAAAAAAAAAAAAAATGATTAAAACAAATACAGCTCTATTGGATGTTTCTTAATGAAGATAATTGCAGTTTGAACACTTACAATGTCGATGGTGCTAAGTGTCTAATTCACGCTAAGTGCTGCTCGCTTGGCATTTTTTTCTGGTTGCGAGAATTGAAAAAATGGGTAGAACGCAGCACTCATCGACAGGTGTGTTTGACTTAAAACGGCACTGCGCAGACCGATTGATATATAACATCAAAGTACTGCGAGAGTGATTCAAAAGCATATGGAGCTGTATGCTCTCTAATCGCTCGTGCGGTACTTCGATGTCATACACCGATCGATCTGTGCTGCACCACTTCAAGTCGAAAACACACCTAATTTCACTTTTTACCCAGCCGTCCAATCACAGTGGAGTAGGGGTGGGACAAATACCACAACAACCAACTGTCACATCCTGCTTGTACAATGACAAAGGAAGACAACAATAAACACAACAATGAACAAAATCATTTAAAACAATGGCCAGAGCAAGTTTTCTACACTATGTTGACATTTTTATATTTAGAAACAAACTATCTGAGAAATCAGATACTAGTAACCAGTGTTGGGGAAAGTTACTTTTAAAAGTAACGTGTTACAATATTGCATTAGTCCCTAAAAAAGTAACTTTGCATTACTTAGTTACTTTTTATGAAAAGTAATGTGTTACATTACTTTTGCGTTACTTTTTCTCACCTGGGCTTGGCTTACTTGTGCAAATGTAATGGCCCTTTCAAACCAAAAGTGAGCCTCAGGCTGAAGGAAATGCAAATTCACTTCTGTACAGTAGAGGGCGCAGCTCAAACATACCTTTCAGCTGAGCTGCCATTCTGGATCAAAGAAGAATAGGATGCAGGAGAAGAAAGTTCAACACTCTTACTTTGGCAATAAAAACAAAACAAAGAAAATGAAACACAAATGTCATGTTTAACTATTTTTTCTTATTTGTATGGTTAAATTGGATCATCGAAGGTCAGCAGCAAAGACATTGGTTAACAAAGTGAGATTAAATACATAAAGTATATTTGTGTTTTTTAACATTTGATTATTGCAGGTGTAACTCCTGCTGTTCGAACCACCCGCTCTAAGCGGGACTCGAACCCCGGTCCGCCTGCATGGGAGTCGGATTCTCTAACAAGGAGGCTAAAGATTGCAGCCTCTAGCGTGCCTCTTGAGATCAGGGGAGTGAGATTTACATGCACAGTTCTTACCAGCCTACATCCGTTATACTCATCACCCTAAACCTCACTCCCATCCGGGTCACGGCACCAATGTAACCCCTTCTGTTCGAACCACCCGCTCTAAGCGGGATTTGAATCCGGGTTCGCCGGGATGGGAGTCGGGCGCTCTAACAAGGAGGCTAAAGACTGAGCGCTAGAGTGCCTCTCGAGATCAGGGGAGTGAGGTTTACACGCACAGCTCTTACTGGCCAAATTCAACTGAAAAAAAAATGCTGCGTTGCCAAAGCACTCTTAAGTGCCCGCAGCTAGACATTTTCAGAAGAATGCCTGCCACTTTTAGTTGGCTACAATGTTCTACAATGCTGTCTACAACCAATGTCACAAAACTAAAAAACGGAGCAATTCCAATAAGGTCCTCACACCATCGGTGCTCGGGCCCTAATGAGAGAGAAGAAATGTGACAAAGCATAGAAAGAGTGTCTCATTGAAGTCAGCATCCATTTACACAAAGTTTTCTGGATTACAGCTGGCCAGATTCTGACCAAAGAGTGAAGATTTCCTGGATCTGAAGAGCAAAGGTGAGCTCCTCTATTCCCAGAGCGTCCCACTGCCTCCTCTCATGGCATCTGCTGAAATGTCACCACTCAGGTAATGAAACAATAAATCTTTTTGATATTTAGGAGAGTAAATATCACGAAGTAACCCTGATTTTTTGAAAAGGAAGAAATAGAAAGAAGATAGAAAAAGGTTGCTATTAATATTACAATACTAAAACTCAATATCAACAGCATAAACTCAATAAATAATGTGTAAAGCAACAAGTGAGTAAATGTGAAAAAGTTTTATGGTGAGCTCACTGCCACTGTAATAAATAGTTATTAATTATTTGTAAATGAATATAATAGTATAAATAAATGGACATTCTGTGAAATATACAGTTTTTCAGTCATTATACAAAAATATTTGACTGTGTAATGCAGAGGTAATATAAATGTTGGTATTCACTGATAAGTCATCATCATATTTGCATCTAATATCTATTGGTTTAAATTGATTTGTATAGTAGTGATCTTCTGAGTTCATTAACAACACAAAAGGAGCTGTGAGAAATTATTACCATTTGGTTTTGAGAAATGTTAGAGTAATTGTGGGCTGTAATGAAAGGTTCGAGAACCTCTCTCACATTTCCCGAAGTCCCAAGCGAAGGAGACGCTAAGATTAAATGCTATGAAAAGATAAAGGTGCAAATTAAACCAGAATGCCATTAATTTCCATGTTTCGTTTCTGGTAATGGCTACAATTTCAGTGACACTCTGGCTGACATGGCCTTGGCTCTTCGTTCCCATTACAAACTGCAATTATCTACAAATTACGCCTAGTGTCACTAGTGGTGTCAACAGCTTAAAACCCCAAACCCTACACATGAAATCCTACCGTTTAATAGAAAAACACTCATTAACGTAGGTGGGGAGTGTTTCTAACAGGCTCACAAGAGGAATCTCGCGTAGCAGTTCCCCTAATCGGTAAGAAACCACATTACCTTTATGAGACTTGACATGAGCAGAATCCGTTGGTATATTTTAACCACAAATGCTCATCTTGCACTGCTCTGTGATGCCCCACACATTATGTAATCACGTTGGAAAGGTCACATGTGACGTAGGCGGAAGTACCGATCTAGTGTCTACAAAGCGAACGTGGAAAGATTAAGCTAAACGCCCTTTACAAAAATAAAGGTAAAACAACGATGTCGGATGATTTTGAAGTTGGAGGAGTTTTTTGCCCTACGGTACTTCCGCCTACTTCACACGTGACCTTTCCAACGTGATTACGTAATGCGTGGCACATCGCAGAGCAGTGCATGATATACATATATATATATATATACAAATAAAGAAAATGACCAATCATTTCGCTAGATAAGACCCTTATTCCTCGTCTGGGATCGTGTAGAGCCCTTTGAAGCTGCACTGAAACTGACATTTGGACCTTCAACCCTGTTGAAGTCCACTAAATGAAGAAAAATCCTGGAATTTTCCTCAAAAACCATAATTTCTTTTCCAGTGAAGAAAGAAAGACATAAACATCTTGGATGACATGGGGGTGAGTAAATTATCAGGAAATTTTAATTCTGAAGTGAACTAATACCAATTGAGCATCGTTTAAAGCCACAGTATTGTTGCTGACCATGTCCATCCCTTTATGACCACAGTTTTCTCATCTTCAGACTATTTCACAAAGCTCAAATCATCTCAAACTGGTTTCTTAAACATGAAGTTCACTAACTTCAAATGGCCTCCACAGTCACCAGATATCAATCCAATGGAGCAGCTTTGGGATGTGCTGGAACGGGAGATTTGCATCATGGGTGTGCAGGCGACAAATCTGCAGCAACTGCGTGATGCTATCATGACAATATGAGAGCGAAATCTCTGAGGAATGTTTCCAGCACCTTGTTGAATCTATTTCACGAAGCATTAAGGCAGTTCTGAAGGCAAAAGTGGGTCCGACACGGTACTAGCAAGTGTACCTAATAAAGTGGCTGGTGAATGTATGTACATAGTGAAACACAATTACATTTTTTAGTTGTCACATTAGGTGAAAAGATCCAGTAAAGTCTCTTTCGTGATTAAATGTATATGGATAGCAGAGCATTCCTATATGGGAATCAATCTGGAAAGCTATTGCTCTGCACAACAACATTAGGTTTAGCTGCATGCAAATATGCCATATAGAAACAAGTATAAGTTTCTCATTTGGATTCACCACAGAAAAACAGTAGATGAATGAAAGATGGAATGGATAAGAGGTTTGTGGGACCTGGAGCTCTGTTAATGAGGCCAAAGGAGATAATCCTGCAGCAGAAGCCATTTGTGTGGGGAAAAGACTGCACTGCTTTTCTCGGGAGAGAACACACACAGTATGCAAAAGAGGGAATCTTGGAAGAAGATCCCTTCGGCACAAAGGGAAATTTCTGATGAGGGGTTCCTCTAACTGGTGAAATATGTTTCACAGTGGCAGATTCACAAAGACAATGCACATAATGCCAGACAAAAATAAATGAAATTACACAAGATGCCTTGTTGTGCATAAGAAAAATTATGTTTTGGAGAATTATGAATAGCTCCATAATACTGTGGGTGGAAAATATCAATTATAACATTTGCTTCTTTGTTGCAACTCCCTCTTGCACAATAAAAGAACAACTGAACTGTAGGAGCTCAGAGCTGCTGATAGTGATCAAAGCATGCTGGGAGAGATGCTTGTGTGTTGGGGGTCTTAACTGTAGTGCACAGGGGGTTAACACCAGTTCTGATTGGTCAAATGAAATATATCATGGTCATGGTAACAGTTGCTATTGCTTGGCAGAATGGAAAGGATTGATTACTGTGATGTGGAAAGGATTCACACCAGTTAACATTTCAATTGAGAACTGAGGCACGTAATCTGCTTTAAATACATCATCCCATAATGAGTGCAATCTCTTCCTCACGCCGAGGTTATTATTTCACTGTGTGCAGGAACAGTTTGGCAGCTCAATGAGAATTTGGCCGGTAACAGCATTTTAACATTTTCACAGCGTGACCTGGAAAACCTCTAGCAGCGGGTCTGTGTCACAGCAGAATTCCGGGGCAGGAATAGGCAAGGTTGTCGAGCCGTTTGCTCAACCTACAACCTGATTAATAGGTGCCATTAAGCCAAAGCCCAAAGCTGTGAGTTACAACAAACCAGCACCCATCTCGTGAACTCAGCCAATCCATTCACAGCAGACAGATTCAATGTTTCTAAGGCACTGGAACAGAAGGGACTTAAATGGGAATGCTGTGAAATAGAACACGGAGTTCTCAGACATTTTGACCACGGAAATCCTATGACTATTCCATGACCTTTCCAAAAAAATAAAATAAAATAAAATAAAATAAAATAAAATAAAATAAAATAAAATAAAATAAAATAAAATAAAATAAAATAAAATAAAATAAAATAAAATAAAATAAAATAAAATAATAAAAATTTAAATTAAATTAAAGGGACTGATGTGGTAGAAAGTGGGTGTTATTCTTTAGTTCCAGAACCGAACCTGTAAGGCACAATATTGCCATCATATAAAAATAAAATGCCATTTTTATAATTTTATCCCTTTAAAAAAATCAGTGTTGCTTCATTATGTACAACAAAAAAAAAAAAGAATAAATACAGCTATTAAGTATTTAAAAGCTCAGTTAAAAAGTCACAGATGGTTAGTTTTTTTTTTTTTTTTTTTTTGTTTCAAGCTGAAATAAAGAATGATGGAAAGCCTTTAAAATACACGCTGCCTTCACTTACCCAGCATGCCCTTTAATATAAGATTAAGCAGTAGACCAACAAAATAATTTGTTTACCGTTCTTTTTTTAATTTAAAAACACAATCTTAGTAAATGAAGGGAAAATACAAGTAGAAGTGTGTGTGTGTGTGTGTGTGTGTGTGTGTGTGTGTGTGTGTGTGTGTGTGTGTTTGTGTGTGTGTGTGTGTGTGTTAAAATACTGTGAAATGTGCAGTACAACTGCAAGTAAACTATTCAAAGGTTAATATTCCCTTGAAAAGTCTGTGGCACTTGTTTAATCAAACCATAATAGCAGCATCGGGTTAAACAATGGCATGAGTCTCGGAGTGGACTATCTGTTCATCCAATTACTGGAAATGGGTGGTGTTCGGAAAACTTTAGAAATACCCAGAATTGCAGTGCATGTAATGCCATGTAGCATATTCAAATCTCATTTTAAATATGATTTTTGAGTTTTAATTTAAAAACACAACAACAAATGATGTTTGAAGTCACTAACATTTTAATGCACACAAGCGAGAATGAGATTTTAACTTTTGAGATTTTCAGTGAATAACTTAAATTTTGACCTTTTCCTCACCAATAAATAAATAAAAATATAATATAAAAATAGTCAGACTATTGTATTATATTAACAGAAGACTGAATACACTGCACAAGTCATATAAACAAATTTTAATGGATTTTTAAAGGAGTTTTTTGTCCTTTCTGGAGCTTTACAGCCATTGGTCAAAATAGAGTGCAACAGTGCCCGTCTATTTTTTCAGCGGCGCTGGTTCCGGAAGTATTTTTTCCATTGATTTCTCCCATAGGGATTTCAAAAAAAAGTCTTCGTTAAAGGGTTATAAGCCATTAACCCAGCCAATCAGCTACAAGGTGAATCATAACATTACAAACTTTCGATTTGAAGCAAAAAAGTATTCGGACAAAAATACAAAAGTACAAGACTGTGTACTTAACAGCTTTAGTGAGTGAAAGAACTACAATCCCATGAAGCATTGCAAACAGCATAACTGAATTAAAAACAATGGAGAAACAGAAAACTACTCATTTAAAAATTGTTAATATATTTAACAACAATATATTTTAAGTTTATTGCAAAATTTGCTTATATATTCAAATATTTTAGTATTTTGAGAGCGTAGGAAGGCCGACTCGATTATGTCATTCGTAGTACTTCATGGGAGTGGGCAGAGCTAAAGGGCTCTTTTAGTGCATTTTGCTTGTTTCGACTCTCTGATTAGTGGAATTTTCTGTATAGAATCATGGGAAATGTAGTTTTTCACCACAAATTCTGCTGTTAAACACGATTATTTTAATTTTAAATCATGATTATTTGATTATAAGCTAACGGCTTCAATGGATTCAACAACTACTATCGGTTAACAACCTCTTAGCTCACAGTAAGGTTTATAAATTAGCGTTAAAAATCAATTTCCCTATGGAGAAACTGAATGGAGTTTTTACTTCCGGAACCTGGCTGTTGTACTCTATACATTTATGATGTGGAAATGAGCAGCCTGAATATTCTACTAAATAACTTCTTTTGTGCCCCCCAGAAAGATGAAAAATCAATGTTTTGAGCAACAGCAGAGTAGATGATGACAGAATTTTCATTTCTGCATAAACTATTCCCTTCTCAAATACACGTACATACTAAAATAAACATATTCTGCAGTCAAAAGTCATATTCTGAGATCAAAGGCTGCATACAAAAACACACAACTTCCTGCAGTATTTTAAGGGATACTGTCTCACTGATAACGACAACATGTGAAATCAATCTTACCTTTGCGATCTGCACGCACCAGTTGAGCAGCAGCTGGGAGCCGATGTTCTCCTGGTGCTCATGAACATAGTCCAGCAGACAGCCGTGGGGCATGAGCTGAGTTACCAGCTGAAGAGTGGGACTCAAGCAGACCCCCAACAGACGCACTAGATGAGGATGCTCCATGCTGGCCATGATCAGTGCCTCCTGGTGGCCAGAGACAGAAAAGATCAGGTCACTGCTGCATTTTGAATTATGGGTGGCACTTCCGGTTTGGGGAACTTCCACTCTAAAAGACTGAAACAAATCATTTCAAATAAAAAGGTTGCGTGACAAATAATTTTGACTGAATGAGCTGTTAATTTTCCTTCATGTTTTTTTTTTTTTTCAGATGTCAGAAGAGTAACGTAACGCTTGGTATTTTACTGTGGGTTAAACTGTCTCACTCAATTAGCCATATGTTTCAAAAGAAAAGAAAAAGCCTTCATAAATGCACATAAATTATACACATATTTATGCGTTACAACAGAGACAGGGATGAATATGGATCCTTCATGAGTAGCTCTGCATCTGCTTGCCTGCTTATATATGTGCACAGATAACAGAACACACAAACACGCACAAAGGAATTCCCAGGAAATCACAGTCAGCCGCAGCACATGAGGCCGCGTTTTGATGGCTTTTTAAAGGAGCCTGACCTCTCCCTGAATCTCGGGACAGCAAGAGAGAGAGAGAGAGAGCGAGAGAGAGAGAGAGAGAGAGAGAGAGAGAGAGAGAGAGAGGGACAACAAGAAGGAAAGGAGATGTACTGATGTGACTTCTCGCTGTTATTGGACTCTTCTCTCTGCAGAGTGCTACTTTCCTACATTTAAAGTCAAGATAAATGACATTCACAACTCTTTTTACATCTGTAATGTGATGAATTTAAGTATATTAAAACTGAATATTTAAAAAGACCTGAATGTGAGCCATCACAAATGGAAAGTATGGTTATTAAAATTAAATAACACATTTATTATTATTATTATTATTATCATAACATGTATTATGCTAACATTAACTGAAACTTTAATTACTTCTGTATTTATTATAGTAATTGTTAATCAGAGGTTGGGTTAAATAAAACTGTCCAGCACGTTGGGCAAACATTTAACCCAACAGCTGGGTCAAAACAACCCAATCCCTGGGTTTGTCTATTTTCAACCCAACTTGGGTTGTTTTTAACCCAGCATTTTTTAGAGAGTACTGATTCTAAACTTTTGTGTATTTGGTTACTGGTTAACATCATTCAATAGTCAGCCAAAGACCTTTTTCAGAGGTGAAAATATCATATTTTAATAAAATATAACAAGGGTAAACATTTTTTATTGGAATAACATGCACCAAATTATACACAATTAAGACCAGTAATGTGTATTTAGAAAGTAAATATGATTAAGTTTGATTTTTTCTCAAGTTCTCAACATTTCTCAACATTATAGTGGTTTATTAAGATACTCACATCCATAAACTCCACATTGGCTTTAGGTCCTGTACTTTCATTGAGGATCTTTATAGCCACTGGAATCTTCACTGTTTCCCCTTCTGGAACCCAGATTCCCTTATAAAGAAGACATCAGAGTCGTCAATAACACCTCAAATCATATAAAACCACAAATGCTGATAGACACCCCAATGCACAATAAACTTAGAAGTGCTACCTTATAGACCATGCCAAATGCTCCACTTCCCAGAATCTTGACCCTCTTGAGCTCAGTTTCCTTCAGTATCCGCAGCTGAGCCTGGTTTGGTGCTGTACCGCTGGGTGTCAACGGCTCCACCAACTGCTTAAACAAAGTCTTAGATCAGTCACAACTTTTCAATTCACAAATACACAGAGCTCCAAAACAAGCTCTTAGAAGTTACATTTAACCATATTTTTGGGATTAAATTTGTTTATGCAATAGTTATTGGGCCTCAAGAGGGAAATAAAAGATGTTACTGGATATTTGGAGAGTAAACAGTTGTGAAGGGAACCAAGCTTGTGAAGATGAGACGGGTAGAGAAGAAGGAAAGGTTGAGAAGGATGAATAGAGACTTAATTGCATATTACAAAGTGGCATTTGTAGTTTCATTAGGGCTGGAGCTGGCTTGCAAGAAAGAAAGAAAAAAATGTGTGTGTGTGTGTGTGTGTAGTAGTAGTAGTCTTGGGCTCATTTAGTATTTTGTGCTCAACAATAAACAGATTGTAGACCTGTGGGGAAAAAAGAGACAGTGTTTTTCAGCTAATTCGACTGTTAGGAAATTAAAATGTAAATTATTATTAATGTAAACAGTGGTGTGAGTGTTGGATCTAACTGACAACCAGAAGATTGCAGGTTCAAAAGATTGATCCATGAGCTACCGTCACTGTCTCTCTGACCAGAAAACTGGCAGATTATTAATTTTTGGTTGAACTTTAATCATATTCATATTATTCCACACTTATGAATTTTTTTTTTTTTTTTTTTTTTTTTTTTTTTTTGTGGAACCCAAATGGAGAACTTTAGCAGAATGTCTAAAGTGCTCTTTTCCAGCTGATACAACTAGGTTGCTATCGATCGGAGTAAAAAATATAAATAAATAAATAAATAAATAAATAAATAAAAATAACAATAAAATATATAAAAAAAATAATATTTTAAATAATAATAAAATAATAAAACAAAACAATTGGAGTAAAAATAAAATAAAATAATAAAATATAATATAATAATATAAAAAATAAAATAAAACAAAACTAAATAAATAATAAAACAAAACTAAATAAATAAAATAAAACAAAACAATTGGAGTAAAAATAAAATAAAAAAATAGAATAAAATATAATAAAATAAAATATAAAATAAAATAAAATAATAAAACAAAACAAAAAATTGAATAAAACTAAATAAAAAAAACATATATATTTAAAGTTATGCGGACTATACAGAAGTGCAGCGTGAACGTTCTGCTAAACCTCTGTGTTCCACAGAATAAAGAAAGT
Organism: Mylopharyngodon piceus; assembly: GCA_039654765.1. Classification (NCBI taxonomy): domain Eukaryota; kingdom Metazoa; phylum Chordata; class Actinopteri; order Cypriniformes; family Xenocyprididae; genus Mylopharyngodon; species Mylopharyngodon piceus. The sequence goes on along the minus strand of CM077440.1, from coordinate 17,275,481 downwards.
TTTATGGGATTTGAAAGACATAAGTTGAATAAATGATTATATTTAGGGTGAAATATTCATTTAACTTCAGTTTTCTCCAGGGTAATTGTCCCTGTAATAAGTGCACCAAGTACACTGAAAAAGTATTTGCTAAATGACACCTTAGTTGTTGCTTTTCTGAATTGAGGTATTAATTTCAATTCAATTCACATTAATTTGTATAGCGCTTTTCACAATACATATTGTTTGTTTCAAAGCAGCTTTACAGAAAATGCATGTCAACATTACAATTTAGAGTAATCTGTTATCAGAGGTGACTGTGTCCAAATTATGTAATTTCAGAAATGTACATATACAAATCACGCAGTAAGCGAACAATCTATTAATTTAAGGCAGAAACAATGAGCTCATTGAAGTAATGAATACATGGTAACAATCATTAGGATATATTAAGCCCTTGATAGCAGCTAAAATAACAAACTTTAGTGCCTGGTTGCATGGTTCTGATTTATGAGAAGAAAGACCTTATTTATGTTCTTACTTATGAGAAGGTACCTCTCAGCACACCCTATATACAGCCCACTCAGAACGTTCAATCTTAGCTAATGAAAAGGCATTTTTATAGTGACATTTTAACAATCTGTAAACATGTAAATTTGGTTATCCATTATTCAGGACTAACTATTAATTTAAGTGACCAATCACAGCACAAAAGAGAAGGCTGTCACTTGTTTTTATGGAAGTGTGGACTGAACAAACACAATGTGGAGCTGTCCATCTCTGTGGTGCTGAAACACAGCATTAGAGGGAGCTGTCCAGATATGTGGTGCTGAAATAAGCATGTGTCAAACATTCACGGTGTATGGGTAGATTAATATTATAGAGCTTTCATTTCTGCTGAAAGGAGGGTTTCATGTTCAATATAACTATCAACAGAATTTCAACTCTTCCCTCAGCGTTTATACAGTAAAGCACATACAATGGAAGATGCATTCAAACGGATTTAAAGCAGAAATGTGCAGCTTGTATTTTGTTATGCCAATTTTATTAATTCTTTAGTGTGAAAATCATCTGTAAAGAAAGCTACACTTTCAAAACAGTGTGTATTTCAACATTTCTGAGGTAATCGGCAAACATTCGGGTGGTCTAGACCTCTCCTTTTCTTATTCTTATTCAGAAACGCATCACTTTCTACTTGAACAGAGGTCTCAGGTTTGCTAAAACGGGTTTCAGGATTCTAGTGCGTGAGTGTCTCTGTCAGCTTTTGGATACAGGGCATCTTCTCAAGCTGACAGCTGTCTATAACACTGTTGCTCCACCTGCAAATTATCCAAACCAGCATAGACAGGCCATGTTTTTTAATAGGCTGCACAGTCATTCAGGGCAACAGGGCTATGCATTAACCCAACAAACCTGCCACACATTTAAGCAGGGCCCTCCGCTGAATACTTTATGTGCTGTATGCTGGGGAATTTTTAAGCATGCAGCTTACCAAGAAACAAAACGAAAAAGAAATGAAAAAGCTGTGGAAAGGGAAGGAAATCGATGCAACGTGACAGACAGAAGAGACAAGAGATATGATGCATAATGTATGGAATGTTTCTGTTTTAGTCAGTGCTTACTGATTTAAATAAGCGTATATGAGAACAGGCCTCTCTTACCTCAGTCTCCAGGAAACGACGTAAAGCTCTCTTCTTCTTAATGCTCTTTCGGCGGATGTAAACGGCCACACCAAGAGCTATGATGACCATCACAAAGAGAGCCCCGATTAACCCAGCTGCAATCAGAGGAGTCCTGGAAGATCAAAAGAAAAGAAGTTGTAATGCTATGAGTGCTTTTTCCCCCAAACCAACTGAGCAAAACCCCCACCTTGCATCGCACTAATGCTATAGAAAATATTATTATTTACTTTTTATTTTATTTTATTTCATTTTATTTTATTTTATTTTATTAGTTCATTATTTCATTTCATTTTATTATTTTATTTTTTTACTTCATTATTTTATTTTATAAGTTTGTTATTTTATTTTATTTTATTTTATTTTATTCGTTCATTATTTTATTTTATTTTATTTTATTTCATTTTATTTATTTCATTTTATTTCATTTTGTTTTATTTTATTTATATCCTTTATGTACATCGAATATTATTATTTGACTTTTTTAATTTAATTTATTTTATTTTATTTTTATTAGTTTATTATTTTATTTTATTTGTTCATTATTTTATTTTATAAGTTCATTATTTTATTTTATTTTATTTTATTTTATTAGTTCATTATTTTATTTTATTTCATTTTGTTTTACTTTATTTATACCCTTTATGTACATCAAATATTATTATTTGACTGTTTTTTATTTTATTTATTTTAATTTATTTTATTTTATTTTTATTACTTCATTGTTTTATTTTATTTTATTAGTTCATTATTTTATTTTATAAGTTCATTGTTTTATTTTATTAGTTTATTAGTTTATTATTTTTACTTTATTTTATTTATACACTTTATGTACATCAAATATTATTATTTGACAGTTTTTAATTGTATTTATTTTAATTTATTTTGTTTTTATTAGTTCATTGTTTTATTTTATTTTATTAGTTCATTATTTTATTTTATAAGTTCATTGTTTTATTTTATTAGTTTATTAGTTTATTATTTTTACTTTATTTTATTTATACACTTTATGTACATCAAATATTATTATTTGACAGTTTTTAATTTTATTTATTTTAATTTATTTTGTTTTTATTAGTTCATTGTTTTATTTTATTTTATTAGTTCATTATTTTATTTGTTTATTTTTTTTTTATTTTAATTTTATTAAATTTTATTTATATTCTTTATGTACATCTTTTTTTTTTTTTTTTTTTTTTTTTTTGTCCTTGGCCAAAGCTGCATTTTTGAAAGCTCTTACCTGTCCAACATGCCAACACAATCTTGTACTCGGGGTCCAGTACATCTGCAACACAGACAATCATTCTAAAGTTAAAATCAACATATTTGTGTTATATTGCAACAGACTGGTAGATTAAAGTATTTATACACCATAGTAGTACTTCTTATACTGCATTTAATTTATTCAGATAAATAAAAAAGTACAAAATGAGTATCATATATATATATATATATATATATATATATATATATATATATATATATATTATTACTGTATTAGAGCAATGATAATGATCTAATAAACTCACAACGACAGAAATGTGACAGACATGTTTTTTGTGAGATTCCTTCATCCAAAAAAAACAAGAAAAAAACAAAAGTGTTTTGAGCAGTAAATTATCAGCGAACATGCATGACACTCCTAAAGTGACTATTACAAACTAAACATTCAAGCTACGTGTTAATAATTTTGCATATTACTGGATCCAAGCAGTTCATGTAATTAAGAAATTTTAGTGTTTAATGTTAAAGACGTTTTTTTTGTCCAGTGAAAAATTTTAGCACTGTGTTGGCGACACTTGATGTCCAGTGTAAAATCTGGGTCTGCAGCAAAACCAGTTGCGAACCACTGATCTGGAGTCAGAAACCTGTTCTCTCCGCTCTCAAATCCCCCAGGCCCATGTGTCTAAGACTGAATGCGGTAACCACGACGGCTTTACCCACATGGGCAATTAGGTTAGTGCTCTGGGCATATTGTGCTTGATGCAGTTAAAGAAAGAAAAGAAGCTTACAAATAGATTTAAGTGCAAACACAAGCAAGCAGTCTTACCCCTGGGTGCAGTTGGGGTGGCAGGGATGGCACTCGTTGTTGGTCTCAGCATATTTGAAGATGAAGCTGTTTGCTCCCTGCAGACCATCAGGGCATTTCTCCACACAGTTGGGTCCATCTTTCAGATGCAAGCACTTTACGCAGTGATCTGGACCCTGTAATGAGACAAAAGCGAAAGATAGAAGATTAGGAAATGTGTCTCTAGAGAATGAAGCACTGTTTAAAAAATGGAAAGGAAACATTTAGTTAAATAAGCACAGTCATGTAATATCATTTCAAGGATGCATCAATTATTTTGTATCTTCATACAGTTCAAACACATTCAACTACAAAAACCACATCTTATGAAGTTCAAAAGGACTTTCTGGTCCCTATAGATACAACTCAGGTCTCTCAGGTCTCTCCTTCAATGTTCAAAAGCTATGATTTTTTAATATTTTTGAAGTCTCTTATGCAGTAAAAATACAATAAAAACTGTAACATTGTGAAATATTATTGCAAATGAAAATACCTGTTTTCTATTTGAATATATATTAAAATGTAATTTATTTCTGTGATGCAAAGCTAAATTTTTAGTCTTCATTGTCACGATCATTCAGAAATCATTCTAATATGCTGATTTGCTGCTCAAGAAACATTTCTGATTATTATCAGTGTTGATAATGCTGTGCTTCTTAATATTTTTGTGGAAATCGTGATCAAGATTACTTATTGAATAGAAAGTTTTTTTCAGTTTTAGCATTAATTTGAAATAAAAATCTTTTGTAAAATTATAAACATTTTTACTGTCACTTTAGATCAATTTAATGCATTCTTGCTGAATAAAAGTATTAATTTCTGAACGGCAGTGTAAATGGCATTTTTTCACTTGATTTACCAAAAAAAAAAAAAAAGGTCTTAACCACGCTGTATTACACGGTTGTATATTATCTAATACGGTCTGACAATGATGCATTTTGAATAAGGCTACAGACAGGATTTAATATTGAGACTGTACGTAGATAGCTTAAAGGGTTAGTTCACCCAAAAATTGAAAATTATATCATTAATTACTCACCCTCATGTTGTTCCACACCCATAAGACCTTCGTTCATCTTCAGAACACAAATTAAGATATTTTTGATAAAATCTGATGGCTCAGTGAAGCCTCCATAGACAGCAATAACACTCCCTTTTTCAATGCCCAGAAAGCTACTAAAAACATATTTAAAACAGTTCATGTTACTACAGTCTGTCAACCTTAATATTATAAAGCGACGAGAATACTTTTTGTGCACCAAAAATAACAAAATAGCGACTTTATTCCACAATATCCAGTGAAGGGCATTTTCAAAACACTGCTTCACGAAGCTTCGATTCTTTACGAATCTTTTGTTTCGAATCAGTGGTTCGGAGCGTGTATCAAACTGCCAAAGTCACGTGAACTATTGAAGTTTCAAAACACTTATGACGTAACGAAGCCTCGTTTACTGAAATCATGTGATTTTGGCGCTCTGAACCACTGATTCGAAACAAATGATTCGTAAAGATTCAAAGCTTCATGAAGCGGTGTTTTGAAATCGCCCTTCACTGGATATTGTGGAATAAAGTCGCTATTTTGTTATTTTTGGCGCACAAAAAGTATTCTCGTCGCTTTATAATATTAAGGTTGAACCACTGTAGTCACATGAACTGTTTTAAATATGTTTTTAGTAGCTTTCTGGGCATTGAAAAAGGGAGTGTTATTGCTGTCTATGGAGGCCTCACTGAGCCATCGGATTTGATAAAAAATATCTTAACTTGTGTTCCGAAGATCAACAAAGGTCTTACGGGGGTAGAACAACATGAGGGTGAGTAATAAATGACATAATTTTCATTTTTGGGTGAACTAACCCTTTAAATTGTTTCTAATCAATATCACTCTGTTTCTTGTTATATGCAGTCTGGAGCTGTGATGAGATGAAGATGCAATCGACTTGTTCGATGACAAGGTTATCAAGTTTTAATTGAAGCAAAACAAAAATCAAGAAACTAATATAGGGTCTCACTTGGCTTTTATAGGCTCTTACCGGGCCATGGCAGGTCAAACTTTTCTCTCCGGCTTTTTCACACTGGCTGTCACACTCAACACAAACGGAGCCATTGGCGTACTCTCGAACATCCCTTGAACAGATAAGGAACAATGTGTTATGAGCCATTTATTTGATATATAATTTATTTACAGCATGTAGTGTACTTTTTTTTTTTTTTTTAAGTACATACCAAAATGCATTGAATGCTTTTTTTTGAGTAATATGACTAATATGCACTGTTTGGATGGCATTGAAGGACTTTTCACATTGCGACCAGGGGCTAGTGTGATTAACTCCAAATCTAGGTCAATTATTTAAACAGACATACAAGAAAAGCCATACAAATCCATGAAAGTGGAAACATCTTAAGGAGCTGTCAATACTACTTTCATCTGTTGCTGTTGTTGATAGTTTCATTGAGAGTATTAGAAAAGCGCAAAGGAGGAAAGCTTGTCGATTAAAGGTGCAATGTGTAAATTGGGAGGATCTTTTGACAGAAATGCAATATAATATACATAACTATGTTTTCAGTGGTGTATAAAGACTTTACATAATGAACCATTATGTTTTTATTACCTTAGAATGAGCCATTTCTATCTACATACACCGTGGGTCCCCTTACATGTTAAGTCGCCATTTTGTGCCAGCATGTTTCTACAGTAGCCCTAAATGGACAAACACTCTACAGAGCGCGTTTCATCACTATGTTGTTCTTCTTCTAAATCGTTGGTGTTTTTAGAGGCAGCTTGCATTGTCACTACGTTGAATACGCACTAAGAAGAAGTAGTAGTAGTAGTAGTAGTAGTAGTAGTAGAAGTAGTAGTCGTCGTCTGGTTTATTAGAAGCAGAGACCGTTCTTTGTTAGAAGAAACATCATTGCTTGACTGACTAACATACTCTCTGCTGTCTCAGATGACATCTTTGACTTGTGTTGGCCAGACGGCCACCGTAGCTTCTCAATTCACATGAAAGGGAGGGGTGAGCTGCCGTTGGTTGCAGTTCGCAACCTCACCACTAGATGCCGCTAAAATTCACACACTGCACCTTTAAGGCCTGAAAGAAGCATCTAAGAAGTGAACTTAAGAACTTACACTGTAAAGATTGGGAATAATTGTTCTTCTGCTGCTCCTGTAAGTTACGGGGTACCTCAGGGCTCTATTTTAGGGCCGTTGCTTTTTTCTCTATACATGATTCCACTGGGATATATTTAATAAATTTGGCATTTCATATTAAAGTTATGCTGATGACACACAGTTGCACCTGCCTTTCAAAGCAGGAAATAATGCAGCTGAAAAGTCTTTGCTGAATTGATTTGAGGAGGTGAAATGTCAGATGAACTCGAATTGTTTAATGTTAAATGATAAAAAGACTGAAATTGTGCTTTTTTTTTTTCTCGTCCAAAAACGAGTCTGGGACAGTTTTCATCCTATGTAAAAAGTCATGCCACTAACTTGGGCATTATTTTTGAACAAAAACGATGCCATGTTTTCAGACCTTGAATAATGCAAAGAAAACATGTTCATATTCTTTTATAAACAACATGATACTAATGTTTTAACAGAAGTTAAAGGTGCAGTAAGGGATTTCTGAGAAAAGCTGTTGATATTTGAAATCACCAAAACAAACACACCCCTATCCAAAGGGTTCACACCCCTATCTTGATAGCTCCGCCCCCAAATTAACTACAAGTGTGTTTTGGTGCTCTGCCCGATCCATTTTCAACACTGTTTCTCAGGAATCGCTTCCTGCACCTTTAAGAAATCAATATTTGGTGAAATAACCCTGCTTTCCAATTACAGCTTTCATGTGTCTTGGCATTCTCTCTACAAGTCGGTCACATTGCTGTTGGGTTACTTTATGCCACTTCTGGCACAAAACTTCAAGCAGCTCGGCTTTGTTTGGCGGGTCGTGACCTTGTGTCCTTCCTCTTGATCACATTCCAGAGGTTTCAATGGGGTTCAGGTGACAGGTCTGGAGTTTGGGCTGACCATGACAGGGTCTTGATCTGGTGGTTCTCCACCCACACCTTTATTGGCCTGACTGTGTGGCATAGAGCATTGCCCTGTGGGAAAAACCAATCCTTCGAGTTGGGGAACACTGTCAGAGCAGAAGGAAGCAAGTTTTCTTCCAGGATAAACTTGTACGTGGCTTTGTTTTCTTTGCATTATTCGAGGTCTGAAAACATGGCTTTTTTTGTTGTTGTTGTTTTTGTTGTTGTTTTTTTTGACCAGTTGTCATTTTCTGCAAATAAATGCTCTAAATGACAAATTTGAAAGAAATGTCAGTAGTTTATAGAATAAAATAAAAATGTTCACGATAATCAGACAAATACATATAAATAGTAAATCCAGAGAAAATGCTAATTTTGCAGTGGTCTCTTAAGAATTTAAGAATAGCTCTAAGAAAAAAATTATTCATTCTTGAATGAAAGAGACACTGTATTTGCAAACAAAATCCTAACATTGGACATTTTGCCTGTTTTTTTCAAAGCCTGTTTCCATTTCAGCCTGCCAGAAAAACATGAGAGTCTGTCTTTTCCTTTGAGTTATAAATAGCATTAAAAGCATTTTGATCTCTTGATCTTGATAGTCTGATCATGATTGTCATAATGCAAATATATCTTTGGAGGCAGGGGCCTATCTGAACAGATCTGCATTTGAAAACACAATCATATTAACACAACTGCAAGCTAAAGTGGTTTAAGAAATAGAAGACCATTTTTTTTTAGAAAAAGAAAAAGAAAAACTTAAAAAGCTATGCACATGAGCAAAGTGACACCACAAATTATTTGCACACATACTCACCCATAATATAAGTTACAGGACTTGACACATGTCCTTCCTCGGCTAAAGTATTTGCATGAGAGACACTGTTCTGGACCGGGACCCCAGCATCCTGCTTCCGAACACAACGGATCACAAACCATCCGCTCTTTAGCTGAAAAACAAAAATAAATAATAATAAGTTAAAAAACAGTAAACAAACAGAAAGAAAGAAAACACAGCAATTACGTAATTCGTCTGAAACTTTAATATCTCTATTCTGCAAGTGTGGTAGTAAATTCATGGTGGCTTGAGTACATTTGTAGACTATTTATTATTCATTTTTTAGAAAGCATGTCAAGTTTCTTGACAACAGCTAAAAGGGGAATTATGAAACTCTTGACAGGTAATGTTTCGGTAAGTTTTGGTAAGCCCTGGCTGAAACAAACCTAACCATACAAGTTTTTCTCAATTTCAGAAATGTCTCATTTTTTCCCCGTTTTAACAATGCCCACATAATAGCTCAAATTAAATTGTACATTTTTTAAACAATATGTATTCAAAAGGCACAAAAAAAAGTTTTAATTTGTGCATAAAGAAATAAATGTGCCCAACTGCAACACTGAAGGGGGATTGGTTACACTTTATTTTAAGGTGTCCTTGTTACAGTGTAATTACTGGTCAAGTACTGAGTAATATTAATTAACTACATGGACTTACTCTAGGGTTAGGGTTTGGAGTAGTGTTTGGTTTAGTGTTAGTTGCTTGTAATTATGCATAATTTACTGTTATTACTGTAGTAAGTGTAACATGTAACAAACATTGTAAAATAAAGTGTTACCAGGGGATTTTGTTACTGCCAAGCAATGTCGATCATCTTTAAATGGACAAATATGTGCTGGCAAAATGAGTCTGAATGCACACGGGCTAATTTCGAGCTACAAGCAAAACAAACGAAAAATGTAAATTTTGGTCAAATTTGAGGTTTTCACAAAAATTTGTTCATTAAGCCCTCATCTAGTGATCCCAATGCTCCAAATAGCAATTAAGCATCTAAAAGTATCTTTATTTGTATGTTTTCTGAGTACCTTTCCTTGCCATTTTTCTCTGCTCGCTTCTGGACGACTGGCGCTTCCCTCAGTATAAGTTTGGTATCGTTTTAAAGCACATCATTCCAACTTTGTGAATATTCATAGCAAATTCTTGATGGCATGAGTCTGAAGCAATGAAATATGATTTTCAAACTCATGCTGATGTAAACAAAATGATCTTACTCGCTCTGACTGACAGATCCGAAGCGCGCGCACAAAGACGCCTCAGACAGCGCACGATCCCGATATACACATATAAACAGAATTATAGTATTCCAAATTATCTGTCTTGGTGAGTTATGTCTTAAATGAACGTTTGGTTAACTGTTGGGGAAAAACATCTGCCAAATTTGGTAGTATTAACAGGGATTTTAAGGTATGGTTGCTAGGTGATTTTGTTTTGAAAACTTCAGAAAACTTTAACTTGATTATAGCTCAGTCATTTTTTGTTGGATTCCGACAAATCAAACATCATTTTGAAGGGTTTTTTTAAAAGAGAACGTGAAAATAATATTAACTCATTTTTGACAATTTGCTCATTCTGACTCCTTTTGCCAGCACTGGTCACATATGTTTCAAATTCACCAACCAACCACATAAGACAGTTATCCTTGCTCCAAAATAGGGTTTGTAAAAACATTGTCCTTCATGGATAAACACATTGTGTGTGTGGAAGCACTGTGGGTGTCTGTCTGAGCTGTTGGTCAGTTGTGTAGATTAGTCCGCTTTGATCGATGGTGTGGAAAAGAGGCTAATGAATGAGACGGCGAACAGAGCCATTGATCCCTCACGCTACAGACTTATTATCACACTAATTATATCCAGCTTGGCGGTGTGCACTGGAAATGGCTCTCCGTCTGTTAACATCTTCATTAGCCCCACAAGTTTAACTTTCACAACTAACATCTTACTTCAATGGCCTAGTTTCAGTTTTAGGCTATCTAGACTCAGTTTGTGGCATAGAGAGTTGTCATTTAATGAAAAAAAGCTATTTTTTGCATTTATTTGATCAAAAATACAGTAAAAACAATAATATTGTGAAATATTATTACAATTTAAAATAAATGTTTACACTTTAGTTTAGGGTTCAATTCTCACTATTAACTAGTTGCTTATTAGCATGCATATTACTAGGATATTGGCTGTTTATTACTACTTATAAAGCAGATATTAATGCCTTATTCTGCATGGCTATATTTTACATCCCTTAATCCTACCCAGGGCTTGACATTAACACCCGCCAACCCGCCAAATGCGGGTGTATTTCAGCAGTGGCGTGTAACGCAGTCACTCCTACTAGTCACTTTGGCGGGTTGAATTTTATATATAATATATACATTTTTCAATTGTAGTCTTTTAAAAAGGCATCTGAAATAATTAACTAAGTGCAACGTAGTGTTGTCAAAAATATTGATTTTTCGATACTGATAACTGAAATATCAGAAGCAGTGATATTTCACATCTTTCCAATACTCATTTTCTGCAGAATAGATACACCATACCAGCTGCTCTTTCTCTCTCTCTCATCTCTCCGACAGCAAGTTGACACACAAACCTGTCTCCCCTCACTCACTCATTTCATTTGCTCCAGATGAATATTGTTGGTGTTACAGGGCTTGGCGTGGGATTGCACGTATTGCACATAATTTTACTCATTCCGGCAGATTTTGCGCTCACACCGAAAGTGCGGCACATAAAGCCGCCTCGCAGGTCTAAATTGAGTTATCTTTCACTGCTCATTGCACTTAAACAGTCAAATACACACAAAATAATGTCAAAATGCTGGTCTTGGCGAGTATTCACATAAACACAGTCAGTTATGTTTTAAGTGAAAGTAAACAGTTGAGAAAGAAAATGCAAGTGTAACAGTATAATGGATCCGTGCGTCAGCTCTTAAAGTGACAGCAGCCTAATATACCTGCTGCCAAATTGTGTGATAACGAATGTGTGATAAATGCTGATATGGGGGTATAAAATAAATTATTTGATAACTCATAATGGTCTAAATCTTTTTGGGGCAAAAACACTTGACTAAAAATACAAGTGGACAGGGAAAGAAAAACTGGTAACACTATAAATGAATAACAATATAATATTCTGTTTCCTCATGGCTTGAGCAGAACTGCAAGTGTATGATTCTCTGTTCCCTTATATCAATTACAAAATTCAATAAGACTGTTAATTGAATTGGTTGTATTTGTAGCAACTAAATTACAGAATCTGATCCTCAATTTTCAGTCTGATTAAAGTCTGTTTTTGAGACTCGCCGGTCTGATATGGAAGCATTTCAAACAAATGCCTCACTACTGGATGCCAAGATTTTCATTCCTGCTTCAAACATGACATCTTATTTAAATCACAGTTACTGAACAGATGGAGGTGTAGATGAGTCTGAGATTGAACGACACTCACTACACTCCCTGGGGTCTCTGTTGTTCCTGATCACAGCTCTCTGGGTGCTGGTGCGGAACAGACCGGTCCAGTTCACTGTATTGTAGTAGCAGAGCTGGCTGTTGTTGGTCATGTAGACGTTACCGGCGCTGATCTCTCTCAAAGACTGGAACTGCAGTGAAGAGATCCAGCTCTGCTTCAGGATCAGCAGAGAAATACCACTGAGAAAAAAAAGACACAGACAGCAAAGTCTGCTTCACTCTTCTTCACATTAAGGCAGGATATAATTGAAGATGTCTCTGATAAATGACAACAATGCTACAGGAACTATTTTAAGTGCCACATCCAGAGGGAGTGAACATTTTTCACTTGGATCTAATGTGATACAAGGGATTTCTTAGAAGTAGTTAATGAGGACACTTCTGAATATATTACTAAGAGGATTTAAATCATTTAGAGTATGAGCAAATCTGTGAAAAGATTCAACCCAAAATTGAAGAGGGAAAGTACACTTGGGACGGCAACACATATTTGCCAACCCTCTGAAACTAGAAAGGCCTATTAAATTTCACTAAACTAGTCCAGCTGTGAATTTTGGGCATAGTATTATATATTTAGCAAAGGAATTCTGGGCATAGGACATCATGTACTTGAAGTACACCCGGAATTAAAAAAAAAAAAAAAAAATAGTTATTGGGCACAATCATAAGTATGGAAGCTTGTTTCCGCCACTCAATAAAAAAATAAATAAAAAAGGTAATTACGATTTTTTATCTCACAATTCTGACTTTTTTCTCAGAATTGCGAGATTTAAACTCACAATTGTGAGTTATAAAGTCAGAATTATACATTATAAAGTCAGAATTGCGAGATATAAACTAGCAATTCTGAGAATGTTTTTTCGCAATTCTGACTTTTTCTCGCAACTGCGAGTTTTTAATCATGCAATTCTGACTTTATATCTCACAATTCTGACTTTTTTTCTCATAATTGTGTTTATATCTCACAATTCTGACTTTATAACATGCAACTGCGAGTTATAAAGTCAGAATTGTGAGATACTGTATAAACTAGCAAGTCTGAGAAAAATTTTTCCCTCACAATTGGACATTATATCACGCAATTGCTAGTTTATATCTCACAATTCTGACTTTATATCTCACAATTCTGAGAAAAAAAGTCAGAATTGTGAGATATAAACTCGCAATTGTGAGAAAAAAAGTCAAAATTGTGATATAAAAAGTTGCAATGACTTTTTTATTTTTGTTTTTCATTTCATGGTGGAAACAAGCTTCCATACATAAGACATTTACTCCAAGATTTTGTTCAAAAGAGTATCTTCAGTGTATGGATACATGTCCAGAGAGTGACGAATGGCTTAACAGGATCAGGTAAATGGAAAGCCCTTATATGGAAATGGCTGGATTGTGTATTATGTAAATTTCGGTAACATTTTATGTCGATGGTCCACTTACTCTACTAAATATAAGCAACTTTGCAACTACACGTCAACTAACTCTCGTTAGTGTCATGAACTACTAGGAGATGCGAAGATTGAGGATACAAATGCATGTGAAAGGTCAAAACACAGGCAAACAATCCAAACATATTCCAGAGCAGGAACTCAGGCAGACAGGGTAAATCTGGAAAACAGGCAACAGGGTCAAAACCAGGGAACAGATAATCAATGGAGCGCTCAGAAATGCAGTAGTGACACATACAAGACTTCGCAATGAATGACAGAAAACACAGGGTTTGTATAGGCAGGGTTAACGAGAATAATGAGACACAGGTGGATGTAATCAGGCATAATGAGTCTGGGCAATGGATTGTGGGAAATGTAGTCCATGGTGAGATAACCAAGACAGAAGGAGTGCCCTCTGGTGGAAAACAAGGGCACTCCAGCTGGTGGATGTAACAGTTAGGGTATTCGTAGACTGTCTGCTTTATTTTGATGCTCCCCAACAGATATTCTACTTACTATAAGTAACTTTGCAAGTGTCAACTCCTACTAACTGACTGCTAACCCTAACCTAACAGACTGCTAACAGTATACTACAGTCTTATAGTTAGTAAAATGTAAAAAGTGGACCCCCGAAATAAACCGACTAACTCCCTTATTTAGAATAATCAGGATTTATCAACATTAGAACAAAAAGGTAAGAACAAACACATGTACATTCACAACTGTTGTGAATCCAGTGGTGATGATGAGTTACCTATAAAGAGACCGCCCTCCAATGGTGGCAAGGTTCGAGAAAACGCCAAGATCTGTCATGTTTTCTGGCCAAGACTGGATGTTTAAGAAACCTACAAAAACAGGGAAGAAAGGAAAAAAAATATTCAGTCTTTCAACATATGCTTTTAAATACCCGGAGTATAAAACAGATAAGCACGTTTTTTTTACTATGGCAGCAGACATCGGCTGAGGATATTGCCACAGGTCCACTGAGTACAATATTATTTACTGCCTGTTTGATAGTTTAAAATGACACCATTACTTTGAAATGAAAGTATATTTAGGGAAATGATTGCGCTAATTAAAAGAACAAGTTCCATTACCATCTTCAGATGCACATTGTTTTAATTATCATTTTGTTGTCGTATTTGGAAAATGTGTCTAAACTGAGGGTACACCAATGGTGCACAAGAGAGCAGTTTCTTACTGCTCGAGTTTCATTCTGAAAACATTGCTTTGCTGCTTCACTCCATTAGCTATTTGGCACAATCATAAGAACAAGTTGAAAGTGACAAAAGGCTTTTAGCTTGAGTCGTAGTTCATTCCCTTTTAGGCTTTATAAACAAATAAATATTGCGTACAGCATAAAGATAAGGATTTGTGACAAAGAATATTCCCTAACACAAAGGATAAAAAGTTAATGTATGAAGAAATAAAGAAAGTTAATGGTTTTACGTAAGGCTACACAGGTTTAATGGGTTGTGATGTGATGGATGGTGACTGTTGCTCACCTGTAATCTCTCTGACGGTGCGGAATACATTTAGCCGATCAGGATCCAGAGCTCTGATACCATGAAACATGTCCCTGTTATAAATAACACAAAACAAGCAAGAAAAGGGGTTATATTTATATAATTAGAAAAGGAAAGACAAACTTTGAACATTGGTGTGACAAAGCTTTGTCTGCACTTCTAAAGAGCCTGTAAGTCTAAAGGTTATACAGGCCATAAACAGATATATTGGACTCACCCTTTGATGCCCGTGATGAGGAAGATGAGGTTGCCGTTGATCTTGGTGCAATTGACAAACTTCTCAATGTTGCTGGAATCTACAGTTTGAGCCGTTTGAAGACTGCCGGTACCTATACCATCACACACTGAACACCACAAACAACCCATTTAACTAACATTTACCATTTACACAACACAACTGAGAGCAAAAACAACTTAAACCTTTGTTTACTACTATGGTGAGGACTTCTGAAAAGATGTTCTTCTCTGCAGTGTTGTTGCTAACTAAAACACGTTCTCATTAAAGGAAGGTTAGGCAATTTCGGAGAGGCTAGCAATAGCAAGCTAGCTTTGAAAGCATACGATTTCTTCAGAGCGTCTCCAAAGCCACACCTCCTTCAAAACACATGAACACACAGCAGAGTCTGCAAATCGTCACGAGAGACGGTGTTAAATTACCTCGTCTCAAAGCACATAACATCACAATAATAAAGAACATCAACAACTTACAGATCTCTAGTTGTACCACCTGACTGCTGCAGATTCATTTCGGCGTTGATATTGTTGACATAGAAACACATAGTGTTGTCATCGAACTGAATGCAATGGTTGGACAATTTTTGGTCCTGAGACTTCCACAGAAGATATACTGATGTATATATATATATATATATATATATATATATATATATATATATTTAGGCCACTTCTATTATTGATTCAGGATGTGAAGAGAATTTCAACCAGTATAACAAAAAGTGTTTCTAAAAAAATTGCCTACCCTACCTTTAACTGAAATACAGTGAAGCTAAAAATAAAGAACTAAAAACTAAAATACAATACTTTAAAGTAGTAAAACTGAAATAAAACTAAACAACTAAATACA
The DNA here is from genome assembly GCA_039654765.1 of Mylopharyngodon piceus. Lineage (NCBI taxonomy): Eukaryota > Metazoa > Chordata > Actinopteri > Cypriniformes > Xenocyprididae > Mylopharyngodon > Mylopharyngodon piceus. The sequence goes on along the minus strand of CM077440.1, from coordinate 17,259,403 downwards.
ACTCAAATTAAACAACACTGCTTCTCTGGTTGCCTTTAATGAGACTCCAGAAACATTTAAGCATGTTTAACATATTCTTAAAAACAGCATACATTCATCCATTGTAAAATGAGTTGAAACACTGGCTTCATCATATTTCACTGAATAGAGAGATATTCAAACATCATCCGAGTCAATTTCCCCCTCATTGTGAGCTTAATTATGATCAAATGTGAGTCATATTGAGATTGACTAATATGACCCAGTTTGGTGTCTGGGCCCATTATCACTTCTGCTTATTTTGTGGTCATCCCTCATTAATCTTTTCTCTATTGAAAAAACAACAATTTTTCGTTATACAATCATTACAGAATAGGCCGATAATGTGTCTACTCTCTATATACTTCAAGGTTTTACATGTACATTAAGTATACAGTATCTAAAACTAACAAGAGGCTGGTAAGTGCTGGTTTGGCTGATCTATGGATAGACTAGAATGGTATTTCTGGTTGATCCTGATGGTTGAGATGGTTAAGATGCCTGGTTGAGACACCAAAGCACCCATCTTATCTTGATGACCAGCATCCAAAACAACACATGCTGGTATTTTAATTTCAAAGACAGTATAAGAAGGGGGAGATGGAACCACTGAAAGGAAACTAAATGAGAGAAAGCGTAATGCCTAATTTGGTGGATATAGGGGAATGAAGTCAAGCTTTTCAGTTAAATAGCCAATTTCTTTTTTGATCAATCATGTTTGTTTACTCTCAAATGTGACTATGCATTAGCTAGATCAGCTTGAAAAATATACAAAGTTTGGGGACAGCAAGAACGTAAGATTTTTTTTTTTTTTTTTTAAACAAATCAATACTTTTATTCCACAAGGATGCATTACATTGATCAAAAGTGACAGTAAAGAAACGTATCATGCTACAAAAGATTTCATTTCAAATAAACACTGTTCTTTTGAACTTTCTATTCATTAAAGAATCCTGAAAAAAAATGTATCACAGTTTCCACAAAAAATATTAAGCAGCACAATCATTTTTAACATTGATAATAATAAGAAATGTTTCTTAAGCAGCAAATCAGCATATTAGAATGATTTCTGAAGGATCATGTGACACTGAAGACTGGAGTAATGATGCTGAAAATTCAGCTTTGATCACAGGAATAAATTACATTTTAAAACATTAAAATCGAAAACCATTATTTTGATTTGTAAAAAATATTTCACATTTTTACCGTGTTTTTGAGCAAATAAATGTGGCCTTGGTGAATATATATATATAAGTGTCTTAAATATCTCACTGACCCAAAAGTTGTGAATGGTAGAGTACTTTTTTTGTAGTATAATTTGAGCTAAAGAAGCCAAATTTACTATTACCTGCAGAGAAAACATGTTTGCCTAGGGGCATGCCCAAGATGGCTGCCAAGTGAACTGACTTGTCCTAAAGGGACTTTGGTGTCATCAGGATTTTTGTATCATCAGGATGTTCATAAAGTCAGCATAAGAAATAAACAACCTTTATGAATAGCACTGACCTTTTGGACAGATGTCAGTGCACGGGATGCACATCTTGATGTGATTTTCCTCAACTTCCATCTTATTGCTCGGACAGGCTCTGACACAAGAGCTGTGATCCACCACAAAGTTATCTGAGTTCCAGACAGCAGAATATTAGAGCATAAATGAGACTGCTGTGCAATGATAGTCTGAGATGAAAAAAAGATAATATCTCAAAATGGAAATGGAATCAGGCCAAATCACCCATATTTTTTGCACATGAAGCATGGCTCCCATGAGAAAGTGTTTGTTGGTTAAATTAGTATTGCCATCCTCCGAGAAAGCTAACTTACGTGGGCATTTCTTGACACAGAAAGCTCCAAATGTGTATTTGGCGTTGGGATTGTGTTCAAGCTGGAAGGTTGTTGGATTGTAGACGAATGGCTGAGGACATTGTGTCACACAGGCCCCACTGTCATTAAAGTTGGTACAAGCCTGAGAACAAAAAACAGTCATGCAAGTGTGTGCTCGATCGATAAAACATGACTATAATGAAGAGACACCTCTGCAGACCTTTCAGTGTGTAACACAATTCAAATAATGTTAAAAACAAATTGAGCAGGCACTTGTTATTTCCTTTATTACCCTTTTAAATCATCCAGAATCAGGTAAAAATAAAGGAAGAGTTGACATACAAAGCAGTCCGTGTCTTTGGGTCCGAAACAGCCTCCTGCACATTCACGGTGGCAGCAGTTACTGACGTACGGACCAAAACAGCGTCCATCACACTGCTCTGCACACACCGTCTTTGTCACTGTATGATTGTGAATATAGATAGAGAGAGAATGAAACAAAATAGTTTTCTATCACCAAAAAAAAAAACTATATCAAAGGCCAATAAATATATTCTATATTTATTGGACTTGGTAAAGGAAAAAATATGAGATGGAGGAAAAATTATTTGCCAATGCTTTTGGGTTCTCTCGCAAATGTTTTGCGTTCCCCTGAGAAACTTTGCTTTCCCTTGCAAAAACTTTTGCATTCCACCAAGAAACTTCGCTCACAAAGAGCTCAAAAAGGTTTTGCGAGTGAACGTAAAGTTTCTTTGGGGAATGCAAAGTTTCTTGGGGGAATGCAAATGTTTTGCGAGTGAAGGCAAACAGTTTCTTGGGAGAACGCAAAACATTTGCAAGAGAATGCAAAGTTTCTTGGAGAAATGCAAAAGTTTTTTGCAAGCGAACGCAAAGTTTCTAGGGGGAACGCAAAGGTTTTGCGAGAGAATGCAAATTTTTGAGGGGGAACGGAAAGGTTTTGTGAGCGAACCGAAAGTTTCTTGGGGGGACGCAAAGGTTTTGCGAGACAATGCTAATTTTTGAGGGGGAACGGAAAGGTTTTGTGAGCGAACGGAAAGTTTCTTGGGGGGACGCAAAGGTTTTGCGAGACAATGCTAATTTTTGGAGGGGAATGCAAAGGTTTTGCGAGCAAACTTAAAACATTTGAATTATATTGGCCAGTTGTAACTTAGAATGAAGAATTATAATACATAAATAAACATGAATACCTAACTGCTTGGAATAAAAATTAAAAAATAATTTTAACAATATTTACTGTACTCATAAAAATGTTTTCATCTAAAAACTCAAAATAGTCAAATATCTGCAATTCGCCTTGCTGATATACTGGCCATTCAAATATTGCAGAAACGTGTCAAACTTAAGTTAGATGTTTGGTTCATATAAGGATATTCCATTTGTCTACAAATGCACTCTTTCTGACAGCTAAATTAGTTAAGTGAGGTAGTGCGCAAAACCAAAACAGACATTGTCAAATAACACGTTTGTCACTTAGTAGACATCAAACTCCATGACTTGAAATACTTCACGGCGTCTGCAGCAGTCTAAAATGTCTTGTGCAGTTAAAGTGTATCACTCTGACACCCAGAAGAGAATATGATCACTGTCTCTCTCTGTCCTTCCTTTTGTCACTCTTTTATTTAGCTCTAATTACCACCCACACTATCACCAGCAGGTCCCAGACAGTAGAGATACCCTGATAACCCTCCAACCAGTTAATTATACCGGCCCAGAGGCTCAAACTGACAGCAGACTTTTGCCTTTTATTAGAAATGTTGTCAGAAATGAAAATTCATAACTTCAGAACCACATTGAGAAACAAAGAAAAAAAAAAAAAAAGTTTGTTTACTTCTGATGAAACTGATTTCATATGAGACAGAAAGCACATATTGTAGCCGCAAACAATCAAATGTGAAAATCTGTCTGGACACAACAGTCAAATAAGCATACTATATAACTATAAAGACCATGCTTATAATGAATTATAGCTCCATTTATACTTATTTATAAGCAAGTATTACTATTTTATAAACATATTTATAAAGCCTTATTAAGACCTATACCGCATTATAAGAACAGTTATAGTTACATTTGTATTATTTATATAATTAATTGTAAGTAATGCATTTGCTTTTTCAATGCTCATGCTCATAATCCATTATACACTGATTTATAAGTATTAATTAGTCAGTCATATGGTTCCATGAATGTATTTATAAAGATGCAACCTGCATTGCTATAATGTTATTATATTATAGTTACAATGACTTTTTAATTCAGATTTATTTATGTCAAATTAGTGAATATATTGTTAATAGTTGTGTTGTGTTCTTATAAATACTTATTGTGAGTAATAATACAGTTACTAATCTCTATAAATGCATCATTGATGGCTTTAAGTAAAGTGAATACGCAGGATGCAATTTTCCTAAATCAAATGTTAAGAAATCATGAAGATGTGCTCATTATACATTTTAAGTTGCTTACTTGTAAATGTAACTAATGAACAATAATTCCTGTTATTAAAAAACAAAAAACAAACAAACAAACAAAAAAAAAAAAAAAATCATTAATACAAACAATTGGGAAAAAAATGTATCTTTTTTAATGTTACATACTTGCAAAACACTGCAACAATATTTTTAAAGTATAATTCCAAACTGCTATAAGCAATGCCATGCATATGGCTGAGGAGATATAGATTTTAACAAATCAAAATTAAAATTCATGACCTCTAATGCAAACATTAGCCATTAAAGACATAATTAATAACTAACTGGTACAGCAAACAAATATTTCTGGAACTATTTTATATATGATCATTTATAAATCAGTGTATAATGGATTATGAGCATGCACATTGAAAAAGCAAATGCATGGCTTATAAGTAATTATAAAAATAATATAAATGCATTTATAACTGTTCTTATAATGCAGTATAGATCTTAATGAGGCTTTATAAATATATTTATAGAATAGTAATACTTACTTATAAGTAAGTATAAATGGGCCTATAAATCATTATAAGCATGGTCTTCATAGAAAGTGTTACCAAAATGGCTTCTTAATTACTTGGATTACTTAATTACAAAATATCAATAATGATACTTTGATCAATCAATCCCAGAGGAATGTGTGAGATATTAATTGTTCTCGACAGTTCATCCGTAAAACAACTTCAGTTTCACTCTGTTTTTCGTACAAAGTTGGCTTCAGAGAAATTTATATTTATAATGCAGTCATATAGGCTTCTTATTAGTGTTGTAACGATACTGGAATTTAATGGAACTTCGGTACGATATCTTGAAAAATATCGATATTCGATACCATTTTCGATACCACAGGGAAAACTGCCATATATATCACAAATTATCTCATAATAATAATTTGTGATAATTTTCTTGTAATAGCTTACACAGGAAGGCTTAATTTGAATCGTTGAACTACATTTACATAAAAAAGACTTTTTTTATTTATTTAATTTTTTTTTTGCTTTTTGATTAACATGACAGACAGCGGCAGGTTTATTAGGCTGCTGTCACTTTAAGAGCTGATGCACAGATCCAATATACTGTTACACAACATGCATTTTCTCTCAACTATTTATGTTCCAAAACTGACTGTATTAACCCGAATACTGAATTTGACATAATTTTGTATGTATTTGACTGTTTAAATGCAAGAAGCCACGAAAAAGAAGTTAATTTGGTACTCGCGAGATGTTTGAGAGGAGGCTTCATGAGAGCGCCACTTATAGATCAGTGGTGTGCGCACTTTTGGTCTGAGTGCAAAATTTGCGGGAATGACTAAAATTATGCACAATACAAAAACTATTCAACCAGAGCAAATGAGACGAGTGAGTGACAGTTCACAGTCGGAGAGAAGAGAGAGCGAGATCCCACAGCTGGTATCGGTGTATCAATAAAGGAGTATTCGAATCGTTTCAGATATTTCAGTATCGATACATATCGTAATATCAAATTTTTTGACAACACTGCTTCTTATGGTACTTTATGGTATTTTTACAGCTCTATATGCTTGCTTACCAATTGTTTGTCTATAAGGAACAATCTGAGATGAACTCCTGGTCGTTTAAAGAGCAATTTCAATTCTTAAAAGTGCTAAACTGTCATTAAAGTGTGGAAGAGACAGTAAGGCTGTGGTATATTGTAGATGTAGATTGGATGGATAAAAACTCACAGCTTTGGCATTGGTCTTCCTGGTGACCCCAGCAACGTCCATTACAAGATCTGTGACACCGTCTGCCTGCGGAAATAACCCAAAATAATCACCCTGACCTTTTGTGCTCCATATAAAACCAATACAACCAAAATGGTTCATTCAGACGTAAAAAAAAACAAAGATCATTTATAAATAGTTCAGACACTAGATTTGAATTTGAATTGTATTTGTCTGAACCTGTAACATTTATTCAACATCTCATATTTTACTGTTGTATCCAATCATCCTTAGAATTGTACTACCAACAGGCGGTTTCTTTCTTTTCTTTTTCCGCACAGAATAGTTCCCTATTGTTGATGTAATAGTATTCAAACTGAGTTTGAAAGACCTGGACTAACATTCATGAAATAATTGAATGGAAAATTAACTGTTACAGTTACAATGTGTAAAAGAGAGGAAAAACAGAAAGGCCACCTGCTCCATCTTCAGGGTGTTCATATACTAATGACATTTTATTTTATTAATAATAATAATACCTTACAAAATTTAACAACAGGCAAAAACTGTTAGTCATAAAAAGTCGTGAAGTTATAATCTTATCTGTTCTGATGATATGAATATTATTGTATCAAAAAACAGTACGGTTATTAAAATTGGCACAAATAAGGCACTCACATGTGCTGCCACTGTTATTCGAAGGAACAACCAGAAGCTCAGAACGAGGGTTCTTGATGATGTCATTCCAGTGGATGGTGTCAGCATGGCACAAGAACCTGTTCTGATCCACATACACGCCTCCATTCAGGATTTCTGGTCAAAATATGAGAATATAAGCTTATTATAACAAGAATAGGGGTCAACATTCAAATGCAGTGGCCCCAAAAAGTACTTAAACTATTACATTATTACTTCTTTTTGTAAAATATTGTGGTTGAAAAGTGTGCTTGTGCTATTTTTCTTCAACATAAATGGCATTTGGTTTGTCACTCAACAGTAGCAGTAAGACTAACCAAGAAATTATGAACATAAACCAGAGTTTACATTAACTAAAACTACTAAAAATCATTTTCTTTAATATAAATTAAATAAAATACAAACATTTGATGAAAAACTTAAACTTAAAAAACTTAAAATCTGAATTAACTAAACAACTTAACTGAATTTAAAAAAAAAAATGTTAATTACTGTTAATTACTTAAGTACTAAAATAACTAAAACTAAAAATTAAATAAAGCTAAATAGAAAATACTTGAAATATTGAAAAGAAATGACAAAAGCACATAACAAAATTACTTAAACTAAAAACTGCAAATATAAAAAAGCTAATTTAAAATATTAATAAATACTATATAAAATTAGTTTATAAAAAAACACTGTAGGAATGGAGTGGAGTACAGTGTGATGGACATATGGTTCTTTGTATGTTGGTTGTTTGGGTCAAATATGGACAAACCCAACTGTTTTTTTTGTTTGTTTGTTTGTTTGTTTGTTGTTGTTGTTTTTTAACCCATTTGGTTGGGTTTGTCCATATTTTAAACAACCCAGCATTTCTTAGAGTGTAAGCTGACAGAGCTATTACAATGAAAGCCATTCATATTGATACTGTCTGTGCGTGTTGTTCATTGATTTCAGCTTTTCTCTACAAGCAGCATACACTTATAATCTCAGATGTTTCTGTTATCCTGGAAAGTATCTCTCAGGGTTCCCTGCACCATTTGGCTGGTTGGAAAGTGTCACACTGGTTGTGATGAGCATGTGCGAGTTTGACGAGCAGAGATAAGTGGCCAGACAGTTCAATTTATTCATCTCATTCTCAGTGTGCAATTGATTAATAATGATTAAGAATAAAAATCTTTTTTTGGCATCTCATTTTGACATCCTATACCATAAAAGACTTCAGGCCTGTGGCCCATGTCTGTCTCTCTGGTTCCAGGCTCCCTTCTGAGAGTGTGAAAAGGTGTACCAGACTCCTTGCATGGTTGGCTGATTGTATTGTACTGTGCTTTCCAAACACAATGAATGAGTCTGGATGAGTACCAGGTCTGATTTTCTTCCAAACACACATACTAGCAGTTTTCTAAGATATTCTAGTCACTATTTGGCTTGAGCTTCTTTTTCAGTTTAAGTTAATGGTTTTGTTTTGCTCATTTTATGGTCTGCCAGGTGGAAAAAAAAAAAAAAAAAAAAAATCACAAATCTATTTATTATTAATATTTTGGGTTCAGTTACCTTCAAATTCAGTGCAGAGACCTTGTCTGTGTTAAACGTCCAGAAATACACCATTAGCATTCATACTGGCTTCCTCGCTACGAGACAAACATCTCTAAGTCCATAAACTGAAGCGGTGTCATGTGTATTAACATTTCCCTGCCACTGACGGAATTTTCTTGCAGTCCATGTTTTCACTGTCACTTTGTCCAAAATCGTATACTTCCCTACTATATAGTATGCGGAAAAAAAGTATGCCAAAAGATTAGTATGTCCGAAAACATAGTATTCGAAAAAAGTAGGCGAAAAGTCCCTGGATGATCTACTACTTCCGTTGAGATTCTGAAGTGTGCAATCAATGGACGCTATACTATCCCACGAGGCCACAGGAGAGGATTTGTGAATGTCAATGAAGCAACGCAACTGACGCTGGTAGGTCACGTGACAGTAACAACATGACGGATGTAGTACGTCCAAATTTAATTCATACTATTCATTTCATATTCATATACTTTTTTCTATTACCTAATGACCACAGTGTTTATTCATAGCATATGCACAGAATGCAACCTGAGCTTTTTTTTATTGTAGATTATATAGGAATATAATTAATAAATCGAGTTGACCCACAACACAACCACCTTTCCAAATAATGTAACAGACAATATCCTTCTTAGCCTAAAGGAGCCAAAATTTGTCACTACATAACACTCTAAAAGAAATCCCAGTGTTTTCCATTAGTTTCTTTGACAGCAGTGGAGAGATTGTTTTGCATGACAAATGTGAGCGTGTCTGAGAGTGCAGACTGTGTGGAGGAGGGCCTCCTCGTGGATATCCGTAATTGTGTTGAAGCCTTCTGATTAAATTTCAGCCATCTTAAATGTTATTGCTTCACAGTGAATCAGTGTGACAAATGTGATGCATTGTCCCGATAACTGAAATAATATGCAAGGGAAACAAATAAATAAATAACAGCTGTTAAAACGTTAGAAAAAAAGATTGCTTTGCTTTGTTTTTGCTTTTCGACTGGCAGCTCAGCATCTCCTTAGTTAAAATCTCCTCAGTTAAAAACTGCAAATGGTCAAATAAGTCGCAGGCCATAAATCAAAAGACATGACAACATGTGGAGTTCATTATGGAAATGTATCTATCTATGTAAGATGAGCAGCATATTGGGATTGAATATAAACATTAAATGTTTAATATATATATATATAAATCACACTGGAACATTCAAATCTGTGTTGGCGCTGCCGCTGAGCCAGAGAGAGTAGTTGTCATGTATAAGTATGAAACAGCTTTTCAACCACACAGTATAGTTATTTCTGTGTTACAAATATTCTTAAGCCCCTTTTCACACAGATATTCGGTAAAATACACGGATAATGTGTCCCAGGATTTGTCACACAGGCCGCGTCCCGGGACTGATCCAGGACTGTTACCAGGTCCCCATCGTGTTTGCGTTCACACAGAAGACATACTTTCATGGCATCGCCAATTTTATGGCAATTTTCTGCGATCAACGCACGTGTGAAAGGGGTTATATTATCACAGAAGAACTGGGATAAAAGTTTAGATATAAAAAAAGTTTGGATATAAACACTGATGTCTATAGAAACGATCATAATAGAGCTTTCACCTTTTGAAAGTAACATGGATGGCCCTTCAAATAAGGATTGTATTGATTACATCATTACGTCACCAGGTGGCGACAAGTGACTGTTAAAAGAAATTGTCCCTGAATCATTCATTCAAGAGATTCGTTCAGAAAATGCTGATTCATCCAGTAATGAAACAATGAAGTATTTATAAGTGAGTCATTGAATCATTCACTCAACTTTTTTTTCAAATAATTAATTCAGATTCCTTGAATATTTTAAATAGACTGCAGCAATTTGTCAGAACATCTAGTAAATTGCATGTTATTATTTGTTTAGTTATTTGTTAAGTTGTCTGTTTAGAATCATGAGAGAATCGTGATCTCTGTTTGAAACCAAAAAATCGTGATTCTCAATTTATCCAGAATCTACTAGAAATCAGGGAGTTTTTGAATATTGTCTTGGACAACGGGGGGCTTTTGAGTCAAAAACATTAGCCGCTTTTCCACCATCGGGCCAAACCGTTCTCGTTGATTAACCATTCCATTCTGTCAGTCATTCTTTGCGAAGTCTTGTATGTATCACTACTGCAATTCTGAGCGTTCCCTCCTGTTTCCTGGTTTCGATCTCTGCCTGTTCTTTGGATTACCTCTATCGGCTGTGTTTCTTGGACCTTGTTATATGTTTGGATTGTCTGTTTTGACCCTGTGCCTGTCTTATGGATTACGATTCTGTATTAACTACTGCACTTTGATCCTCAAACTCTGAGCAGTCTCTGAGCAGTACGTGGCAATTAACTTTTTTCCTAACGCTATCTCACATCCAATTCATACGTATTTTACGAGGTGGCTAATTCATACTAATTCATGTGACCTCACTCATACGAATTCATATGATTTGTCTAAAATGGGTAGGTTTAGAGGCGGGGTTAGGGGTAGGTAATTCATGCGGATTCATTTGGCAACACGTAAAACACGTACGATTTAGCGTACGAAAAAAAACATATGAATTCGTACGAATTTGAACGAATTAGCCCCCTTGTAAAATACGTACAAATTGCTGTGAGATCTGGTTGGTTTATTCGCTCAAATAGTGCGCTTGGCCAGCTACAGAGAAACTGGAAGCCAGGCAACAGACAAGTGACCAATGCTCATTGGCGACGTCACTACACGTATTCTACAGAGCTGAGAACAATTTGTAATCATGCCATGCTGAACCAAACTCAACTGGAAATATAACTGGAACTGCTCCTTATCATCTTTAGAACCGCTCAGCGCGATGGTGGGAAAGCAGCTATTGAGAATCTCTGCTTAAGAGGGTTCGACTGACTCGCCAATATGATCAAGTCACTTTGCAACTCCTTATTACATTTCCCTAACATCCACCAAGCCTGAAATGGATGCTGAAGAAAACACAGCCCTATTAAAATGAGAGATGTGCGGAGTCACACTATTTATATAAAATAAATGCTAATGAAATTTCCAGTTCCATCTTGCTGTCGCTTAGTGCCACTTCCACTAATATCCTCTTCAGACTAGCATCATGATCCACGGCCCTCCATCGCCCCCCGCCCTCCGCCCGTCCACATTCACGATGCGTCTCATTATTCAGCCACACAGGGAGGGGAGTTTGGCTCGTGGAGATAGCAGAGCGTCCCAGAAATCACACCCAGCAGCAGGGTCTCAGGAGGGCAGGCTGGGAGGGTTGGTGGAGCCATGATACGGCAGGTGCACCTTACATTTCTCACCTATTCTTTTCATGTTTTGTGAAAGGTGGATTTGATCTCACCAGCAGGCACCTTTGAAATCGGGTCCCTTCACAAAGAGAAGACAAAGATCAACTGAAATATTGACACCACAGCTCTCCAGCGAACTGTATTGTGCTGATAATGAATGCGGGACATGAGGCGGCTTGCTATCCATTACGTTACATACTGTTTGATACAATGAATGCCACCTCGATTACCAAGACCCTGAAGAGTTCAAAGCAAACTTACACTTACAATGCAGCCATTTAGTCTCACAGTATCCAATAAGTCATTTCTCAATGTCAAACCACTAACACAAACCCCTTTGGTAAAACAAACTGGCAACCTCTTGGAATATGCAATTAGCTCTTGTCACAGTAGATTACAGTACATTAAGAAGGACTGCAGTATGAAAATATTTTCCTCTGTGAATTACTACACAACTGCACTAGGTTGCGGCATTATTGCATATAATTTTAGGCCACAAAAAGGGTTTTGTTTGGACCAGTCATAGTTCTTGCTACAACTTAATTTCAAATCTAGTCTCTAGTCACAACAATCTTTTTTTCCCCCCTCCACTGCTTCTAGACTTCTATTTTAATTGTTAAGTGTCTTAAATGTGTATCTTTCAAAGCTCTGAGGATGCAACCCTTGCAAGCTTAGGGGCTGTTTGGACAACACCAAAACTTTTTATGTGTTTTGGCCATTCATTTACATGATACCGGCATTTTGGTGGCCTGAAAACGCAAACTTTTGGGTTTCATTTTCGGGGAAAGGGTTTCAAAGTGCAAGTTTTTGAAAACGATACCATTATTGTCTCTGAGCGGACAAAAATGCGGATTTCTGAAAACGGTGATGTCATATGCATGTGTATTACGTGATCAGTCTATGGCGCCAACTACTGGCCTTCCAGCAGAATACACCGTTTTTAATCATTTTTGCGCATCTGTGTAAACGGGGACAAGTCTGTAACCACCACAGACATTTAGGGAGATAATTTCCCCCCACCCCCGCCCCCGCCCCCGCCCCCGCCCCCAGTAATTAGAAATGGCTGAATTGTCCCCCCAATATCTGAAATTCTTGCACTGCTCTGCTGCACTCAATTTCGCAGTGCTCTGTATGTTGTTATGATGACAAAATTGTATAAAAGTAAAATTTTTAGTCTGGTTTGTCTCAGCGGTCTAACAGCGCTCATCAATGTCAAAATGATTGAGATGACCAATCAAATCAAAGTAGGCGGGGTTTACTGTTCACAAAAGCAGAGTGTGAATTCCAGCACGAAGTGTCAGTTTAACGCTGAAAGAGAGTGAAGATGTAAATAGCAAAACATTTAATACTGTTTTGTAATATTAAACGACCGACAGTAACATCCAGTGATGCAAACTACTCGAATTTTCTCAAATATGGCCGATTTGGGTTACACTTTATTTTACAGTGCTGTAGTTACATTGTAATTACTCAAATAAGACCTGATTACTATTAATTAACTACATGTAATTGCTATAGAGTTACAGTTAGGGTTAGGGTTTGGTTTAGGGTTAGTTACTTGTCATTATGCATGATTTACTGTTATTACTATAGTAAGTACATGTAGTAATGTGTAACTACGGCACTGTAAAATAAAGTGTTACCCCGATTTGAATTAAAAATATGCATTTACGTGATTCATGTAATTCCTGAGGGTGAGAAGACAAGAAATGTTACGTTTTCTGGATAGTTTTGACAACATTGTCATCTGTACATGAAAAATGCAAAGGGAAACTTGTCCGTTTTTAGTACATCGATGTCAAGTAAACATACTTTCTCAGTTGAAAATACCCAAACAACCCCCGCAAAAATGACAATTTATCATAATTACATCTTCCTTTGACAAACACACTCAACTGCTGATGCCAAAAATACTTAATAATAACAGACCTCAGACTTTTTCATAAACTTTGCAGCAATTATGCTTGACATTAAATGCTCTGACTGCACCCCACAGGGACGATGAGCTAAATAGTTAATAGTGGAACTTTGCATTGGGTATAACAGGAACAAGGAAGGCCGCTGAGAGAAGGAACACCCTGAACGCAATTTGCCACCAGAATTGAGTCAGGAGATCTCTTTATATCCCCACTGCAGGAAGTCCTCGGAGAGTTGTTTTAATCATATTCGGCTGCAATGAACGGGCTTTGTTTTTTGGAAGATTCAGAGGCAAACCAATTATTACCCACAAAGCGCTCTTCCTGTCCCCACTTTGTTCTTGACTGATGGTTGGAAAAACAGAATTTGCAGACATAATTTCATATTCAAGAAGTAATGCTATTACAATAGCTTTGGAAATAAAATCAAAGTACTTATAACTATCATTCTTAAGGGTGAGAGGTGACAGCTTTAGAAAGCTAATCTACATTTGCGCCTTATTTCGGATAGGCACAGTACGGCAAGAAAGCAGCTGAAGACCAAAATAGAAGCTCTTTGTTTTAGATTTTCAGCTTTTTGTTGTAGGAATTACTTTGAAACAATGTTCACTAATTATAGAATTATTTCACAATTATAATTTTCACAAATTATTACAAATGGCAAGTAACACATTAAATTAAATGTGCAATTTTGAAGTAGAAAGACTGATAGTGTTTTCTTGTAAAACGTACTCCAATAATAACAGGACTTCACATTTAGTGCACTTAAATCTCAAAATCCAATCAATAACTGATGCATAGAACCAAGTCTACATCCTATATTTTTTATTTTCCGATAAAAGCCGCTACACTAGGATGTATGTCAAAATATGGAGAAAAAAGATTTGTTGCTACCTCAGTTTCATCGTGAGCCATTTCCTCAATAATATTCCTCTTTTGGAAGTGGCGCAAATGAAATGAAATGAAATGAAATGGTGCTCACAACCCACTAAAAGTTACAGTCAATGACACTGCATAAGTGACCTTGAAAACAGCAGAACGACAAATCTGAACAGCTGCTCTTAAGTGCAAAACATGTTAACAAAAGCAGTGAAACTTGTCCGCGAAGAAGCCGAACAAAACAGGGGCCCAGCTGGATCAAAAACATCCACAGAACGAGGCCCAGCCTTGGGTTCACGGACAGAAGCTCAGAAGCAAGAAAGCATTCGCTAACTGAGCAGCCAAGGCTGTGTGGAGGAGAGCAGAGGACTGGACATACAGCCGAGAGGCTCTGTGGGGGTGGGCGGCGAGCATGCTTCACATCAAGGCTATTGCATTAATACACCGCTGGGGATGTGCACAGGCATACATATGAGGGCACAAAGTGATAGGTTGCATGGAGATTTGTGTAACATAATGAATAAATTAGACAAGGTAGAATTGTGGAGTCAGCAGACATGGCTTAGACTCAATGGCAGAGCTTTAGTAAATAACAGGATTAAACGTGCTGTAAAGCGGACAAATAAAAACACAACTGTGATTTCTTATCTATATGTACTATAAGCTGCAACATATGCGTTTATACAGTGTCTAGATTTCTAGATTTGCTTTAAAAAATCTTACTATATTTAACCAGAATCACATTTCAGAGAAGGTATAAATAATAGTTGTTTATTGTTAAATCCAACTAAAATCAACTACCAAACCTTCAGAAAACAACACTTTGTAAAGATTTCAATTGAATGATTTATATATGAAAGGCCACTGATAAAACATTGTGCTGTCTGATATTCAATCAATTCGATCAATCAATCAATTAATCAATCAAAACCAATAACATGTCTAATCTTAAATTAGGTGTCTGTACCAATAAAAATAAAGATTGCAGGGTTTCAAATAATTTTTACTAACATTTTTAATATAAAATAATACAATAAAATGGTAAAGAAGCATGTTTATTTGAATGCACAACAAGTAAAAAAAAAAAAAAAAAAAAAAGATAAAACAAGGTTTAGGCAAAAGACTCTAACTAGCACTCTAAAAAATGCTGGGTTAAAAACAACCTAAATTGGGTTGAAAATGGATAAACCCAGTGATTGGGTTGTTTTAACCCAGCGGTTGGGTTAAATGTTTGCCCAACCTGCTGGGTAGTTTTATTTAACTCAACTATTGTTTAAAAATTACTGTATTGCTTGCTTAAAATGAACCCAAAATATGTTGGAAATTAACATTTATTAATATGTTTAATAAATGAACATTTAATATTAAGTTTGAATAATAATTAAACAATAAACATTTCTTAAATTGCTTATTAATAAATATTCACCTTTTGATTATTATTGTTGCCTCAATTATGTGTCTGATTTTTAATTTCCAACCTATTTTGGGTTCATTTTAAGCCAGCCATATAGTCATTTTTAAACAATAGTTGAGTTAAATAAAACTGCCCAGCACGTTGGGCAAACATTTAACCCAACCGCTGGGTTAAAACAACCCAATCACTGGGTTTATCCATTTTCAACCCAAATTGGGTTGTTTTTAACCCAGCATTATTTAGAGTGAGAGTTTAGGCATTTAACCAAAGTTGTAAATTGGGATTGTGACTGTGATTGTAATGCATTTTCATATTAAAAGCATTGTTATGTGCTTTAATATTGCAATTTTTCATTATGATAAAGAAAAAATGGTTATTGGAAAAGATGGAATTATGCATGCGTATGCATTGTACATTCATTGGAATACTGGCTTCTAATGCAGTTGAATAAGACAAAAACATTGATGTATATATGTGCCCTTTTCAATCTAAGACGTATCCGCTGAGTAATGCTTTTTAATTTGCATGCATACTGCATAATAGTCTAATTGCTTTGCATGGTGCGCATTGAGACTTGTTGGCGTGTTCTAAGATCGGATTCATTAGAGAATGCACTGTCTATGAACAACAGACTCGTTCACGAGTTTGTCTATTGCAAGCCTTGATTTGCAGGAGTGCTTGGATGCAATGATGTGGTGAGTACTGCACATGAATTAATCTTATTCAATAACCTTTGGCCACATGCGGTGAAAAAAATATTTACATACAGGGAGCTGCCCACTCAATTATTGAACTGTTTCTTGACAACACGTTGCATGAAATTCTATCATCTGGAGATTCTAAAAGGTTGATGAAACTGCCCTTCATGCAGCCGTTGGTTATAGCAGAGGTCATCTATGAGGACATAGTCAAAAAAGAAGAACATTTGATTGAAGGACCACAGATAATAAGGTTACAGCCATTATTGTATCATAAGTTTCTTATGAAAGCTATTGATCATGCTGCAGAGCCGTGTAGAGGAGAGCACATGGCTATAATCAAAGGAGCCATTCATCATCAATGTGCTGAGTATCTCAAGGGGCTGAAGAACAACTTTCATCTCCTAAAACTAATATTGAAAATTGCAGAAACATGGCTAGCGTTGCCTTAAGAATCAGACTTTACCAGCATCGCTGGAGGAATAGAGAAATTCAATGCTAAAAAAAATATGATTCAAAGACTTTAGTGAGGAATTCAATAGACAACCTCAAATGTGCAGCGCTTCCCATCACTGAGCACAGCCAACTTTTCACAGCTGCATTTTCTTGCTTACAATAGGGGTTATGATATACAGCATTGCGTTTTATGAAGGTCTCTGTTGCAGTGCCATAAATAGTGTGCAACTTTCTGCAACACTGGGCTGGAACATTGCATCCATCGTGTGAAGCTTTGCAAGCTCTTGTATTGTATAGAATAAAAGTTATTATGATGATTGTAGTGCACATTTCTCACTGATATACTATGGTTGTAAACAGTCACTAACTACTTTAAATGAAAGCTCCAGTTTCAAAAACATCATCAGCATCAGTGGCAAATGTATAATAGACTTGTCCTTAAAGGATTAGTTCACTTCAGAATTCAATTTTCCTGATAATTTACTCACCACCATGTCATCCAAGATGTTTATGCCTTTCTTTCTTCAGTTGAAAAGAAATTAAGGTTTTTTAGGTCATTCCAGGATTTTTCTCCATATAGTGGACTTCACTGGGATTCAACGGGTTGAAATTGCAGTTTCAGTGCAGCTTCAAAGGGCTCTACACGATCCCAGACAAGGAATAAGGGTCTTACCTAGTGAAACGATAGGTCATTTTCTAAAAAAATAAAATATATATATATACTTTTTAACCACAAATGCTCGTATTTCACTGATCTGCGATGCGCCACACATTACATAATCACGTTGGAAAGGTCACGCGTGACGTAGGCGGAAACAACTTCACATTTTTTCTGTAGGATGAAAATAATCTGTTATTTAAATGGTGATTAAATTATATAACGAAGGCGATCAAAGAACGCTCCCTTTGCAATCGCTGGAGCTGTCAATCAAATAGCGTGAGTTTATCAGTGACTGAGTTCTCGCGCCAAAACTCCCATTTTATTCAACGAATCTCTTAGTTACATCGCGTTTGCACTGTTAGTTATGATGAAAGCATTCGTTAGTGTGCAGAAATTGAGCTGCAATGACAAGATCAATGCTTTCATGCGCTCAACAACATGTCTGCAACCTTTCATGCCACGATCTAAATATAATGCCATAGATCTAAATGTAATGCTATAATCAACACTTTTCATGATTAGTTAACCTTGAGAGCTGTAATAGTAAAACTGTGCTAAAAGTTTTCGAGAGAGTAATACTTAGCTATTTCATATGCAAATATGTTAGCCAATCACAGCAGTGGGCGTTTACACTGAAGTCTCACAGCAGACACGCCCCTTAAAATAGAGCGCTGAAATCAGAGGGCTAAAATCAGGGTAGGAAAAATGCCTTTTATTTCTAAATTATGACTTTTTTTTTATGTAAAAAGCATACTAACATTATAAATGTATATGGAAACGTTATAAAACAACATAGTTCATGACCCCTTTAAGAATTATGTTCTAAAATCCGATCAAAAATAGAGAGCACTCCTTGAGATGCTATAGCTTAACATTCAGTCAAGTAAGTAGCCTAATTAATTATTAAGCTGCACAAAAATATGATTAGGAGTATGAACTGAAATGGTATAGTGTGGTAATCAGATGTTCTTCGTAAGTCAATTAAATAGCAATGCATACAGCATGTCAATGCCCACCCAGTTCATGTTTTATCCTCATTTTTCCCTTGTAAGCCTGACAAAATCTTCCTTGTGGCAGTAAATCTGCTGTGTGGATTCTTGAATCCTGAAACTCTCAAAGACATGCCCTGTAACCCCATTCATTCAAAGACACCATCCGACACCTCATCACAATGAAGGGAGTAACAATAAAACGAAAGACATATCTTTGAGGATGCAAATAAAAGTGAAGAAAAGGCGGCAGTGGTGTACCCATACTGTCAGCGCTCTATTCATCCCTATACCAAGATATTGTTTAATCAGCCATTAAAACGATAAAGCCATACTTACGATTAATAATTCATGATTACGCAAGATGCCTGCTTGGCATGTCTTAACTTTCTGTCCCTCACCTACTGTGACCTCGTACCACCTGCTGAACTCCTCTGGGCTTCTATTGGCCGTCATGAGTCATCAGAAGTCAGACAACCATTTTCACGCCTCTGGCTGTTTTGCTTTGAGGTGGCGTCGACTTCCTCTATTTGTCTGTTGGTTGTTTGACTCCTTGATCTGTTTCTGTTTCTCTCCATATCTTTATGCATCCCAACAGGGATCTGGAAGTACTGTTCTAAGATGAGTTTCTATATTACATGGTATAAGATGTAAACGAAAGTCTCCCCATGGGGCAACCAAGCAAGGCTGCAGGAAAAAAAAAAAAAAAAGAAATAAGCTAGATGTCATCTGTAAAACGTGTTAAAATGATACACACTGATAAGATAAAAAGCAGTCACATAATGACGAGTGGCTAATTTATACGAGAGACATCTTCTGATGTACCTGATTATCATAGCTGCCGCACTGCACAGCATGAAAGACATTATTAGCGCCAATCTTATCTAACGTGTTCACATACACCAGTCCCTGCTATGCTAATTTCCACTAAGACCACAACTTACACAGACATCAGTCCGACATCAAAACATGACACTGTAGTATAATAACTAGACATTATACTACACTAACACTATATGTAAAAAGAATTAACAACAGGTCTTCATTATCTTCTATCCACATGAACATTACCGTTCAAAAGTTTGGGGTTGGTAACATTTTTTTTAATGTTTTTGAAAGAAAATGTTTACCAAGGCTGCATTTATTTGATCAAAAATACAGTAAAACATTAATATTGTGAAATATTATTACAATTTAAAATAACTGTAATTTATTCCTGTGATCAAAGCTGAATATTCAGCATCATTACTCCAGTCTTCAGTGTCACATGATCCTTCAGAAATCATTCTAATATGCTGATTTGCTGCTTAAGAAACATTTCTGATTATTATCAGTTTGGAAAACAGTTGTGCTGCTTCAGATTTTTGTGGAAACTGTGATACTTTTGTCAGGATCCAGCAGCATTTATTTGAAACAGAAATCTTTATAATGTGATTCTTTTGATTAATTTAATGCATCTTTTTGATGCATTATTGTATTATTGTATTTTATTTTATTTTATTATTTTAGGGAAAAATATAAATGCTGGCCCCAGATTTTTGAATGGTAAATTACTGTATGTTAAGCACATTATCTAGAAAGCATCTTGAATACATTTTAACATGGCACTTCAAGTTAAAATAAGTTTTAAACTAACTTTTAAAAACTCCAGCTTTATTTGAACAAAGAATGTGTGCTAAAGAAAAAAACAAACCATATTAAATGGACATTTCAAACAGATGTTTTGGGAAAATGTTTTCAGTGTAGGAACTTACAGAACTTTTGAAGAAATACATTTATCTTCTTTGATACAGATTTTGACATAACAAAGACCAACAAAAGGCTGCAGTTTAAAAGTTTTAAACTTCATTGTACATTTTGTACAATATACCTGTCAGTAATGTCGGCATGATACCACAATTTTGTCTTCAATACGATACCACAATCTAATACTGAAGTATCCATATTAAATCGATACCGGATTGTCTATTTACACTAAGTGCAAATAGCGTCCCTTGTTGGCGAACGCTATTTACACTAGCTCCGCCCACCAATCTCTGGTTGGGCCACTCAAGTTTTAAAAAAGACGCACAGAATTCAATGTCTTCAGTGGCACAGCAGTAGTGAGTAAGGCTTGCAGTCCTGGCTTTTAACGCGAGTTCGAATCTGCCATTTGCCGAGCTCACATTTATTTTCAATAAAAATTAAAATAATGTTCTAAAAGTGGAAATAAATGCCGACCGAGTGTTTAATAATATTAAAAGTGTTTATTGGGTAGGGTTAGGGGAAGGTGTAGGGAGGGTTTTTATTCTCCCAATAAGGCAGCATCAATTTAATAATTTTAATAAATATAATCATTTATACTCTATGATTTTATTGCATCCTGGTAATATACAAAAATACTGACGTGCAAACAGTATCTGCCAACATAAAGTATAGATAGTATCTAATTACTGTTTACTCTTATTGCAAAGAACTGATACTTTTACATGGTGTAAATAGAATCTATCACTATTTTCACTTAGTGTAAATAGCACCTGTCGCTAAGAAAATATGCTATTTGCACTTAGTGCAATACCATACATGATCTAAATTTCAGCACAGGATTGCAATTATTGCGCATAATTTTACTTATTCCTGCAGGTTTCCCTTTTATAATGTAACCACAAACATTTATTGGTAAATTAATCAACACAGATTATCACATCAAACGCTCATACTCACAGCGCACATACATAAAGTCATCTCTCAAAGAGCTTGCGCGTTCCAAATTGAGTTCCTTTTCACAGCTTATTGCGTTTAAACAGTCAAATACACACAAAATTGTCAAAATGCCGGTCTTGGTGAGTATTCACGCAAACACAGTTAGTTATGTTTTAAGTGAACGTAAACAGGTGAGAAAGAAAACATGAGCTGGAGCTTTAGGCTTATGCTTTTATGTATGTGCACTGATCAGTGTTAAAAGTAAATAAAAGTCCAAATGAGATCATTTGAATGATCTCTTAACTCCTTGTACAAGCCAGGATTGGCAAGTGACAGATGCTTGGCAAGGTGTTGCCTTCCGAGGCAAGCGAGCAGACTGGTGTGGTAAGGTCTGTTTCACCATTTTCATCAGTTTTATAAGCAAAGTGATTCAAAAATTCAGTTCTGCTGCCCTTTTTATTAATTAGTTTTGGGCAGGTTAAGTGCTTTATTTATTTTGTTCTCTATGATGTCACATTTCGCTTCAGTTTGGATAGCACACTGCCACCTAGTGGTGAAAACAGCAGCGTATCAAGGAACGAAATGAGCAAAATCATGATTATCGCACCGTTTTAGATATAATATATAGCGCCCAACCCTACCTGTCAGGTTCTTGAGGCCGAGTTGTCTAAGGCCGAAGTGTCCATCTCGTCTGTAGTTCAGAAAGATGGACAGCGCGTAACGTCCTTCATACAGTTTAGTTCCACGGATGATCCGCAGGTTCTCCAGAGGAAGATAGTCGAACTGGTTCAGAGCCACCAACACGTAACCCGTCACCTCACGGATAGACTGCGGAGACACAAAGAAATTAAGAAAATTAAGCATATATTATACATTTCTCAAGTGAATCCCTTGGCAGTTCAAAGTAGTTTGTCCTTTAGTCAAGGCTTTACCAAAACTTCATCATCAAGTCTATTAGTTGACTAACGAGACAGGCTTGATATAATTTGAAGAGATAATGGCCCAAGAGAGCGCTGGACCCTCCCTCTCCACACCCACATCAATCATGTTGACATCCAATCACGGTTTCACACTGCGTATCATTAGCAGGCACAGAGGACAGGTCTATTTCATGCAGAAGAAGTGAATGTGATATAGCTGTACTGATCGGACACACTCATACTGCTGCTGTCGTCAGAGAAATCCATCTGAAAAGCTGACCAAGCACACGGTGACAGCTGACACCTGACAGTCACGTGCCCTGGAAGGCCACTGCTAGATATCATTATTATGTCAAATTTCAGACGGGACTTAAAGGGTCACAACTAATTGAACCTTCACCACTGACAGGCGATCTAACCAATCATTACGCCAATTCCACCATTTTGTCCGACGAAGCAGTCAGGGGAGTTAGTAGATTAACATCGGTGGACTTGAACTTGAAAAATGGTGTGTACTGACGTCTTTCCGCGGTTAAAACAACATTCTTTCTTATGTTCATTTATGTTTATTTGATGCTATAAATTAACTAGTAGGAAGAGATGATCGGTTCACGAGCCGTTTGATCTAAAGCGCTACAGCAATCTGTCATGACAAAAGGTCCACAGAATGGTATTTGTTTACATTTCTTTAAAAATTTGAGACTTTGTTTCATATCAAAAGTAACCTGCTTTGCCTTGTCTGTTGACATGTTGTATGTCTCCTCTCCTATTTTTTTTCTCTGCATGAGAACATGATGTGTGGCGTGAGAGCGGCAAGGCTTGTCTGACATAGCAACAGTAAATAAAGAGGGCGGGTCTTTGCGAATGGTCAGTTGAAATAAAGGTGAATATAAATATGAGGACACTAACTTATTACAACTGCAAATGTCATATATGCATTAAATTGACAGATGTCTAAGGATTTCACACCGAAAATGTCTCAATGGTGTGCATAGTTCTTATACGTTTAGCATTTCACTTCAGAATTAAAATTTCCTGATAATTTACTCACCCCCATGTCATGCAAGATGTTTATGTCTTTCTTTCTTCAGTCGAAAAGAAATTAAGGTTTTTGAGGAAAATATTCCAGGATTTTTCTCCATATAGTGGACTTCACTGTTCAACGGGTTGAAGGTTCAAATGTCAGTTTCAGTGCAGCTTCAAAGGACTCTACATGATCCCAGACGAGGAATAAGGATCTTATCTAGCGAAACGATCAGTCATTTTCTAAAAAAAAAAAAAAAAGTTATATACTTTTTAACCACAAATGCTCTTCTTGCACTGCTCTGCGATGCGCCACACATTACGTTGAAAGGTCATGCGTGACGTAGGTGGAAGTACCGCGGTAGGGCAAAAAACTCTCATTTTCTCCTCCAACTTCACAATCATCCGATTTCGTTGTTTTACCTTTTTTTGTAAAGGGCGTTTGACTTAGTCTTTGCACGTTCTCTGGATCGGTACTTCTGCCTACGTCATGTGTGACCTTTCCAACGTGATTACGTAATGTGTGGCACATCGCAGAACAGTGCAAGATGAGCATTTGTGGTTAAAAAGTACATCAATTTTTATTTTTTTTTTTAGAAAATGACCGATCGTTTAGCTAGATAAGACCCTTATTCCTCGTCTGGGATCGTGTAGAGTCCTTTGAAGCTGCACTGAAACTGCAATTTGGACCTTCAACCCGTTGATCCCCATTGAACTTCATGGAGAAAAATCCTGGAATGTTTTCCTCAAAAACTTTAATTTCTTTTCGACTGAAGAAAGAAAGACATGAACATCTTGGATGACATGGGGGTGAGTAAATTATCAGGAAATTTTAATTCTGAAGTGAACTAATCCTTTAATGGTTTGTCCAAATCACTAACCCTAAGCATAAGCAATATTAACAGCGATGCTGGCCTTAGCATCACTACTACATCTGCAACCTTTGTTATTGTCATCAGCGGTTTCTGTTACCTAGCAACAAACCTCCAAAACATTGGCCTCCAGGACATGGGCAGAATTTCTAATTTGGTTCTAATTTACCTTATTTAATTAATGGATTACTTTGCTTTTTGCAAACTTCTCAAATAACACTGTTTACTTTGACATTAATTTGTTTTCTTGCCCTTTTGGTATTAAAAATTCACTGGATCAGTGCCTTAGCTGCCAAGAAATAATAAAAAGAAAAAGAAAATCTTGCATTTTATTTTTTAATAGACTTCCCTAAGAACACAGGCTAATTCAATTGCAATTACAGTTCTGCGCCGCAATTCATAATTGATTCAAGCCAATTTAGCATGCAGTAAACAATACACAATTCATTGCTAAATGAGGTTTAAGCTGGTTAATATGCCTGCGAAGGATTTGCTCTTTTAAATGGGAGCTTGGAATAACTCTGAATAATGTCAGATCACACTGAACCGCATGTTAACAAACAGCTCTTTCGCTAAATGTTATGCATAAATACAGCAGCTGAGTATTTATGTACTTTTTTTTTCTCATATAGAAAGTGCATTTTGGTGGGTCTACCTTGACAACTAATATATTCACACAGACACACAGTCTTGTCTTCAAGAATAACAACAACAAAATTGACAAGTACCACAGAGACACTATTGTACAACATACATGTCCTGGATTGAGGGTCATGTTCGTAACACAGCATGGCAGTCATTATAAATGCCTCAGCAGTATGTTTAAGATATCTGGACATGCTCTAAATGGGGAAAAGTATTCACTATTCTAACTGTTCCCTTCACACAATTCAATGACTTTATTCTGTCTATGCAGTTCCCAGGAGAAAGTCACAGGAAACGCATGCAAAGCGCAGTAAATGTTAATGCAGTGATCTATAAAGGACACACACACATATTATGACTATATGAATACTGATTTTCAAAGTATGACATTGGACAGTCTATGTGTGATCCATCACAAATCTAAAAGCTTCAAGTAAGAATACATTTATAATTATATTTAGGGATGGGAATTTGCGAATGTTGCGAATTTAGCTTATGCACAAAATTGGAATATCGCATAAAACATTTGCGAATAAAACAGCGCTTCCATTCCATGTTTTTAAGAGAACAAAACTATCACTTCCTGGGAAAATGGTGCAAAATATCCGTTAAAAAAATCATGGAAGTTGTTGCAATCGGGGAAGTCACTCAGTGGCTCTATTTTCTGACATTATAAATGTCTTGCATCTCAGAGCATGCTGACGAAACGCAATAAACGCTGTCATGTTATCTTGCGTTTGGAATGCTGGTGTTTGGAAACGCAATCATGTGACAGTTCTGGGAGGGAATTAAACCAAATCATTTTGATGACAAGCGAATGATCAAACCAAATTTTGAGACGCTGTGAAATGCGATTTGTCCTCTGGTTAGTCCACTTATCTAATCACATGCACTGTTGAGGCAAAGTCACATGAGTTTTTTATTCGGTAAATGTGTTTTCATCATAGTTTATGCGCATTTCTTTATCCGACTCAATGCATACGTTTTTTATGAACATTTTTAGAATTTTTGCTCATCTTGGCATTTCCATCCCACGTTTTTATGCGATATCCCAAAATGCACATAAAAATAGGTGGATTGAAGCATAGCTATTGAAAATTTATATTGAAAATGATGATTGTGTGACTAAAAAAAATACATTATTAACTATGATTGGTTTACCTAAAACAATGATATTCCTTCTTGATGTTTCTTTTTCAAAACCTTTGCCAATAATTACTGTATATCCATGTATTAATGGCATACAATTGTGTTTGTTCACATACTAATCCATATATATTACCTATATACAAATCATTTACTGTTTTATTTAACTTGACATACAGCTAACTTATTACAGAGACTTTCATTGAGTCTAAAAACTCAATTTATTAATGTGCTGTTCAATTTGTATACTATACATTTGTATATATAAACTATGAAAACTCCTATTGATGTATGTAAGTCATTATAAATAATTGCAAAGAAAAATCCCAAATGAGATCTCTTTAATCTCATTTTTTTTTCTCTCTCTCTCTCTTCTAGACAGGAATGAGATTAAATGGAGAATTTCAATTAAGTCTCTAGCTTCTCAGCGTAAAATAAATACCCCAGTAATCTTTCAGAAGATATCAGATACTGCAAAGTCAGATATCTCAATATGAACTTAAACATTTTCCATCAAGTGATCTAAACTGCTATCCACTTTCATTAATACCTCTATACTTTGTCCACAATTATCTCATTTGTGTCTATAATTATTTTTTCTAAGGGATTTTAGGAGAATCAAAGACATGGTTGGTTGATATTTACTGTAAATGCAAGCTTCAAAAGAGCAAATTCTTTTACTGAAATTGTCAGTAAAAGATCTTCAGCAAACAGTAAATATTTGGAGTTCTAATGACTTTATAATCTGCATTTGTCTCGTTTCAAAAACTTGACTGTCCTTGGTAAAAGCATGATGAAAGTCTGCTGACATCTTTATTGAGAGCATCTTTTGAGCGAGGCAGCAACAGAAGTAACAGAAGAATATTCAGAACAAACAAAACAACTCCAGTTACAAGCCAGAACGTGGCAGGCGATCATTTTTTTGCGAGAGATATGAGTCTGTGATTGAGGAGGGTAGTTGACAGAACCCCGCAGTGAGAACTGGGAAGAGTTTCAGGGTCACAATCATCCATTTTTAGATGACAGAATGTGGCGAAGGCGTCTTTACGAGCAGGCACGGTCTGCTCTGTATTCAAACCAAAGAAAAACACAATATAAATGTCATCGCTATTGTTAAACGCAATCTGTTTGTTCCACTCCATGTGGCAAGCTACATGACATTGCACATATTTGCCTGAAACTGGCAAATATTAAAAATCTATAAAGGAAAACAATTTGGAGGGCTAAATTAAGCAGCACTGAAGACTCATTTTAATAACAATGCATGTTGTAAGCAAAGTTTGGTCTTCCATAACTCAAATAATGGGACTTCCTCTAGTGCTCGGCGCCTCAGACGATCATTACCTTCATTTGAATAGCAATCATGACCTTTACGAGTATCTTTAGAAACAACAGCAATCATTCAACCATTGGAGAAGAGAGTTGGCATATTGTGAATGATACACCATCACTGCAGTTCTGAAAGTGCTATGAATCTAAATGCACTGAATGTAACTCATAGTAGTTTTTTTTTTTAACCAAGAAATTACTACATCGGCTCTGTGCTAAAAATCAATCAGCAGGCAAGAAGCTTTCAGAAAAGGTTTTGTGTAATGGATTTAGAATTAATTACTCTTCAGCTTCGTCTATGCCAGGGTCAATAGTGTCTAATTTGACAGATTAAGATACACAGTTCAATCATCATTCATACGAATGCTGTGCATTTAATTATGGTCATTTTTATTGTCAGACATTTTCATGTAGCTGTAATCATTTTCAGGTGTCTATAATTGCTGTGAGGAATTCATTTCACCTCAGAGACCGTGTCATGACACTGCTGGATGTAATGAGAACTAGACAGCCGTGAATAAACTGGACGGACACACTTTCTAAGAGCTAGTGTAAACTTTCACTGCCTGAAATGGGTATATTGCAGTGTTGTTGGAGTTAACAACCTGAACTGAAACTATTAAAATTGTTTCTGTTAATTGAAATAAAGCTGAAATAAAATAAAAAAAAAATAAAATAAAATAAAAAACTGGCCACTAACCGAAATAAAATAAGTTAACATCGAAGAGCTAAAATTAAATAAAAAATTAAAACTAAATTAAATATTAAAAATAGAAATATTTAAAATAAAATAATAAAAATTACTTAAAATTTAAATAAAAATTGAAAATATAAAAATAAAACTAATTCAAAATATCAATAAACACTGTAATAGTATACAAATAAAACTAAAATTACACTGGTACATTGGAAAAATTATAATCATTCAGCATCACTGCTGCGAAATGTAACATTAAAGGGGGCACATTTTACATTTTCTTCTCCTCAGTCTCAGGTTCTTGCACCAAAACAGTAATTCAATTTTGCATGAATGTTGTCCACACAAACAGACTATTTAAGCTACTGTACCTTTAAGAATTATATGTAAAACACTTGGTTTACTGCTGGCAAAATGGGCCAAATAGGTAAGAAAACTTCAACACCCATAATGCACTGGGCATGTTGCCATCCAAGGCCACTCCCACAAGTCTGCTATGGATAGGCTTAACCAGAGTCAAATGCCACCTTGCTTTAGTAGGAAATACTTCTTAGCAAACTTTTAGTCATCAGTGGCATCGACTTGTATTGTTCCCATTGCAAGAATTCACAGAGTAAATGTTTAGCTGGAGTGAGTTACTTTCGCAGCGGCTAAAGGCTGCGAAGAATCATAAATATGGAAAGAACACCACTACGGAAAATCTGAAAAACCAAGGCCAAATGGAGGGGAAAATACCGAAAGAAACTGCCATTCTACCAGTGCCACCGAACCCCATGAAGCAAAGCGCTGTTGCATACAGGTAAGACATAGTGTTTCAATTTCACCATAATGCTTTTTAAAAAGTAGACAATCTACGATACAATTTTCAGTAGTAAACCTACCCTAACAATAAACTGTTTTGTTAATAACCCTCTATTGATCTGACTGTCTGTGGGCGGGGATACAAAAATGCAAAAGTAGTAGAAGTTTTCACAAAAGCCCTGGAGCTGTCGAAAGTCCATCAGATGGCGCGTTTTGTGTCATCCGACAGACTTTTGCTGACAAATAAACGTCCGTGTAGAGAATGAGTAAACATTGTAGACATTGTAACAATACAAAGCAGGTTGAAAATTGGCGATGTTAAAATTATCTCTAAGCTCGCTGACTAAGTAGCATAAAAGATGGAGCGCTGCAGCAATGCTGACCGTTCCTCTCCTTTTGTTTGTAAATTGACATTAGATGCCAGTCCTCAGTAAAAAAGTTATGACAAGAAAGTAAGTTGAACCACAGAACCATGAAAATGACCTTTATTTCATGGCATTTCAAGCGCAAAAGTGTATAATTAGTAAACACTAATATGCTTACAGACTATGAACTTCTGACTTTTTTGCGAAGGTGAAGAGATGCTAAATCTAACAATGTGTTAATTCCAATAAAAAATGCTGTAATTACACTAATGTTTGTGAGCTTGCGGCTGCGCTGAAACTCTCTCCTCTGACAATGTTACAGTGACAGTGCAGTGGGATAATGAGACAGTGCTATTAGCCCACAGACACAATTACCATTTTCTCCCATAAGCCCTCTTGAACCCTTCCTCTTTCTCACTGGGCACATTATGTCAGGCTGAAGTGATTTTAGAGGGTTTAGTGTTAGCGAGGAGGTAGTGAAATCCTACATCTGTAAATGAGAGGTGCAGAAGTCAAGTAGCATCATCTCTAGTAAAATTACAGCCTGGTTCATTTACCTCTTGGAAAAGGACATGCCCGTTCAGCAGCACACATTTAGTGAGTGAAATAACAGCTATAGGGAGGAGATGGACGTCTCGCACTCACTCAGAATACAGTGGATATAGCTTCAGTACTTTGATATAGATTCAAAATACAGAAATACTGGGCGTATTCGAAATGGCATACTTCCATACTAGTATAATACTAATGCTATATGCACGTGTAAACTGCGCAAGAAGAGATTTTGGGTTATGCAGTGAATACTTTTTAAAGAATATGGGAATATGTCCCATTGTTTGAATATTGGACATGGTGTAAGTGTTAGAATGCACTTTGATGTTTGGGCTGATTTCGCCTTTACTTTTCTCAAAAACTATATAATAAAATGACTTGAAAATAATACACTAATAATCAGGGTCACTGTGAACAAATATCAATTGAAAGAATGAGCAAACCTATAAAGGAAAACCTTTTATGAAATTGGGACATGATGTAAGTGTTAGAATGCACTTTGATTTTTGGAGTGATTTTGCCTTTAGTTTTCTCCAAATCTAGACCATAAAATGACTTGAAACTTAATAAAGTAATAGTCAGGGTCACTCTGAACATATATAAATTGAAAGAATGAGCAAACCTATAAAGGAAAACGTTTTATGAGTGTTTAAAAATGGGACATGATGCAAGGATGCGTGTTAGAATGCACTTTAATTTTTGGGCTGATTTTGCCTTTACTTTTCTCCAAAACTATACAGTAAAATGACTTGAAAATCAATAGAGTAACAGTCAGGGTCACTCTAAGCAAGGATCAATTGAAAGAATGAGCAAACCTATAAAGGAAAGATTTTTATGAGTGTTTGAAAATGGAACATGATGCAAGTACTAGAATGCACTTTGATTTTTGGAGTGATTTTGCCTTTAATTTTCTCAAAAACTGTACATGAAAAATGACTTGAACATTAATACAGTAATAATTAGGGTCACTTTGAACATATATAAATTAAAAGAATAAGAAAACCTATAAAGGAAAACGTTTTATGAGTGTTTGAAATTGGGACATGATGCAAGTGTTAGAATGCACTTTGATTTTTGGAGTGATTTTGCCTTTAGTTTTCTCCAAATCTATACCGTAAAATGACTTGAAACTTAATAAAGTAATAGTCAGGGTCACTCTGAACATATATCAATTGAAAGAATGAGCAAACCTATAAAGGAAAACCTTTTATGAGTGTTTAAAAATGGGACATGATGCAAGGATGCGCGTTAGAATGCACTTTGATTTTTGGGCTGATTTTGCCTTTACTTTTCTCCAAAACTATACAGTAAAATGACTTGAAAATTAATAGAGTAACAGTCAGGGTCACTCTAAGCAAGGATCAATTGAAAGAATGAGCAAACCTATAAAGGAAAGATTTTTATGAGTGTTTGAAAATGGAACATGATGCAAGTACTAGAATGCATATTGATTTTTGGAGTGATTTTGCCTTTAATTTTCTCAAAAACTGTACAGTAAAATGACTTGAACATTAATACAGTAATAATTAGGGTCACTTTGAACATATATAAATTAAAAGAATGAGAAAACCTATAAAGGAAAACTTTTTATGAGTGTTTGAATTTGGGACCTGATGTGTTAGAATGCACTTTGATTTTTGGAGTGATTTTGCCTTTACTTTTCTCAAAAACTGTACAGTAAAATGACTTGAACATTAATACAGTTATAGTTAGGGTCACTCTGAACATATATACATTGAAAGAATGAGCAAACCTATAAAAGAAAACATTTTATGAGTGTTTGAAAATGGGACATGGTGTAAGTGCTAGAATGCACATTGATTTTTTGAGTGATTTTGCCTTTAATTTTCTCAAAAACTGTACAGTAAAATGACTTGAAAATTAATACAGTATTAGTGATGGTCACTCTGAAAAAGAATCAATTGAAAGAATGAGCAAACCTAAAAAGGAAATATTTTTATGAGTGTTTGTAAAGTAAAATGTGTAACAGTACAGTAAACAGTACAGTAAATTTGTACAGTAAAATGACTTGAAATGGGATACAGTGATATTTGGGGTCACTCTGAATCCATTGCAAAAGTCAACAAACCTATGAAGAAAAAGTGGACGAAATGATCCAATTATCATTTTTTCCCCCCAAATATGTGCAGTTAAATGACATTTTGGTAACACTTTATTATAGAGTCTTTTAGTTGCTTAGCATGCATATTACTAGAATATTGGCTATTTATTAGTACTTATTAAGCACATATTAATTCCTTATTCTGCATGACCTTATTCTACATTCTTACAGTTAATAGTTTAATGTGTTCCCTATACTAAAGTGTTATTGACATTTTCTAATATTTTGGGTCACGGTGAACTGCAATCCATTGAAAATATCAGCAAAAGTATAAAGAAAAAAGTTTTTACATCCATTTTGACCGTTCCAAGCACCCAATACCGTAAGTTCACGATTAGTCATGCAAGCAAAAAAAAAAAAAAAAAAAAAAAAGGTATGGCTGGCTTGACTGGATTCTGCTACTGACGGCTCACTTGACCGCCAGCATCCTTTTATACAAAAAAAGAAATGGATTTAAACAAAAGGTTAACATTCATTACTTTAAGTTTTAGACACAATATTTCCAGTTGATTTGTATATTTTGCATCATCAGCATAAGTTATTCCAAAAGTTGTTTCTGTGTCTCTGAAGACATTATGGCGTTCCTGAATGAATCACTGTTTTTGAACAAACCAGAGTTGATGGTTTGAATAAATCACTCAGCCAGTTTTACTGTTTCGTTCCTGATTGACACAAAGTAGCCTATAAATGAATCAACTGAGTAATTGATTCACTCAGTCACGTCTGATGTGGTCATATGATGACATGCTTTTGCATCGCAAGCTTTTTGCTTTTATACAACAGTTCAGTAAACAAAAATACAATTAATGTTCAACTTATATTTTAATTCCAAGGTACTTACTGTTGTGGAAGCGGAAAAAGTTCAAGACGAAGAATCAAATGTTGCGCATTTCTGAATGAATCAGTGTTTCTGAACAAATTGGTTGAGGAAACGATTGAGTGACTCACTCATACAGACGTTCCCTTCCCGCCACCTACTGGCATAACAATGTAACCTTCAGAAAGACTAATTGAAAAACTGATTTCAGGAAAACCAAAGGGACTGAATTACTGGTGTCTAGGTTTGCAAAAGGCTTCAACCTTGAAATATTAGTAGAGCACACACACACACACACACACACACACACACACACACACACACACACACAACCTGTAATGAGGCTAGTGAGCTGGACAATCCCCTCTCATTTGGGCGGCTTTGATTAATGACAGGCCCAGTTTCTGATTACATCCTAATTAAAACGGAAAGCAAGTGGATTTCATGGAGCATAAGAGGGAAATTGGTAGAGAGAAGCAGAGCGTTTTAGTAAAGTAATCGCAGAGCCAAACTTATTAAACTCATTCCCTAAGAGGAAACATAAGGAAACAAAAGTGTATAGTATATAAAAAAAAAAAAAAAAAAAAAAAAAAAGTTAATTTAAATATAACTGTATGCAGAAATGATAAAAGACCACACCATAGACAGAATTTTTGCATGGACGTTTAACCCTATAAAGGCCCACTGTATCATATTTTGATACACTAGGCCCCTACGGTATAATATCAACATGATCAAATCTTTGCTGAAAAACCACACAATCTTCAACATGAATTCTGACCTCTAATTTATAGTTCATACTTTTTCAAGTAAAAGGTCTTTTAGTATAATTTTAAAAACATTCCCATTCAGGTCACATGTCTTTTTGCTGTGAAATCTTTAAAGATTTTTATTAAATAAACATAATAATAACTTTTTATATTGTTATTAATATTTCAAGATGAATATTTACTGGACTGAAGCAACTTATGCTTACTTGATTATCTATACATCATGAAAAAATCATGTTAAAATTTATCAAATATGATCGTCAGGCTTTTGAGGAAGGTTTATTTGTTCATCTCTCAATCTTCATTGTATTGCATTATATGTATTCTAAAAACTACATTCTTTGATCATAAAATTAAGCATTTAAATATCATCTTACTAAGACATATTATTGCGAGATATAGAGTAAAAACTGATATTTATATGCATTTTATGTACTCTGTTATACTGTTATAAACCTATCAAGTTTTTTTTTTTTTTGTTTTGTTTTTTAACTTTTGGCATTATAAACAGCATATTTTGGCTCAGTTTTTACCTCAATATATATATATATATATATATAAAAATTTTTTTTTTTTTTATTTATTTATTTATTTTCTCTTTTTTGTGAGGTCCATACTATATCACACCATATGGGCCATTAAAGCCTGATTTATCTAAATGAAACAAAACCTAAAACACATATGCAAACTTTTTATTATATTTTATTGTTATTATATATCTAACTATTATTTCTTATATCAGCCTTTACAGGGTTAAAAGTCCTATTTTACTTTCATAATCTGACATTTTCCTGTGAAATAGATTTTTCAATTATTACAGCTCATAATAATTGCAATAACTGTATATTTTACATAGCTATTTGAGTAATTTTGGCATCCAGAACTACAAAATATAAAACTTTTGATCCATCCTCTTGCAACTAAATTAAAAGTAATACCAACACTTACACAGCTTTTTAAATAAGCCTAAACCCACTTTGCGTTAAGGGTGTGCTGAGCACTAGAGATTTCTCCAAGATGAGAGCTGCTTTGAAATAATACTAGAAATATGAATATCAAAACACTCAATATTCACAAAAGACTGAAGGAGTTCATGAGGAGGGGAGGTCTCCCTAATCTATAAAGTTTAACCACATTTTGTCTGGACTTTTGGACACATAAAATGTCTGGATGTCATTGCACAAGTTGTGTCAGCATAAAACAGTAAATCCACTGTTAAGGGCGTCATCATTTCTAGACTTTTGTGGCTAAAGCCCTGAATATTATTTTTCTGGGTCAAAACCATGACAGTTTTTTTTTCCTATAATGGAGAAGTTTTCTTGACTCTTGTACTTCTGCTGAAAGGGAAACTAGTTAGAAACAGAGAGAGCTCTGTAACGCAGATGGGTTCATTTGTGTACAGTGTCTGTTTACGAGCTGCCCACTTCTCCAGTCTGTGTCACTTTCTCTCTGTGTTGAGTCAGTCTCTGGCTCGTTGTGCTGTCACTGTGAGTAACTCTCTCTGGCTGCTGCGATGCCTTATCGCCCAAAATGCATTGTATTCAAAACCATAGACCTGAATGTCCATTCAGTAAGCATATGCAACAAATGTGCAGCGCATGAAATACGGAAACAAAATAAAGTGCATAAGAAATATAAAACTGTTTAAAACTGATTTATTGGATATAAGTGGTTTATTTAAAAGCAGAAGGACATGACGTGTCGAACAGTGGGTGACAGTGTCCTGCAGCATGCTACACATCCAAAACTATATTTTATGTATGTATGTATGCATGCATGTATTATGTGTGGAGAGGTTACTTTGTTATAGTAATATCCAGGGACATCCTCATCCTCATGTTGGGTTTTCATTTTTTATGGGGACATTCCATAGACATAATGATTTTTATACTGTACAAACTGTAAATTCTATACCTTAACCTTAACCCTACCCCTAAACCTACCCATCACAGAACACTTTATGCATTTTTACATTTTAAAAAAGCATAACTTAGTATTATTTGTAAGCTGTTTCCCTCATGGGGAAAAAAAAAAAAAAAAAAAAAATCCCAACAAGGACAAAGATTTCGGATATTGCCATCTTTGTGGGGACATTTTGTCCCCATAATGTAAAGTATACCTGAACCACACACACACACACACACACACACACACAAATAATAAAATAATATTTATTTATTTGTTCATTGCTCGTTTGTAGGTCCCTCTGGATAAAAACATCTGCTAAATAAATAAAAGTAAATGTAATGTAAATGTAAAAATATGCATGCAGTTTTATGATCTTATTAACTTATAAATTA
This sequence comes from Mylopharyngodon piceus, assembly GCA_039654765.1. Taxonomy (NCBI): domain Eukaryota; kingdom Metazoa; phylum Chordata; class Actinopteri; order Cypriniformes; family Xenocyprididae; genus Mylopharyngodon; species Mylopharyngodon piceus. Next base: position 17,223,787 of record CM077440.1, on the reverse strand, counting down.
TAGATTATTTACACAATCTAAAAATATGCACTTTTAAATAAAAACATTGGTACATGGCATTTTTAACTACCCTTTTTACTTTCCCAAACACTGATGCTTCCATGAAAATCCCTTATCCCTTAAAACTCATCTTTGATCACCAAAGTGACATATTTAAACATTTTTTCCTGTAAAAAAATTTCTTCATGTCTTAAAATAGCTTGAATGTAACTCCACACACTTGCTTCATTTACACGGATCTATGAATATGCTAATTAGCCCCACCTCCACTCACTCACATGAGCTCAGAGATCCACTTACTGAGGTAAACGCTGCACAATGTTAACGCTTTTTACAACGTTGGACACATAAGGGTAATTAATATGATTAGTGTTTTTCTTGACTACATTATCAGTCAGCTAATAATGTGCTGCTAATGTTACACAAACCATGTTCCCGTTCACCATGTCAGAGTCAGACAGCTGCCTTCTAACAATCAGTATCCGAAGAAACACTTTGAACAACTCAGAACATCAGTGGAGAAAGGCATATAGTTCATCATAACATTGTAATATACATCATACACCCGCCATATTGCTAAATGTACCCGATTTTTCATATCAACGGAAAAATATACCGAGATATATTCTCTTGAGACTCCTTTGCTTCAGAGCGGTCATGGTTAATGATATGCTAAAGCCTGCTGGCACGTTAACGTGATTGGTTACAAGGTAGTTTGTGACGTCACAGACACCAATTTGCACATGGTTTGTCTTAAAGCATATTAAAAACACCACATAGATGTATAAATCCCAGGGGGACTTTAAATGAAGAGTACAGAGAGTCTTTAAAACACAGCGGGTAACCCCAAAACTGGTAGAGAAACTAGTAGTGTGTTTTTCAACTTGGAGATTGAAATGTGAGAAGGATTTTAACAAGGAAGAAGGAACAAAATGACCTGCGAGAAGTTCTACCTCTGCATAGATCTGTCTCCCTTCATGTGCTGCATGTATATGGACTGCGGTGACAGAGCAACAAATGCAAAGAGGCAATTGTCTGTGGCAGTTCCTGACGTTAACACGACCTGGCAGCTCAGACATTGAGCCACTCTAGTATTCCCACTAAGCAGGCATGGAGGGAGCCAGCAGCCTGATTGATCAGACCTTAATGAAGAGTCAGTCAAAGCCTGTAACATCATTAGCTGCTGCTGGAACGCTCAGGCCTTGACCAGGATAAAACCTGACAGCGGACCGTGGGTCTACATGACAGGCCAAAGTGACACCACCTGCCGATACACACCCTGATCCTGGACGCCGGTAGATTGATGGGAAAACATCAGGGCTACAGGTAAACAAGAGACCTTTGAAACATGGCTTTGTTCGTTTAATAGTATTCATGTAGGGTGTGACGAAAGAAGAGGGGAGTCTCAACAAAATACACAGGATTTGAGACGCATAATAACTGGATGAAACATACCAGGATGTAAGACGGATTACATATTATCAGTGAATCGTAACCTGGGCCACCTTTTTATGAAGACTCGAGGGTGGTTCATACCAATCAAACAAGAGATGACAAAGACACATTCTATATTTATGTGCCGATTATGCTTATGGAAAATAGTTAATAGATTATTAAACTATATTACAGTAGCAAAATAATTGTTTGGTCACACTTTAGATTAGGGTCCAGTTCTCACTATTAACTACAACTTTTGCCTCAGTAAACTCCTAATTATGGCTTATTAATAGTTAGTAAGGTAGTTGTTACGTTTAGGTATTGGGTAGGATTTTGGGATGTAGAATAAGGCATTAATATCTGACTTTATAATTACTAATAAACAGCCAATATCCTAGTAATATGCATGATAATGAGCAACTAGTGAGAATTGGACCCTAAACTGAAGTGTTACCAATTGTTTATTGTTATGAATAAATTATACTATTTTCTGCACATTTGTGCCTTTTATCAAATTGCTGTTTCCACCGATATACTGTATAAAAGCAATAAGCCTACAATGATTTTACAATAAAGGGCTTTAAGGGGTAAGAACACCCTTTACCCACCATAAAACAAAAGTACTGCAGATTATTACTTTATTTTAGCTCACCACTGTGTATTTTTCCATTTTAAAGGCTATTACAACTTCTCAATGTCATAATTCAGGTGTGAAATTTTCCAGCAGCTTCTCAAAAAAAGACACATTTTGGTCTCATAGGAGATTAACATTATGCTCAACATAGGACCACTCTCAAACTACACACTTTTTTTTTCATGTGTGCAACACAATTTGACCTATTCAAACTTTTTCATCCTTAAAACACATTAGAACCAGTATGAGACGACTTTCATGAAAAAGCATTCATTTATACAGAGACTCGGTAGCCTGTTGATTTCTCTGTGAATACGTATTACACCTGGTTTTAGTGTGCAAATAAAGGCAGCCACGTACAGCCTTTTTGCTCCATTTCTGCAGTCATACCAAGTTTGGTACCAGAGTGAAGAGTAACATCCATTAATGCAAATGTAAAAGAGCTATTTAACCATCAGTGTTACCAGCCAGTAATTGCAGCACCCATACAAAAGACTGCTAAAAGCTCCAACTGCCTTTGAAATACAGAAATACAGGATGGCTTGCTCTCTAATGTCATGTCACTAGAGTGTTCATATTGAGAGAAAATAGTCTTCTGCTATTAATATATTTATATAGTTTTCTGGTAGTTAAACATAATAATGCACTATATTTTGTTCATTTGTGTCATTTTAATAAAAGGTGCACAAGATGCAAATCTTCCTTTCTACACTCTAAAAAGTGCTGGATTAAAAACAACCCAAGTTGGGTTGAAAATTGCTTATTAATAAATGTTCACCTTTTGATTATTATTGTTGCCTATTTTGGATTCATTTTAAGCCAGCCATATAGTAATTTTTAAACAATAGTTGGGTTAAATAAAACTACCCAGCACATTGGGCAAACATTTAACCCAACCACTGGGTTTATTTATTTTCATCCCAACTTGGGTTGTTTTTAACTCAGGATTTTTTAGAGTGTGGGATTTTAAGGTGAATTTGGGTACGTTTGGGGCGGGTATGATATTTTTTCACAGTATGGACGTCACGGTTTGGTGCATACAGTCAGACGACGAACACAGTCAGTCACAGGCGATCCACACTCCAATCCAGAAGGGGGCGCCACAACAGGAAAAACACAGAAGAAAAGACAATCTATGCACCAACCTAAAACAAGAGTTCAGATGGCACGCAAGAGCTTGCTAGTAGCCTATACTCTGAGTTTCGATTAATTTTTGTGATGCGCTCCACAAGCTTCAAGAATAGGAAACTGGGACGTCAGAAGGCGCCATCCTGTTTGTTTTCTTTATTTTACAAAAGCACAATGTTTAGTTTTAGAAGTAGAGTGTACACAAATAAAAATAGACCCTTACAGTTTTGAATGATGTCTTACTCTTATCTGTATGACCATAAATGATAGAGTATTTTAAATTTGTTTCCGCTGTTATAATGTGACAAAATCGGTTGGCATTGTGCTTATTTGTGTCGTGGCTCGTGGAGGTCTAACTACTACAGTCCAGTGTTTAAATATGCGTGTCCTGGAAATGGGAAGCCTCAGATGCCGCTTCACTCGTTGTCTCCTTACGGAAAGGTGAAGTAGGCTACATTTCTCTTTCTCGCTCATCTTTCTGTGATTTCTTGAAAAAGCGTAATATTGAACTTAGTGTATCTGCTATTGTCACCGCATGTTAATGAACTCAAGCGCAAAGACAGTAGCTGCATTTCCATTACCCTTTAAATTGCGCAAATTGAAATTGCAAATTGAAAATACGCCCAATGGAAACACGTCAATTTCGCAAAAACTACCATATATAGCAAAAAAGTTTTTACGCTCACATGAGGTGCATTTTCAGGCAATTCAAAAAAGGAAAATTTTGCAAAACTGCAATGGAAACAGTTTTTTCGCATTTACAGGTCACCTGGCGTATGTAAAATTTTATAATTTTTTAAAGATGGCACGGTATGTTTGGACAAAAGACAAGACAGTGCATAATTCTTACTAATGAAAGACAAAAGAATTACAGGAATACTGGATTCTACACAACAAAGAAATGCCACAATTTATCATGACCTCAAAGCAGATAGGAGGGAGAAACACCCATAAAACCTCATACGTGGCCGCTCCCAAGTATAAGAGGCTTTCCTTGCCATTAATGCTTGGATAACACGCCTTTGTCTCCTTCCTCCAAAAATAATGGCTAGTGCAGTGGCTGTGATATACTTAAACCTACTAACATCCATTGCCGTGATTTTTGGAATGACTTGTCGCAAGATAAAAAAAATATATATATGTTTTAGTCGCATAACATCAGTTAATGGAAACGCTGTCATTTCGCAGTAGTTTTGGACAAATCTGAAATGGAAACCCGGTTAATGACAGAGTAGGCTATGCACAACATGCCAATCAGACAGTCAGTCAATCAGTCAATCAATCAATCAATCAATCAATCAATCAATCAATCAATCAATCAATCAATCAATCAATCAATCAATCAACCAATCTATTTACCTATCTGTCTATCTGTCTGTCTATCTATCTATCTATCTATCTATCTATCTATCTATCTATCTATCTGTTTTAACTGCAGGTACTCACCTTGAGGAAAGACAGGTTGCGGTTCCGTTCAATACTGGTGATCTCCAGATTACCCATGACCACCTCACAGTTCTCGTAGAACTGGCGGAGAGTTCTGTACTGCTGGTCCAAATCAGACAGCGTGCTGAGCTTGTTATCAGTGCCAGGACACACTGTAGAGGAGAAAAAGAGAGACAGAGAGATTGATCAGACCACTAAAACTGTTTTGCACTAGCAGTTCATTGAGAAGATTGTGGTATACCGTTCATCACATGTAAATAAATCCACAGGAAAAATAACAAAATAAGTGATAAAAAACAAGTTCCGAAGCTAGTTTCATCAAGATGTCATTATAACCTGTTGCTGAACACTGACCAGCTTGGCTTCGCTCTCGCCTCTATATGAAGACAAATGAGAGCTGGCGAGGACAATTCCCTAACATCATCTATTAGTTCACGGACCTGTGGAACCATGACCACAAACTGGGTATTTGCTCAACAGGCCTAGAGAATAACAGAAACTTCAGTCGATAGCGCAGCAGAGGCATTTGTGCTGGAGTTATAATGTGGGAAACCACTGGGCTGATGGTGATGGTGATGCTTCTGAAGTGGAGGCAGGAGTAATAAGCAGTTATTGAACCCCGGAGGGCGACTGTTTCTCTACATTACAGCGAGCTATATTACGGCCCGCCGCCTGCAGAGCGGACCACTCCATATTATTGCTGTGGACAAATTACACCCTTCCCCGCTAAATTCATTCACTGTCACAGTTAGGTAGTCCCGGAGGACGTGGAGGTGCCATGGTGTATACAAAGCGAAGATTTAGACCTCTGCTGGACAAATGGAGAATAGATTCCCTTATTGAATATGCCACGTCTACAGGTGAGAAAAGTGTCTGGCGAGGAGAACAATGTGCCGTCCAGTACCATGTTTCTCACAAATAGAGGTCTTCTCTGTGCTGAAGTTAATTTGTTTCTGAGAAAGCACACTAGAGAGGGAAATGTAAGATGTCAATCTTTTTTTCCACCCTTTCCTTCTACTTCTTTTTTTCTCTCTCTCAGATTGAGGCTGTAAAGTACCTTAATTTGTCCCACTTTTCACTGGGGCTTAACACACAGAACACAAATGGCATGTAGTAAAACTAAAAGTGCAGATAAAGTACTGACATCCAACCTTTTTCGTCTTAGATAAAAGCTGTTAGATATGAAAGCCCTTTTTTTGCCTAAGGGTAAAAAATAATGGCAATTGTGAGAAAGTTTTTTTTTTTTTACACTTTATTTATGAAATATAAATTCACATTTATGAGAAATAGTCACTTGTGAGATATAAAGTAGCAACTGTGAGATATACAGTATGTCCATTGTGAGAAATAGTCACACTGTAAAAAATAATTGTCAGTTTAACTTTAAAAAAAGTAAGTTACCTGGTTGCCTTAAAATTTTGAGTTCTTTGAAATTGGTTTAATCAACAGAAACTCAAAATTTTATGTTATCTGAACTACATTAATTATCTAAGTTGATTTGACAAAAGAAAAAAAAATGTTGTGATAAATCAGGAAAATTATTTTTTACAGTGCACAATTACCTTTTAATTTTTATTCTGTGAAATGAGAACAAGTTAGAAGATGTGCGAGAATAAAATAAGTTTTAAGTTGAAGTACTAAAATTATTAAATCTAAAACTGAAATAAAATAATTTGAAGCCAAATAGAAATATTTTAAACATAAAAAATAATAAAAATGACAAAAGCACACAACAAAAATACTAAAGCTAAACTGAAAACTGAGAAGATAGAAATAAGTTACTTCAAAATATTAATAAATACTATAATATATACTATATACATAAAATACAATCATATTTCTTCGTATTAAAAAATAATACTAAAATAACTATCAGAGAGTCATTTTATTATTCACTTATCTTAATTATTCCTAAAGTCACCTGAAAACGAATGTAAAACTTTGTTTTATTTACTCGCCAAAGCCAATTTTCACACATATGGCAATTGGCGAGAATTTTTACTTTATAAAGTAGGTTACAGAATTCACTAAGAAGGAGTAAGGCCTCAAGAATCTTGGCCTTCAGCTTTCAGCGCTTTGAGTATTTACTTTACCGTGGCTTAGAGGCAAAAAGTATTTGAAATGAAACGTTCAATAAAAGTGTGACTGATGTGCTCAAAATCGAAGAATGAAAAATGAGAATGTGTCCTTTTGCTCCCTGCCCACACTGACCCAATAATCCATGATCATTTCTGACGCTAAGGGATTCCTTTCCATACTTCAATGGCATCTGTCGACAGAAACTGAGCCTTTAGGTTTAGAGAGCTGAAAAGCCCACATCAGAACTTCAGGATATGGGATTCAGGCAGGATCAATGGAGTGACAGATCACCACATTAACACCCATCCCACTATTTCACACACTCATCATTTTTGACTCGGTAAACCCTAAGCTCCCGGGGCGCTGATGTGCAACAAATCCGTTCATCACATTTGCTTCAATGAGACATCTGCACTTTTCAGATCTCCCAAAAGTTTAGGCAGCTTTCGTGTTTTCATCTAGCATGCTATATATATATGTGTGTGTATAAAATTGTCAATTTTGATTTCATGGTGACTTTAATTTGCACAATATTTTCTCAAAATTTACCTTTTTTTTTTTTTTAAATAAGGAAGAATGACCACTTCCTCCGGTCAATAGGGCACAGTTTTGGACCCATACAATAATCTCAAAATCGTAATATATTTATGGCAGCTTGTTTCTGCCACTGAATAAAAAATAAAATAGGTAATTGAGACTTTTTGTCTCACAATTCTGACTTTTTTTTCTCACAATTGCGAGTTTACATCTCACAATTCTGACTTTTTTCTCAGAACTGTGTGATATAAATATGCAATTGGTTATAAAGTCAGAATTGCATGATATAAAGTCAGAATTTTGAGATATAATCTCGCAATTCTAAGAAAAACATCGTTTTTCCCTCTGAATTGGACTTTATAACTCGCAATTGCAAGGTTATATCTCACAATTCTGAGAAAAGAAGTCGCAATTATCTTTTAAATTGTTTTATTGTGTAGCGGAAACAAGTTTCTATATATATTGGCTGATATGTTGGTCTACAATTAAAAATTACTGCATCAGCACTTGGATTTTTCACAGTTTGAACCATTCTCTGAAATGACTCTTTCTGCAGGTTACATTGTTACGCCAGTAGGTGATGACAATTGCCTGTCAAAATGAGTGAGTCAATGAGTCATTCATTCAACCAATTCACTCAAAATCACTGATTCATTCTGAATTGAAACATGCAACTGTCTTCATAAGTGAGTCATTGAATCGTTCATTCAACAGATTTGCTCAGAAGTGTAGATATGGCTATAACACACAGTCTGACTGACAGATTGACAAACTCACTTGCAAGATGGACTAGAATTAAGTTAATTTTCTCAGTAAATATATGATATATGTGAATAATTGCAATAAATTAAATGTTTGCCCAACGTGCTGGGCAGTTTTATTTAACCCAACTGTTGTTCAAAAATGACTATATGGCTGGCTTAAAATGAACCCCAAACAGGTTGGAAATTAAAATGCAGACGCATAATTACTAGAGGCAACAAGGTGAACATTTATTAATAAACAATTTAATAAATGTTTATTGTTTAATTATTATTTATTAAACTTATTAATAAATGTTCATTTATTAAACATATTAATAAATGTTAATTTCAAACATACTTTGGGTTCATTTTAAGCAAGCAATACAGCAATTTTTAAACAATAGTTGAGTTAAATAAAACTACCCAGCAGGTTGGGCAAACATTTAACCCAACCACTGGGTTAAAACAACCCAATCACTGGGTTTGTCCATTTTCAACCCAGCTTGGGTTGTTTTTAACCCAGCATTTTGGGTTGTAAGTGTTAATTACACTTAATTAAACCAATTGGTGAGATTATTTTCAAAATCTTTTGGAGTAATTGTGTCATCTCTGCAACAAAATATTCCCCTCAATCCAGGAAGTACGAGAGAACAGGCTGTTTTTCCGCAACGATGGCGATCGCTTAACGGCTCAGAGCTCGGCCAATGAAATCGCAGCAGTCCCTCATCCATCATTAGCTGACGGGGTCAAAGTGAGCCGCCCTCTCCTCGTGCTAAAAACTCAAGTCTGCCCTGAATCATCATTCTCTATCACAAACCTTAATATATGCCATTGATTAAACCAATATCAGCAAGTGACAGCAACTCCATTTGGCTATAAGGACATCTGCGATGATCTTGGACACAGTTTTCTCTTCCAGGTGAGAAAATCATATAGCATAATTATTAAGATTTCACTTTAAGATAATTTCCTTTTTTTCCATCTTTTTTCCATCATAATCTAATATGGAAAGATAACTATGAGTCAGCTATTTATAGGTTAACTATCGAAACAAGAATTGAAATCCACTACTGAGATACATTTAAAGAGCGATGCTGAAGACCTGAACAGTGTCTGCTGCCTTTTTAATGAGATGAACCTCAGTTCTCACATTCTGAATCAATAATAATTTGCTTAAACGGCAAAAAGAAAGGTGTAAATAGCAGAAATATGACATGAAGTGGACATTACACGATGTGGTCAGCCAATATATAATCAGGTGACTATAAATCAGATTTATGCAGTAATCCATATTCTTATTAAGAGTCACAGTTGCTGCATGTAATATAGTAAAAGTCATATCTCAGGTGGACGGCTATTGTAGGAGGTCACTGAAGCATGGAAACCATGTTGGGAGTGGAATTATGTTCCCAATCCATCAAACTTGGGATCTACCGACGGCATTTTGCTTCTGGTTTGAAGTATATGAAGCAACAAATCTACAAAGAAGCATAGGGAGGAATGGCAGTGTTGTGCACATGACAGGGAACATTTGGTTGAGTAATGTGATGGAAATTGATGTTTGTAATAGATATAATCATGCATCTGCATTCCAGGCTCCCGAATGTAATGTGTTCCCATTGCAGTTAGGCTGTTCATATCAAAATTGACCGTAATATCCCCAGCGATGAGCAGACAGTTTGATGGTTTCCTCTTGGAAATGAACTCTGTCAAGTGCAATAACATGAATCAGGGAGTGAAACGCAGAAAGAAGACACGTCCCCAGCTCTCATATTTGGGAGTTGTAGATACAATTGCAGCCTTGAGTTTTTATAACAACACTTCAAAGAACAAGTTCAAATATATCTAGACATTCATTAAATACATCATGTTTCATACACATACACAATGTTTTTCAAAAATATATAAAATCCATAGAGTCTAGATACAGGGGTGCAAAAACGGAAAAGTTATCCCTTTGCATTTTTCGCGTACAGACAATAACATTGCCAAAGTGATACCTGTTCACATGGGTCCGCGAAAACGATTAAAAATACTGTATTCTGCTGCCAGGCCAGTAGATGGCGATGTCACTTTGTTAAAAAACACATAACTGAACACATAATATACGCATGCACATGACATCACCGTTTTCACAAATTCACGTTTTTATAGTTCACACGGAGACGATAACGGCATCGTTTTCAAAAATTTGCACTTTGAAAACCGTCTTCAAAAGTTTTTGTTCCGCTACAGGTCTGCGCTTATTATATTAGCGCGCTCTTTTCTCAGATAACGCTTCTTAACTTTTCTGTTTTGTCTGTTTTCCAAGTTGTTGTTATATAATCTACAAAGAAATAACATTTTACTTGTTTGTAACATTTTTTTTTTTTTTTTTTACGTTTTATGGTTAGCTTAACTAACATTTTTACTAGAGACGATTAAATTTATGCGCTTCAATGGGCTTTTGTGTCTGTTTACATGTACAATAAAACTTTGATACTGAGCAAAAAATATTAAAATTCAGATCATTATAAAAATCCAACAATGCAAGAAAGCACATGACATGTCGTAGGGTTTTGATGTCCAAACAGACACGATCCAAAGACGAAATCGGGATAATGGGCAAAAATCATGTTCTGCTTTCTACTTTCTTTCCTATGTGAAAAATGTGTCTCTTTTTTGTCCATACAATGAAATTCATATGGGCACTAGTTTGGGCCCCCGTTGCACTGACTTTCCTTGTATGGACAAAAACACTCTTCACAAAATCTTCTTTTGTGTCCTGCAAAAGAAAGACAGTCTAGAACGACATGAGGGAGAATAAATAATCACAGAATTTTACTTCTTTTGTGAAGTATCTCTTTAATCTAACTATATGGTCAAGTACTATGCATCTAATCACATTTGCAATCAACCAAATCTGTGATCAAACTACCTGAAAGACTAGCTGAAGACATACTGTTGCAGTGTAAAGTACAAATAACACATTCAAAGATGCAAGATGCTCACTGCTCTACTGATTGAAGAGAGATAGTATACATTACAAGTGGAAAAAAAAAAAAAAAAAATCTAATTGAGACTGAGTAGAATACAGTCGCATAGAGCTGATAATACTGTCTCTCAATGCAGGAGGGATGTTCACATGACTGTGGGCTCATAGCTGCTCACCAAGTATAATTTTCTAAAAGTGTAATTTTGAAGCATGAATTTTAATAATGTGATCAAGTATAATCAGGCAGATACTTCATACAGTGTGAAATAAATTTCAGATGTGCACCGGCAAGCCCTAACCATGTGGCCTACTGTCAAACTGCTATTTGATAATGAAAAAACACAAATGACAAAGAAATGGTTATTATAGAGAGAGGCAATTCAGAATATGGACATTATGGACTGAATTAACTAACTGGGTTAGCATGCACATAATACTTGTCAGTTCCAGAATCAACTTCCTGCTGCCAATTAATATTAGGGTAAACCTAAATATAAAATTTAACTCACCACATACCTATATAAGTGAATATTAATCAAAATACAGTATTGACAAGACAACTTCTAACTGTTCTTCACTGAAAATGAACAAAAAATTATGCCTAAAAAATAAAATTACAGACCTGCTTCTAAGTAAACCCTTTCACAGCATTTTTAATGAACCATATCTAATAATATTTCAGTGCAGACGTGGAAGCAATTGTGAAATTGCTTCTTTTTTTTCCTTTTTTTCATTTATGAGTCCGTTTTGTTGTTACTGCTGAGTATGGAAGCTTGTTATAAAAAAAGGTAATTGCGACTTTTTATCTCACAATTCTGACTTTTTTTCTCAGAACTGCAAGTTTATATCATGCAATTCTGACTTTTTAAAACGCAATTGCAAGTTTAAATCTTGCAATTCTGAGAAAAAAAAGTCAGAATTGTGAGATAAAAACTTGCAATTGCGAGAAAAAAGTCAGAATCGCAACATTATATCACGCAATTCTGACTTTATATCACACAATTATGAATTTATAACTCGTAATTGCAAGTTTAAATCTCGCAATTCTAAGATAAAAAGTCGCAATTACCTTTTTTATTTTTTTATTTAGTGGTGGAAACAAGCTTCCATAGCTGAGAGTGACTCAAACAAACTTGAAAAGAAAAAAGAAAAAAAAAATTAACCTTCAGGTTTCACCTGAAAAGTGCAAATGCTGCATAATTAAAAGAAATGTTCTACTGCTTTAAGATGCAAGATGTGATATGTCAAATAAAAGACTAACTGTCTTTCTGTAACTAAAAATATCTTGAATATTCCAAAAAAGCATAACAAATAATCACAGATGTTCTCAAATGATCCTGCAGGACAAATGGGACTCTACCACATGCCCTGCTTTGAATCTTTAAAAGCTTAATGCATTTATTAGCATGTGCCTTTATTGAGTAGATAATGCATGATCCAAAAGTGTGAATTATTTAGCATCAGAGTTGAAAGTTAACCGTCTACAGAGGTTAAAACCTTACTTAGAATATTAAATGTACATATGTAATGAGTTCAATTCCTGTTGTTCACATATGAGCTCATTTTCACGAGCCAGACCTGCAGCAGTCCCATTCAACGGTCAAGGTTACATCATAGCTGGCAGATTTGCCTGCAGTAATGCATGTTAAAGTCACTCCACTTCAAGCAAGCGGTCTGGTTTTAATGGACGAAACCATCTGGACATGAACATATTTTGTCAGCATGCTGACTGAGTTGCTTCCTTTAGCTCTGGCTCTTTATATTTCACCAGTATATCTTATATCTTGCGAAGCAATATATCTAATTCTACCTATTGTTTTTGGATTCTGATCTCTGATAATCTAATATTAAATAGTGGATTCAGGCTACTGCAAAACTTAATGTTAAAGAGGAAATTGTTGCACTGAGTTTTGCAATAAGAGCTGTAATCACATTTAAAGCAGTGGTGAGGCACAAATATATCAGTTTAGAAGTGCAATATTCCTTGGTTTCATTATTGCAATTGCAATAATGCAGTCGTTTGAATTAATGCAAATATGTTCCTCTATGATGCTGTGCAATATGTGAGTTGAACATCATTGTATAGAGTTTCGAGATGTAAACAATCGCCCTTCTCCAACATTCGACGCACAAAGGCATGTGACAGCAGCGCTAACGCCACAAATGACACATGCAACAACACAAACATGTCACACTGTTCTTCTTCACCCACAGCATGCCACAGGAACCCCACTGTTGTTTTTCTCTGTGGCTGCTAACAAAAGCCAACCGATGCATCTATGATATAGGGGCGGGGGGAAAGGTTATGTAATTTCGGTGGAGGCCAGCAATTACATCACTCTTTGTTTTGCATACAAAAAAGAAACATACTACTACTACCACTACAATAAAACAAGTGCTTATGTCAACAGAGCCTTCTCCACAATTTTTTATTTTTTTATAAATATTTATCAGTCTCTGGGACCCTCCTTTCATGTAAGTCTATGTGATTTCTATTTATTATTCACTTTCAAAAATGGGTGCAAATAGTAAATGACATTTGGCAACAGTAATGTGTTTAACAGCTGAATAACCAATATGTCAGTGGTTTAGAATTAATTACACACACACTACATGTTGAATACGTCGGTTTCACTCTTTGACACATAACTTACACATCAGCGAACTCATTAATCGTCAACACTCTTGACAGCCTGCTTTTTTAGCACAGTGCAAGTAACTACAGATTGCTGAACTTAATTATAGATTTTGGTTACACCTCCTCTTGTATTGGTAGAGCACCTTTTTTCATATTCGTTATAACTCATTATTAGGAAATAAATGTAAATACAAATTTAACATTCAACAATGAATATTAGTTTTGATCAGAATGATTGCACTCCCTTACATTTGGATGACACGCATGTTCACATTCACTCTGGAATGAAATTAAAATTAAGTCATTATTTATTCACCTTCATGTCAAAGAATCAGAGCTTTTCCATACAACAACAGTTCACAGTGACCGCATTTGGCCAACTTCAAGTCTCTAAAAGTACCATAAAATAGTCCACAACTATTTAAGTAATATTGCTTTTACACAATAGTTTGATAAACAACGCTTCTATTTTAAATAACTTACATTTTAGACACAATATTGCCAATTACTATTTTTGATTCACCTATGCAAATAGTTCCAGACAAAGCCCTAGCAGAACATAAAACATGGCATGTTTCAGAGCAACACACAGTAATGGTGTTCCTGAATAATTCAGTGTTTAGAATGAATTGATTGGGTGAATGATTCAGTGACTCACTCATAAACCAATCACTTGTTTTGTTCCTGAATTAATCAGTCTACTAATCGGTTGAGTGAATGATTGAAGGATTCACTAATAAACAGTCCCTGCATCCAAATATGCCTACTTCGATACTATTAAAGTACGTGGAAAAACAGTTTGTGAGCTGAGTAGTATTTATGAAACAGTAGGCGAAAAGTTCGGAGTTCAGGAGAGAATTTGTGAATGGCAGTGAAGTGACGCAACTGACGCCATAGGTCACATGACAGTGACAACATGGCGGGTGTAGCATGTCCGAATTTCATTCATACTAGACACATTCATACTACATAGAACATCCCTTTTTTACACCAAATGCAGTACCTGATACAATATGCAATTTCGAATGCAGCTAGTCACTTCATTTCAGTCACTTGTCACCACCTATTGGTGTTTAGATGTAACTGCAGAAAGAGTCACTAATAAATCCTCTCCACTAACAGACAGGCGGATACAGAATAGCGGAGTGATACAAAACCTGTTGGAGCTCGGACTGCATATCAACATGTCAGAGATGTTAAGCATGAATTATTTGGTTTGTCTCTCTGTCAGCTGTATTCAGCACTGCGTGTGACATGCACAGCAGACAGCTGTAATAGTAGGTGGGATTCTTTATGCAACAACCTGAAGAACAGTGTGACAGATGAGTCACCGAGCGAGCATGTTCGTGCCCTTCTTAAGAGGGAATATGTTAATACCACACCGCTATTTACATAACGTTAAACTGTTCAACACAAAATGGAAATATTGCCATCATTTGCTCAACCTCATGTTGTTCCAAATGTTTAATGAAACACAAAAGGAGAAATTCTTACTTGAGCTTCAAAAAAGATGCATACAAGTGGTCATATGATTCTTGCTCTATATTCCAAGTCTTCTGAATCGTCACTTCCAATGAGATGTTAACAACTGAGTATGGATCATGAGTCTGTCCATAGAGCTTGGATTAGTTAGATTCATGAATGAATCATTTAGACAGGTGTTGTGAACTGGATCAATGATTCATTGGCATATTTGAATCAAAAGAATGATTCATTCATGCATCAGATATTTCTACCTCTCTCATGAACACACCAAGGAGAAATAGGATGGATGTTAAGGTTTTCAAAGACTTTAAAGTCATCATGAAATCAAAATGTACTTGTGGCAAGCAGGGCGGGGCCGAGAGCCATGGGAATGGTCTCAAGTCCCACGAAAGAGCTCCGGAAGGATAAAAGGAGGAGTGATGACAGTAAAAAATGAGAGAGGACCAGTCCTGGATTTTAGGTTGTTGTGTTTTATTATGTTTATATGCAGCAAACGTCTGTGAGGGGCTGCTGCTTTACTTCCGTTTTGTTGTTTGTTTATTTGGTCATTAAAGTTACATTTACTGTTTGCCGGCTCCCACCTCCTTCTTCCCAGGAGAAACCCAGGAGAAGGAGAAACGTGCTCGTGCCCTCACCGCTGTGGGAAATCCGTGGTGCCATCGAGCAGAGCTGGTGGGCTGGAGTGATTTTCTGGGGGGATGGACAAACTCACTGCTGTCCGCCTGGGTTGTGGAGAGGCAGCTGCCGTCCGAGAGGGGACGGAGGAGTCACCGCTGTTTGCCTGAGGCCGGAGCCTGCTGCCATTGCTGTCCACCAGGGGGCAGAAGAATCACCGGCCTTTCACCGAGGGGTATCCAGAGCCCCACGGAGGAGCTCCGTCAGGATAAAAGAAGGAGTGACGACAGTGAAGGACGAGAGAGGACCAGGCCTGGACTTTATGTTGTTTTGTTTCAGTTTATGTGGCAGTTGTCCAGGCGGGCTGCAGCTATACCTTCGTTTTGTTGTTCTGTTTATTTCTGTGATAAAAATTCACTGGTTACCGCCTCCTTCTTCCCTTATCAACAAACTTTGCTATATTGGTGCTGAAAGTCAGGAGGAAGGAGGAACGTGCTGTCAAGTAGTCCTTGCTGCTGTGGGATATCTGCGGTGCCATAGAGCAGAGCTGAGCAGAGTCTGCCATCATGGACACTCGAGGCAGTGGGCTGGAGTGACTTTCTGGGGGGACGGATGAACTTGCTGCCATCTGCCTGGGTTGTAGAGGGGCGGCTGCCATCCGAGAGGGGACGGAGGAGTTGCCTCCTTTGCCTGAGGCTGGAGCTGGCTGCCGTCTGCCATGATGGGGAGGAGCAGGAAATGGTTGACTCACTGCCGGGTGCCTGAAGCCGGAGGAGCCGTCGCTGTCCACCCGGGGGCGGAGAAGTCAGAGGGCCGTCCACCAAGGGGTATGCAGAGTCCCATGGAGGAGCTCCAGCAGGATAAAAGGAGGAGTGACGTCAGAGGGCCATCCACCGAGGGGTATCCAGAGTCCCACAGAGGAGCTCTGGTAGGATAAAAGGAGGTTTTCTTTTGTTTTGTTTATTTTGTCAATTACTATTTTTGATTCACCTATGCAAATAGTTCCAGACAAAGCCCTAGCAGAACATAAAACATGGCATGTTTCAGAGCAACACACAGTAATGGTGTTCCTGAATAATTCAGTGTTTAGAATGAATTGATTGGGTGAATGATTCAGTGACTCACTCATAAACCAATCACTTGTTTTGTTCCTGAATTAATCAGTCTTTGTGAACTAATCGGTTGAGTGAATGATTGAAGGATTCACTAATAAACAGTCCCTGCATCACAGTTACGTTTACTGTTCGTTGGTTACCGCCTCCTTCTTCCCTTATCAATGAACTTTGGTACATTGGTGCCGAAACTCGTGAGGAAGGAGGAACGCACTGTCAAAGAGCCCTCGGCGCTTTGGGAAATCTACAGTGCCATCGAGCAGAGCTGAGTAGAGTCTGCCACCATAGACGCTCAAGGTGGTGGGCTGAAATGACTTTCTGGGGGGATGGACAAACTTGCTGTCGTCTGCCTGGGTTGTGGAGAGGTGGCTACCATCCGAGAGGGGACGGAGGAGTCACTGCTGTTTGTCTGAGGCCGGAGACTGCTGCTGTCTGCCATGATGGGGAGGAGTAGGGAATGGGGGACCGCCCGCTGAAGGGGATCCAGCACCCCACAGAGGAGCTCCGGCAGGATAAAAGGAGGAGTGACGACAGTGAAGGACCCAGCCTGGACTTTATGTTGTTTTGTTTCAGTTTATGGCTGTCGTCCGTGAGGGGCTGCCGCATTACTTTCATTTTGTTTTGTGTTTATTTTGTGATTAAAATTGCATTAAAAGTTCGCTGATTCCCGCCTCCTTCTTCCCTTAACAATGAACTTTGCTACATGACTATTTTTTTTTTTTTTTTAAATGGAATATTGCAGTGACATCTCTTCTCTTCTTGTTTATGTTTATTGGCGCAAGGGCGGGACAACCTGTCACTCACTTGAGATCCACCAATAACAAAACAACCATCCAACAATCCAATTATTTTCTCTTGTTCAAGAAGCCTTTTCACTCAGATATATGTCAGAATAGGGAAAAAAAGATGATCACAACTTCTGTTTCATGCCGACTTTAAAAGACATGGAACATAACGGATTACTTCTATGGTGCTTTTGTGCTTTAGAATGACACAAGTTTGTATTTTGGGTCTATTTTCAGTCTATTTTCCATTCTGTGCCATACATGGCCAGTCTGCCTCTCGTTAACCAAGAGCTGGAGACAGGTGTGCAAGAAACCTTTGGTATTCACAGTCTTAATATCTCTGTTTCATGCACACATACACATGCATCCTCGCTGACTAACACAGCCGACGAGAGTCGCTGTCAGAACAGATTGGGAGCCAGCGCTGGGCCATTCATCACCCTGCTCTGGTGTTCCTGTCTACTCTACTAACAGCCGCACACAAGGGCCTGTCTCCGACTACTTGAGTTTCCATAGAAAGCATGCACTGGAGACTGCACCATTAATCCTAAACAATCACTTGGGCTGAACCCACTTGATACGTCTGAGCCAGCAATTCACAACTGCTTTCTCTTTTATATATAAACCACATCCTTGCTAATCTGCTGCATAATGCTACTATTTTACACCTCACAAATTACTTTGACATTTGCAAAAATGCTTCCAGAGTAGATCTGGGGATTAGTGTCACAAAATTTATTTTTACATTATAAGACATTACTCTGTGAAGTTAAAGAGCTTTTCTCCCTGGTCTGACTCTTGAAAAATTACTCATTGCTGTAAACCCATGTAGTTAGGTTTGTTCAGAATAGAATAGAATAGAATAGAATAGAATAGAATAGAATAGAATAGAATAGAATAGAATAGAATAGAATAGAATAGAATAGAATAGAATAGAATAGAATAGAATAGAATAGAATAGAATAGAATAGAATAGAACAGTCTCCAAATACCCCATCAGTTGTATATACAAATGATTAAGGATCTGACTGCAGAGTGTATCCTCATTACTCTTTCTGGTGCTCATTCATTCACTCTTGGGTTCCTCTGTTCATCTAGGCTAACCAATGACTGACAGCAACTTTGTCATTGAGGCACAATGGTGGCATCGTGGGACAACATCACACACTAGTACTGTCACATAGAGAGGAGAGAGAGTGAAACTGTTTAATGGCTTCCCCATCCAAATCTGACCGACCCTTTAAAAGGCTTCAAATCTCTGTGGACGAAAAAAAAGGCCGGACAAAGAAAGGATGCTTTATAAGGGTAAGAATGAGGAAAAAAAGAAAAAAATCTGATGAAAATGAAAAGAAATAGACCTATAACCGCAGGGTTTGGCAGAGGTTTTCTGAAGCTGGGGACCTTGAAAGGACTGCAGTGTTGATGCAAGTGCAGCATCATATGATGGGAAAATTTGTCAGAACAAGTGATGGTTTGTATAATTTAGTAGGGACACTAGGGATATGTCCCTACCTATATCCAGCGACTACTGAATTGTCCCTAGCAATAATTTTGATCAAACAATTAAAATATATTTACATGCACTGCATCTGAAATGGGACATACCACTGACATTACCTAAGAAGTCAAAGTAAATACGTTAGAAAAATGAAAGTGCTCTTTCAAGTACGTGCATTTAATGCATGAACGGAGAACGTAAGGTAAGTGTTGAAATGTGTACAGTTCAGTTGAATGATAAAGTTTATCCTCCTTAACTTTAATGTTGTTAAATTGAATGTATGAAGCAAATTGTTAGCTGAAATATCTACATAATTAAAAACAACACTGAAATAAGAGCATCATTTATCTGTCAAACAGATATGTGTGAAATTTGTGTTCGTTACTTTAGCAACAGACTCCTGGTCTCATTTTCTTCCAGAATCATCATTGGTTCAAGTCATTTTTAATATTAACTCTTTCCCCGCCATTGATAGAATTTTTCCACATTTCTATGTTTTCACTGTTATACGTTAGGGGGCGCTATAACGCATCTTCTGAAAGAGTAGAGAATATGAGGATCAAAACACAGGCAAAAAAGGAGAAACAGGCAATAAAAGCATTGCTTATGCATGATTTTCTCAGCTTTTTTCCCCCAAAATGTTGCTTTTTTTTTTATGAAACTTACCCACATTCAAGTGTTGATAAAAAAGAATGCATGAAGCTAAAATAGAACTGGCTCGCAACTTTTTAAAATAAAAAACGCTGGTGGGGAAAGAGTTAAATAAAGCAATGAGTCAGAGCCGACAACCTCAGGGGCAGTGTTACTCCTTCACTGTAAAAAATTATTTTCATGATTTATCACAACATTTTTTTTCTTTTGTCAAATCAACTTAGATAATTAATGTGGTTCAGATAACATAATATTTTGCATTTCTGTTGATTAAACCAATTGTCTTCATTGGATTAACTCAAATTTTTAATTTCAATGAACTCAAAATTTTAAGGCAACAAGGTAACTTACTTTTTTAAGTAAAACCAACTTTTTTACAGTGTTGTAACTGGATTTGAGCTTGGTTTTAATAAAATGTTAATAATATAATGACACGTATCTGTAAGTATCTGACCATATATAAAGCCACAATATCAACTTTTTTTCCCCATTTCCTGAAAATTAGCGGTTTTGGAGATACAGGGTTTCTGCTCGAGAGTGATGATATGTACACTGTAAGTGACATGGAGGGATCTTTAAGGTCAAGTGCCTTAAGGACACATTGGGGACATTTATAGATCACCCGCAACTTTGTGGTGACCATAAAACCAAAACACACCATCCACTTTTTTTTCCCAACCATGTTAATTGGCCTATTAGCGTTTCATCACAGAAGTTTATTCTAGTAAGTTTGTAAAGAGTAAGCAACATAGTTGCCCAGTTTCCCACTGAAGTTTCTTTGTCCCTTGACAGTCTATTAATTTCTCGTGTCATTATAACATAAGGAAACTGGCTCTTTAGCGTCTCAATTTTTCCTCTTTAAAGATTTACCTTAAGTGGTACGAATAAAAACAGCTTCTTTAAATTATGTTTTCCAGGTAAAGTCAGCAAGAAAGAATAATTGCACTGGGTGTTGTGGCTCCCAGAGATGGATTACAAGCTCAAGGCAGAGCTGTCAGATGCTCCATAGGGGATTTGAGGGGGAAAGCGGGTGTCTCTGGGTGAGTGTGTGTACTTGTTTATGTGCGGTGGAGTGGTGGTAGCAGAGTTGGTTTCTGCTGATTAAAGGCTTGACAGCTGTCCACACATTTTGTGTGGTCATGCAACTGAATCTAGGGACTATGACACCTGTCAGTATGTACTCACATGTAACCTAGTTCTGAGCACAACAATCGCAATAGTCAAGCAAATAGTTTAGCATCTGTCCAAAGCACGCTTATCACAGCATACATAAAGTTATAAAAACTGGTTAACTTTGAATCGTGTATAAAGGTATTTGGGCAATGCAGATGGTCTTCTTCTTTCTGCATGTTTCATCACACTAAAATGTAAAGACCTCATAAAATGGTTTGAAGCAAAATCATTTCTTGTGTTTACCTATTTCAAAAATCAACTGAAATTCAAATATGTTTTTAATTTCTTAAAAATATTTAACTAGACAAAGACAAACTTTAATATTGGCTTGATAAATCCTTATTTAAAAGCTTATATTTTTTTTAAAAGCCTTAATTTCAGAAAACTTACGGACAGAGAGAATGATGGATGGATGGACAGATGGATGGTAGATAGATGGATGATACAGTGGACAGATTGATTGATTGATTGATTGATTGATTGATTGATTGATTGATTGATTGATTGATTGATTGATTGATCGGGCGGGCAGATGGAAAATATATTTTAAAAAACTATAAAACTGCTAAAGCTGGATATTGTGAACTGTGTACTAGCATAAAGATGGTCTTGAAACTAACAGAAATGGAGTAAAAAAATCTGATTCTGATTTCATGGAGACTTTAAAGGTCATGCTCAGAATAAAAGACGTCTAAATTACCTTGCAGTTTGGGTTTGAGAAGGTCTGGCTAGAACAGAACAGATTCTGCCTATATTATCTAAGCTCTCATGCATAAAAAAACAAAAAAAAAAAAACAAAAAAAAAAACTGAAGGCCACAGTGATTTCCAGTAAATAAATAAATAAATAACTCTGAACTTTGTCCTGGGTAATGCCACCTGTTCCAGATGTGGCACTGACAGATGTTTGCATGCATTAAACTGTCACAAGAATTATTTCTGCACTCCCTCTCGAGACTTCGTGTCGTCATGTGTTTGTATTTCCCTTCGTGCCATATGTAGGTAATTTCATTGCACATCTGTAATCTTTTTTTTTTTTTTTTTTTTTTATAATAGCATATGACTAGAATCCAAGATCTTCTCACAAACACACACGTTGAGTATAAAGGGATCATACATTGTATTTCAAAGAGTCTTGTCAGTCCCTTACAGAAAAGGAAACATCCCATCTAAAACTCTCCACAGTCAGAATCAATTACACATCATGTCACAAAACACATTATCATTCAGTTCTGATCAAACTTTCCCTGTGTCTCTATGCTTGAGGAGTCAGGGAACTGGATGGATATTGCATAATGGATATTCTGAAGGCCATCATCCATTATGTTGTGTGGGGAATGGAGGTGATGCCTGAAGTGTGAGTTCAGATGAGTTAATCAGTTCAATTTTGAGAGGCAAAGAGTATCTAATGTTGTTGTATGCATGGATTTTTTTTTTTTTTTTTTTTTCCTATCTAATATTTCTCTGAGCACATTTGCAAACCCGAAATATTTATTTTTGTTTAGCCAAATTTAATCTAAAGGTCAAATATGCTGTCGTATTTAATTAGTGATTTGCTTTGGGGTATTTCAGTCTGTCCCCATTTAAATAGAAAGGAGCAGTACTTGCATGTCTAGAAAATAGCTGCCTGGGGGTGTTACAAAGATGAAATCTCAGAGACTACAGTTTTAAACAGGCACAAAATGTGCCCTTTATTGAACTTTCCAAGATGCTAAATCTGGTGGATTCCCATGCTGAACCCTGTGGAACCATTATACTGAATATACCAGTTATTTTATAGGCAAAGGTTTATTACTCTACTTCCTGCAGTGAAACACAAAGCACAAAGCAGTAGTGATGCACCTATCATGATTTTTCATTGCCGATTACAATTGCTGATTTTTATAAGCAAATGGGCCAATTCTGGTTGCTGATCCTCCCTGTTTAAGCAAATTTATTTGTTGTTTATTTGCTCTATTACATTGATTTAAATTAGATTGTATAATTTCAAGACTTAAAGCAAAAACAGAACAGTCTGACTATGGCTTTGTAAAATTATGCTAGATAAAACAAACCTGCACAAAAGACAGACTGAATGAAAATGCAAGTTCACTCTCTGTCAGTAGGTGACGCTTATGGAACAGCAGCGGTATAGCGTTTTCTTGGTTAGCACTGTAAACAAAACACCACTGTGTCCACCAAAGCATTTTTTTTCCCAGCGGCTAGTGTACTTTTCCAATTGTTTTCAATGGGACCACAGCTTCTTCTTTTTTTTTTAATCCAGGAGCGTAACGAGGCGCTGAGCATCTTTTTCACGCTCAAGTGCCGAGCGCTCGACGTTTTTTACCGGTCGCCTCGAGTTGAAGAATGTTCAACTTTGAGTAAAACGCTGTGCTCATCACTGTCACTTTTTAGCCAGCCGTCCAATCAGAGTGGAGGAGGGGCGGGACAAATACAACACCGACCAACTGTCATCAACAAGCAGAGAACGAAACAAAATGGATGACAAATTAATATTGCTGGTCTCCGAAAATACATAGCAAGTACTCTACGTTGTGTTGACATTTTTAGTCTGAAACAAATTATCTGCGAAATCAGTTACAAGTAACAGTGCCACGGATATTTCGTTTCATAGCAACAAAGCGTCTCAACTGAAAAACAAACAAACAAACAAACAAACAAACAAAAAGGAAGAGCTCTTAAGCACTCACAGCTAGGCATTTTCAGCAGAGCGCCTAGCATTTTCAGCTGACTAAAAACACTTTGGTGGACACACGGCCACAAATACAAAACGTAACACTTTATTTTAGTTCTTTTAACTAGTTGCTTATTAGCATGCATATTACTAGAATATTGGCTATTTATTAGTACTTATTAAGCACATATTAATGCCTTATTATGCATGACCTTATTCTACATTTTTAATCCTACCCAATACCTAAACTTAACAACTACCTTATTAACTGTTAATAAGCAGTAAATTAGGAGTTTACTGAGGAAAAAGTCATAGTTAATAGTTTATATTGTTCCCTTTACTAAAATGTTACCATACAAAATATATGACATACAACCCATCACTTAACAGTATAAACTACAATAGAGAAGAATATATATATATATATATATATTCTTCTCTATTGTACTCTAAAATGCGCTTCACAGTCAAGTCAAGTCAAGTCAAGTCACCTGACTCATCTTTAACCATTTTTCAAATGTAATTTAAACTGCGCAAAACTAGTACACTGTCTAACATTAATTGGTACATTATTTGGCTGCACAGCAGCTCTTAAAGAATAGTGTCAATGCAGGTAGATCAAAGCACTGTTGAATATCAAATGTCAAGTCAAATGTCAAGTGTCCCCAACTAAGCAAGCCAAGTTCACAGTCACCTCTTGACGAAGCTCTTGTTTGTCTTATATTATCAGTACGCAAAGCCAATAGCCATCATGTTCAGACAGCGCACACAACACCTCTGCACTTACTCCCGATTTTTCTCAACATGGGGACAGCAGAGCTGTCAGTCAGTACATAGTTAAACAAAGTACTAGTTACTTGAAAACTTGAAAAAGTAATCTGATTACATAACTCGCGTTACTTGTAATGTGTTACCCCCAACACTGGATATAAACCCCCACTCCAATTTAATATTTATATTTTTCAATATTTCAAGCATCACGAACAGTGATCTTGCTGAGCCTGGTACAGTATTTTCTCTACTCTTTGTCTCCGTCTTCAACGTGTCCCGTCTCTGGCCTGTGTTAACGTTCTGTTTACAGACTTCGTAATATTGCCACACTAATGACATTTTGTGAAATGATTGGAATACAGTTTGCGTGCAAGTTCAGAACAGATATCGGACAGAATAAAAAAATAAAAATAAAAATAAAAAAAAACATCAATGGCCGGTCGACCGGTACATCTCTAAAAAGCAGATTTTTTTTGATTGCACATCTCTGGTTTGTTTGCTCAGGTGCATGAATTAAGCTCACATGATAAACTGGGTAAAACACAACGTTGGATCATCTGACAAAATTTAATCCTGTTGTGTTTTACACTTTGTCATTCTAAATTTGCCTATCATTTTGTGCTTCCCTAGAAAGACATGCTTTCCAAAAACATCTCTCATCTCTCAGATAAATGGCAGCTGTGACGAAAATAGAAGGGTAATCATTTATATGAGATAACAGAAGCGTAGTGACCAGTCTTTGCCACCCACAGTCTGACTCCATGGCAGCTCATCACTCTTCTTGTCTTCCATAGCCATAATCCTCCTGCTCACAGTAATGAAGGGCTAACAGAATGAAGAAACACTTATGCTCTTGTGCTTAAGCTTTCTGTAACCTATAAACTATAACCCAGCTAACAGGAAACGTTCTTAGAACTTTGGCCAGGTTCTCTCAAAGTATGTATATCGTGGCCATGAATAAACAATTTGTTCCCACCAATTACAGCACGTTTTACTAATTTGTTCCCTTCATTCCCTTGATTTACTAAATCACAGCCATGTAAATCAAAACGAGGGAACAAATTAGTTGAATATGGCCACAATTTACTAAAATGAGGGGGAAAATTAATAATGTGGGAACAAATTCTTAATTTGTGGCCATGATTGAACTGAAACGTGTGAACGAATTAGTAAATTTTGGCCACAATTTACTAGAAAGAGTGAACAAATTCTTAACACTGTAAAATAAAGAGTAACTGAACGTTTTACTCAAGCAAGGTTCTTCCATCCAGGAACTCATCTTGCAGTGCAAGTCACAGTGCCTGGAGTGCCAATTACAACTATATTTTCACCTGAGAAGAAGTGATGTAGAAATAGTCTGGAAAAACCTGCCACCATCCCATGTGCAATTCCTGAAAAGGCTGTATAAACAAAAGGGAGCCGTAAGGGAGATATGCGTTGAGAAACACAGATGAGCGCTGATAGAGAAGGCCTTGATGTGGCGGTGATGAAGCCGAGGCTGAGTACACTGAGCACAGCTCCATTCATCTTGCCCCCACAGCAGACAGGCTGCAGTAATGACTCCCTGGAGAACACGGCTCTGCCTCTGACCTTGGATACACATCTTCTGCCAAAGCGGTACGGCACTCCCTCGGGGACTACCTACCTAGCGTGTGTGGGCTTGGCGAAAAAGGGAAATCTTCGGAAACAGAAATAAAGTTGTTGTTGTTGTTGCTGCAGTTGTTGTTGTTTTGCTCGTTCTGAGAAACCTCTGCCAATAACCAACACATCCAAATATTGTTAATATTAATGATATAGCAGAGTGAATCATTAAACAGGGTTGGGGCTGAGAGAATATCCATGTCAAGGCTGTTGTTACCATGCTCCTGTGAGTGAGGGAAATGTGTACTTATCAGGTTTTACAGTCCTTGGGTGGAACGATCACATAAAAAAACAGATTTGCATTTGCTGGAAGAAATAGCAGCGCTTGCAAGACAGAACAAGAATAGTGTGAAAGTTTAGGGCAAGTTTAGGTGCAAGTCTTTGGTTGTGAGCTGCTGATTCAGCATTGTCAATGGGGGGGAGTGTAACGGAAGCAAGCTAGTAAGAGCTGTGTGTGTAAACCTCACTCCCCTGGCCTCAAGAGGCACGTTAGCAACTGACGCTATAGAGGCTGTGGTCTTTAGCATCCTTGTTAGCGCGCCCGCCCGCCTTCCATGCCTTAGACACTACTCGGAGCAGGTCGAGTAGGACCAGTTACAAGTGCAGGAAGCGATTTCTGATATTTGAATATTTCTGATAGTTGATATTTGAAATCAACCCAAATATAATAAATCAACCCCCCCCCCCCAAAAAAAATGCACAAAATGTCTCTTTATCATAGCTGAAGCGAAGCAAAATAATGCTTTAGCGAAAAATAAAGCGAAGATGACAAACGAATGACAAGAACAAAAAATGAACATACAGTACACATGACAAGCAAGAGTTCATTGTTAGTCACCAGCAGCACACCAGCTCCAGCCATCTCTCTTTCTACAGTCTTTCTTCAAATCTTCCTCTTGCTCACTCTCTCTCCTCCCCCATCATGAGTGGACACACCCCCTACTGCTGACTGGCTCACTATCTCCTCCCCCATCATGAGTGGATACACCCCCTGCTGCTGACTGGCTCACTCTCTCTCCTCCCCATCATGAGTGGACACGCCCCCTGCTACTGACTGGCTCACTCTCTCTCCTCCGCATCATGAGTGGACACGCCCCCTGCTACTGACTGGCTCACTCTCTCTCCTCCCCCATCATGAGTGGACACGCCCCCTGCTACTGACTGGCTCACTCTCTCTCCTCCCCATCATGAGTAGACACGCCCCCTGCTACTGACTGGCTCACTCTCTCTCCTCCCTCATCATGAGTGGACACGCCCCCTGCTACTGACTGGCTCACTCTCTCTCCTCCGCATCATGAGTGGACACGCCCCCTGCTACTGACTGGCTCACTCTCTCTCCTCCCCCATCATGAGTGGACACGCCCCCTGCTACTGACTGGCTCACTCTCCTCCCTCATCATGAGTGGACACACCCCCTACTGCTGACTGGCTCACTCTCTCTCCTCCCTCATCATGAGTGGACACGCCCCCTGCTGACTGACTGGCTCACTCTCCCTCCTCCCCCATCATGAGTGGACACACCCCCTGCTGCTGACTGGCTCACTCTCTCTCCTCCCCCATCATGAGTGGACACACCCCCTGCTACTGACTGGCTCACTCTCTCTCCTCCCTCATCATGAGTGAACACGCCCCCTGCTGCTGACTGGCTCACTCTCCTCCCCCATCATGAATGGACACACCCCCTACTGCTGACTATCTCACTCTCTCTCCTCCCCCATCATGAATGGACACACCCCCTACTGCTGACTATCTCACTCTCTCTCCTCCCCCATCATGAGTGGACACACCCCCTGCTGCTGACTGGCTCACTCTCTCTCCTCCCCATCATGAGTGGACACGCCCCCTGCTACTGACTGGCTCACTCTCTCTCCTCCCCCATCATGAGTGGACACGCCCCCTGCTGACTGACTGGCTCACTCTCTCTCCTCCCCCATCATGAGTGGACACGCCCCCTGCTACTGACTGGCTCACTCTCTCTCCTCCCTCATCATGAGTGGACACGCCCCCTGCTGACTGACTGGCTCACTCTCCCTCCTCCCCCATCATGAGTGGACACACCCCCTGCTGCTGACTGGCTCACTCTCCCTCCTCCCCCATCATGAGTGGACACACCCCCTGCTGCTGACTGGCTCACTCTCTCTCCTCCCCCATCATGTGTGGACACGCCCCCTGCTACTGACTGGCTCACTCTCTCTCCTCCCTCATCATGAGTGAACACGCCCCCTGCTGCTGACTGGCTCACTCTCCTCCCCCATCATGAATGGACACACCCCCTACTACTGACTATCTCACTCACTCTCCTCCCCCATCATGAATGGACACACCCCCTACTGCTGACTATCTCACTCTCTCTCCTCCCCCATCATGAGTGGACACACCCCTACAGCTGATTGGTTACAAGTGTCCAAAAATTCTCAAAAATTGCTTACTGCACCTTTAAGAGCAGTTGTAATTCTATATGCAAATGCCTGTAAGAATCAAGACCAATCGCAATTCATGATGCAAATATTATGTTAATGCCATCACTAATAAACAGTCAGTGGGTAAATTTCTTATGTAATTACTTAGGTAAATTTATATTAAAATATGTTGTTATTTTTAACCAAAACTAAAAATATTAAAATGTATTTTTGTTAATTGAAATAAAGATAAAGACCTAATAAAAACCTAAGCTGAAAAAACTTAAATGAAAACTAAAATAGGTTGAAGTACTAAAATTACTAAACTAAACTACTAAAAAACTAAAATAAAAATAATTTAATGCTGAATATAAATATCTCAAAAACTATTAAAAATGGCAAAAGCACATATACTTACTAAAACTGTAAATATTTATAAATACTATAATAGTATATAAATAATACTAAATATAGTATATGAATACTATGCAAATAAGACTGATAAAAATAAGACAGCACACTGATGCAATCAAAAACCACAGAGGAAACTAAAATTTCTCTTTGACAGTGGCAGAAAAAAAACTGCTTCCAAATCTGCGCACGTCGAGTGTGTGGCACCAGCTTACAGACTTAATTTCTCATTTAATTTATCAGACTGTGTTTGATTTAAATCTTCAAATGTTCCGACTGTCAAGAAAGAAGAAACACTTGTTTTGATAGCTGCTACAAAGACTAGCGTTTGAAAAATGAGGCTTAAAAATGTGAAGTTTTGTAAAGTGGCTAAGAACCAGCTAGTGGTTGTTGACATAGGAACCCTCCCCTTATCTGTAGAGAAATCCCTGACAGAATACTCGACAAACAAGATCAAGGCTGGGTCCCGATACTCAGGGACTATTTGATGTGGCCCCTTTTTCCAGTGAGGAGGAGCAAACATCAAAGAGGAGCTGTGAGGTCTGCAAATGTGAGACATTACCTTGAAAGCGTCTTCAAAGACAGCATCCTTAAATAATCTGTTTAATGGAATAAAAATGGCTAATTGACTACTTGAAGGTAGTAATTTCCCACCTGAGGTCTCTTTTGTGCAAAGGGGAAGGCTAATAATTAGCAGAAGTCAAAGAGGTTCAGAAAACAGTCGCAAATATGTGGAATAGTGGTGTTTTTGTTTTGTTCTTTATTCAAGAGGTGTTTGGACCGTCTTTGCTTGTTTGCAATGCAAGGGTAAATAAAGAACTGGTTACAGCGTTTTCTTTACTTAAGAAACACTATATATGTAAAGGCTAATTTAGGAGCGGAGAAGACTGTGCAAAGACCATTAAAGTGTAATTTTGACCTTTGTGACCTTTAACCTGGGTTTTGTTTTTGATGCATGTTGGGTTCAATAACAAACTTGGCACAGTTCAAGCTCCATATGCCGCATGTGGCAGCCACAGTTGAGAGGCTGGCAAAGCAAGACTGGCACAAACACCAGGCCAACCAACTGAACAGACCTGTCAACACAGATTAGGATTAACAGACAGATTCATCTTGAATTCACCCCACCAGGCTGCTGACCAGCCAGCATGAATGAATGGAGGATGAACCCAACAGTGTGATTCAGACTGTGGCCCTTTCTTGAAAAAATGAGTTTATTGCATCATGATCTCAAAATCAATATATATGTGTGTGTGTGTGTGTGTGTTTGAGGTAAATAATATTTATTTTTAAAAGAAAATTAATACTTTTATTCAGCAAGGATGCATTCAGTTGATGAAAATTACAATAAAGAAATGTATAATATTAAAGGTGCAGTGTGTAAATTTTAGCGGCATGTAGTGGTGAGGTTGCGAATAGCAATATAGAGAAGCTACGGTGGCCAACACAGGACAAAGATGTCATCGTCTAAGACAGAAGAGAGTAGCCAGTCAAGCAAACGCGCTCTGTAGAGCAGTTTGTCTGTTTAGGGCTACTGTAGAAACATGGCGGCACAAAATGGCGATTTAACATGTAAGGGGACCCGCGGTGTATGTAGACAGAAATGGCTCATTCTAAGGCAATAAAAACATAACGGTTCATTATGTAAGGTCTTTATACACCACTGAAAACATGTATATTATATTGCATTTCTGTCAATAGATCCTCCTAAAATGTACACATTGCACCTTTAAAAAAATTTCTATTTCAAATAAATGCTGTTGTTTTGAACTTCCTATTCATGAAATATGTGCCGAAAAATATGAAGCAGCACTGATAACAATCAGAAATGTTTCTTGTCAGCAAATCAGCATAAAGGATCTTGTGAAAAGGACACTGAAGACTGGAGTAATGATGCTGAAAATTCAGCTTTGCATCATGAATAAATTACATTAATAAATTACAAGATCCAACCCAAATCCATACAGGCAGCGTCATGGAGCACAGCCCATCATTGTGAAGTCCTACCTACTATATAGGAAGTGAACAGCCATTCCCAGATGACTCTGAGAAGGTGAGCCATGCATTTTGTTGCCAGAACCTGTCAAAAGATTTTCCTGTGTCCTTCTCCCTTCTGGCTCTAGATGCATCCATGCATTAATGATTTAAATTAGGACACACATCATGCGTTGTGTCATCCCATATCACACCATTTTACTTTCCTCTCCTGATTCCATTATTAACTGAACTAATGGCAGTTTGGCTCTTGGGCCAAAGCCGAGACTAAAACAATGACATTGAAGTCTGATCACGTCAAACTAATGCTCAATGTCATACAAAAACATGTCAAGTTCTATTAAAAGTTTTTGCAAAGTGGGCTAGAGTTAAACATAAAACAAAAAATAATAAATTAAGTAACAAATCAAGATATTAACACAACTGTGAGATATAAAGTCACAATTGCAAGAAATAAAGTCACAATTACTTATTTTTAATTATTCTTCAGAGGTAGATACAGGTTTACATAATTCCTAACATCATTTGCGCTGAAGGGCTTGCGGGGAATGTAATTTGCATGTTCATGCAAACGTGTCATTTGCTAGATATGTAAAAAATGTTTATGTGTGGGTATACTTAGAGATCATAATGTAGTCGATTAGCATGAATAGCCTCCTGTTTGTGTTTATTTTTTATTAGCTCAATGAATATATTATGACCCTGAATACATTATTTTTATTTATTATGTATATCACATCACTCGTAATTAAACAGCTAATTAACAGCTGAGGAAAAGTGTGTACAGGCAGAGTATGTATGCCATCTGTAGTGTCAGAAAGATAATGCAACCATCCATCACATCTCTACCTGATGCAGCTATACGACCCTGATCCATTCGCTCACACAAACTTACACACTCCTGAGTTACACTTGACTACACAATATTTTTTGTCTGTAACAATATAGTCACTGTGTCAGATTATGTGATTTTGACTCCTAAATTCTTGTTGTGTTGTGGACAAGAAGCATGTCAGACTACACGTTGCTTCCCGACCAATCATTGCATGTCATCTTTAATGCCATGCGTGATGTCATCAAGAAGGCGGAACTAGTGACTGACTTTTGGAAACAAGAGTGTAAACAAACATGCAAACAAACTACTGGTCAACGCACAGATGTCATGGAACCCATCATAGAGGACCCCCAAAAATATTAAACTTGCTAATCTTTCTGTAGGAACGTCGTGAAGCGTCGCAGATACGGCGTCGGTTGTCGTCCACTATGACACACTATATGAGATAAAACTGAGGCGGTAGGGGAATAGCATATCAAAATGTACCAATGAGAATAAAAGAGCAAGAACAAAAGAGAGATGGCTCTATCTGCTATCATAAGTACTTTTCAAGGGTTTATTTACAAGGTCTTTTTAAAGGTGAATGATGCTAATAATGTTGAAAAGAAAATCAAATAAAATGATTGATTCTTGCATCCAGATGCCCATTGCCATTTATGAATCACCACGACACACTAGGTCAAACAGATCTTGCCAAAATCTGGCTGATATCGTGAAGTTTGAACCTGGCATTAGTGAACTGGATAAAGGATTAGTTCACTTTCAAATGAAAATTACGCCAAGCTTTACTCACCCTCAAGCCATCCTAGGTGTATATGACTTTCTTCTTTCTGATGAACACAATCGGAGTTATATTAATAAATATCCTGACGCGTCCAAGCTTTATAATGGCCATGAACAGGGTTCACGAGTATGCGCTGAAGAAAGTGTTTCCATCCACATCTATCCATCATAAACGTGTACTCAACACGGCTCTGGGGGGTTAATAAAGACCTTCTGAAGCGAAGCGATGCGTTTGTGTAAGAAAAATATCCATATTTAACAAGTTATGAAGTAAAATATCTAGCTTCCGCCAGACCACCTTCTGTATTCAACTTACGAAAAAAACTGAACTGACACAACGTTAAATATGGATATTTTTCCTACACAAACGCATCGCTTCAGAAGGCCTTTATTAACCCCCCGGAGCCGCGTGGAGTACATTTATGATGTATGGATGCACTTGAGCTTCATACTCGTTGGTCCCGTTCACTGCCATTATAAAGCTCGGATGCGTCAGGATATTTATTAATATAACTCCAATTGTGTTCATCAGAAAGAAGAAAGTCTTATACACCTAGGATGGCTTGATGGTGAGTAAAGCTTGGGGTTATTATTTATTTATTTATTTTTTTTTTTTTTTTGAAGTGAACTAATCCTTTAACCAGTTTACCAAATCAGACTGAACTGTCTGAAACTTTCCATTATGATTCTGAATAGTGTATTAGAAGCTAATGTTATAGGATTTTGTTTACTTTACAGCCATGATACAAGATTTGCTACTGTACTTGATATAGCCATTAGGAGTACACTTGCGTAAAGACAGTCTCAAAGCTAACAGGCAAATGCAGAAAAGTCTCATTTTAATTTCATGAGATCTTTTGAGTCCTTTCTCTGTCAAAGCATTAGAAGAAGAGCTGAGCTCTGAATGGAGAATAAAGTGGCATCTCACCAGCATAATGAGCCTTACAACCAGACACAGCGATAGCTTGTAGTGGCATCAGCACAGCAGGACAAGCCTGTGCTGGCCAACATCATCAGCCCATAATTTGTAAAGCATTAACTCAGATTGTATGGTGTTGAACTGATCTCTCCATTTCTGTAATTTGTTGGCACAATCTTGCCAGTTGACAATTACAAACCACTTCACATTATTAAATAAGAGCTCTTTAGCGTCATTACTCCCTGAAATAGACTGACAAGTATGTTAATGTATTTCCTATTGAAACAGGAAGTACATGATGAGCGTGTCAATTTTTTTTTTTTTTTTAAAGTAGCCAATAGTGTTTAGTTTGTCACAGTTGTGAACCATGATTTGCTACTCGCTCTTACTAATCAGAAGTAGGTGTTGTTAGAGGTTTCATGATTACTTGCACATAGCAGTCTTATTTTAGTATTATTTATATACTATTACAATTTATTAATATTTTGAATTAGCTTTGTTTTTAGTTTTCATTTGAATTTTAGTTTAAGTTTTAGGCATGGATGGATGGATGGTTGGTTGGTTGATTGATTGATTGATTGATTGATTGATTGATTGATTGATTGATTGATTGATTGATTGATTGATTGACGGACGAACGGACGGACGGACAGATGATGGATGGATGGATGGATGGATGGATGGATGGATGGATGGATGGATGGATGGTTGATTGATTGATTGATTGATTGATTGATTGATTGACAAACGGACGGACAGACAGACAGACGGATGGACAGATGATGGATGATGGATGGATGGATGGATGGATGGATGGATGGTTGATTGATTGATTGATTGATTGATTGATTGATTGATTGATTGATTGATTGATTGATTGATTGATTGATTGACGGACGGACAGTTGGATGCATGGCTGAAAGGATGGATGGATGGATGGATGGATGGATGGATGGATGGATGGATGTTGTTTAAAGTGGCAAGTCATTATTTTCTGCAGTAATCAACAATATGCTACAAATGCTGTTCTTTGAGCTTAACTCATATTGCATACTGGCTGGGAACCACTAAGTCTAAATGTCTCCATGCAGGTCTCTCTGTGTGAGCTTCAAGCCAAAATGAATGCAAAGCCTCTGCTTGGAAACTTGCCCCACATGAAGATCTGCACACCAGGGAACCAGCATATTCCAGCATATTAACCAAAAACACAGCGATTTGTTGACCAATCAAGCAAGAGAACGCAGCAAGAAGATGTAAGCTTCTCATAATCTCACTAAGCCAAAGCTAAGCTGAGACCTCCCTTGACTTCTACCAAGGGATAAACAGGTGCAAAAATTCAGTCACCTGGCGAGTCACATTGAATCACCCAACAGTCCTTGAAAAATCCTTATCTGACCTTCCATCTCCAGCAGAGCCAACAGAAGGAAAGCAAGATTTTCCATCTGTACGCCTGAGTAGATGTGTCTTCATGTATCATACATCAATCATGGTGATCAGTAGTGCTGACACCTTTAGTGGATGGAAGTTGTGATAAGATCCATCTGCTTGAGCTGAAAATTAGGATGGCCTCAGATCAAGATCCAGCTCTTCTGACAAACATCTCCCAAAGAGCCAAACCATTGTCCTCAGAACAAGAACATCTCCCGAAAGAGCTCAAGCAAGATCAGACAAAAATGTCGAATCCCTCAAAACCTTTCAGTATGAACTGCTTTAAAATCTGACTCAATACAGTATTTTATTTATTTATTTTTTTTTTCTAAATAGCAAGTTGCTACAACCCATGAAAACCTTTGACACTTTTGGAGGTAAGCAATCACCCAGCAACCACATAGCAACTTAGCACGGGTCTTTTTGCAATGCTCTGGCAACCACCAACAACAATCTTATGATAGCGACTTTTGTACAGGCAAACGCCACTAATATTTTCTTCAGTAAGGGTAAAAATCAAAACCATGCTCATTGGACAAACGTGCCTGTGGCGACATTTCTGCAAAATGATATTTAATTGATTCTTGTGAGTTCTGCAGCACTTTCAAAGTGAAATGTCCATTCAGTTTTACGCAAAACAGATGAACATGAATCAGTTAACGTTTTATTACGTTGGTTGTTGTTCGTATCATGGCAGTTAAGAAATGAAATGTCCGGTGAATGACACTAAAAGGTTAATGTTCTATCACGCTTGAAAATGATGTAAGAGTAATAGACTAAACCCTTAAACCCACTACTACTGGTACCAGTCGGTACTAAAATAGAAAAGCTGACGTTATCAGCTTTTCTGCATTAGAAAAGTGTCCGGTAGCATGGACACTCTCTGAGCATCAAAGGTTTCTATTTACAGCGCGTTTTACATGCGTTTAGCATTGTAGCCAATCACAATCATATCTGTTGAGCGCGTGAACGCAATGACCAGTCAGAGGTGCTAGTCAGTTAGTCAGAATCCGCTTAATACCACTGAAAATGCACAAGGTTTTGTTTTATTCAATGCAAGCCACACGCTTGCGAATCCTTTCGTTACAACCAACAAAGTGTAAACATTGTAAATAAGAGATTCGTTGTACAATTAAGACTGCTTTCGACAGTTTTCGTGAGAGTGCAGAATTCAGTTAGATTGACAGCCTTAGTGATTACAAAGGGAGGGCTCTTCTCTTGATTTCTGTTTATTACCCATTCACAATCTGAATATAACTTTAGTTTTTCATGCTGCTAAGTACACTGCAAAGTTTCTGGATTGACAACGGTATTTAAATGCACGACTGAATCGGAAACTGTGATGATTGACAGTGATACCCAACAGATAAGACAAAATGGGACAACATTTTTTTGAAAGTACTTTATTCTATAGTTTTTGCTCTGGTACTAAAATTGGTACTGAGAAATTTTACTGGTATTGGTACCGACTACTGAAATTTTGGTAACCCTACTTAAACCTAAGCAATAGCGTTAACCAGTGTTGGGGAAAGCTACTTTTAAAAGTAATGCATTACAATATTGCTTTACTCCCTCAAAAAGTAACTAATTG
Source organism: Mylopharyngodon piceus (assembly GCA_039654765.1). Taxonomy (NCBI): domain Eukaryota; kingdom Metazoa; phylum Chordata; class Actinopteri; order Cypriniformes; family Xenocyprididae; genus Mylopharyngodon; species Mylopharyngodon piceus. The sequence continues at coordinate 17,187,407 of CM077440.1, read as the reverse complement.
CAATACTTAGTTACTTTTCATGGAAAATAATGTATTGCTTTCCTTTTGCCAGTTCTGGCAAATGTAAAGACCCTTTCACACCAAAAGTGAAATGAATAAGCCTCAGGCTTAAGGAAGTGCAATCTTATTCCCGATTTCTCTCAACATGTGGACAGGAGAGGTGTCAGTCTATAAATGGGAAAACCAAGTAACTTGTACAACAAATTTAGTTGTAAATCTAAAAGTAATGTGTTACTTTACTAGTTACTTGAAAAAAAGTAATCTGATTACATAACTCGTGTTACTTGTAATGCGTAACCCCCAACACTGGCGTTAACAAAAGCTATACATACAGTATTGAGCTGGTTATGTGATGCAAACGTCAGAATGTATTAGTTTACAAATCACACACTATGATAAAAGTTTTGAGTTTGGAGGTCATAACATAGTATTTTGCGTGAAAAATATTGCGTGAAATAAGTTTTTATTAATCAATAATCTGCCCCTGTTGTTGGTGTTTTACTGCCACTAGTGTTCATTTCAGCTGGAAATGACAGTGATTTGAACTGTATAGGTACCTTTTTGGAGTTTTGTAAAAACATAGTTAGAGGCACATTTTTCCATTGAGCCTTGGTTGAAAAATGTAGCTTGTAACTATTGTAACTATTTATTGAACACTGGTGTCCAATTTACACCAGTCCAGCAAAAAAGCCACTCTGTTACAGTGATTTTACATTGATTAAGTGGGTTTGATTCAGTCTGCTTCGCACTGTCAAAATAAATAAAAAAGGATCAACCTAAGAGAACATGTATGTGTTTATTTAAGGTGAATGCTATTCTTGATTCATTTACTTAGGGTAAACAGATTCATATAAATCATGTTTTAGGAACAAGAGCAGCTTGGGCAACAGTAGGGAGACTGTGTCAATCCTTTGCCAGCAACAGGCATGCTGGGAGTAAACGTGTCCACCTGCCATTCATTTCTCCTCTCTCTGAGCACGGCTGGCACACAGAGTCTCAGCTATACACAGCCTGTGTGGGCCGGCGAAGCCAAGACAGAACCTACCAGATCATTTGCCACAATACAACTGATGGTGACGCATTAGTGAGCACAACAGGCTGGGTTGTATTACAGTTATGCCAGCCACAGGGATGAACTGCATTAACCCAGTGGTACAGTACAGAAATTACAATATGAATACGTAATGTTTCTTTAAATACAGGTTTCTTCTGTTGAACACAAAAAGAAAATACTTTGAAGAATACAGTATAGTAATCATTGACTGCTCTAGTATTTTTTTTTTCCATACTATGGAAGTCAATGCCTACCGTCAACTGTCTGGTTACCAACATTCTTCAGAATATTTTTTTTTTTGTGTGTGTGTGTGTGTGTGTGTTCAGCAGAAGAAAGAAATTCAGTCAGGTTTGGAACAACTTGAGGGTGAGTAAATTATGACTACTCCTTTAATATGGTAATATACAAAGCATTATAGGCCAGGCTTAAAATGCAACGCTTAATTTTACGCAATATGCAAAAGGGGTCGCTTCTCCGTCGCTCTATCCACCAAGGAGTCCTTAGCTTGAAAAAGGTGAAGACCTCTATATTATAATCATTAGTAACCCCTACCCTGTAATGAAGAATAAGCGCAAAGGAACATTAATCTGAGCTGGAAACTACCCCTCTTTCCCACATGGCAGTCAAGGTCATGTTATCCGAGGTGTGCCTAATTTATGGATCACTATACAGTATGCTTGACTTCATATTCCTGAAACCTTGTCCCACGTTGCTAATAACTGATGCCGTCTTCTTTTGGGACAACTGACATTCGGACAAATGAACAATCATGCTATACCTGGAAAAGCTTAATGTTAAACCCCGCAGAGGATGCAATACTGAAAACGAGAGTAGACTGGGTTGTTATTGTCTTCTGAGAGCCTCAAAACATGGAGATGTCATGCGTGCCAGCTCTGTGGGGCATGTGCTGTCCAACCATCTGTAGGCGCACTTCATGCCCAAATTGCATCCAGCCCTGCCAGACCCTGTTACCCAGCGCCATGCTGTCTTCTCACTATGAATGTGGGCAGAGTCTAGGATATCCCTGCCCAATGTGTGACTGAATCACTGATGCAACCCGATTAATCACATGTGTGTTAGAAAATAGCACACAGCTAAATTGCTGATCAACAATGCTGTCATTATGGCATACATTAGGGATGCTACGCAAGATATCACCATTACATTTACTCACTGGCAGACATTTTTATCCAAAGTGCATTGCAAAGAATGCATTTACCATGTGTGTTCCCTGGAAACCAAACTTATGACCTTGTTGTTACTAGCGTCATGCTCCACAGCTCAAGCTACAGAAAGTATCTATTTCTACAAGGTCACACAGTTGAGATCAGGGGAGTGAGGTTTACATGCACAGCTCTTAGTAGCCTACGTTCGTTACACTCACCCCCCTAAACCTCACTCCCATCCGGGTCACGGCACCAATGTAACCGCCCACTCTAAGCTGGACTCGAACCCTGGTCCCCCGGCAGGGGAGTCGAGCGCTCTAACAGCACAGCTCTTACCGGCCTACATCCAGTAGACGTATATTAATGGTATACAAAAATTCTGAACAGAATATAGTTTCATAATTAAAATACACCATTTCACCCAGTGTTTGCATGAAGTCTGTTTATGAAATCAGTTATTTATGAAATCCCATTTCTGTTGTGCTACATTAGAAATTAGTTGTCCATGCAGACAGTAAACAGTGTTCACTAGAGTTTGGAGCAGAGCCCTCATCTTCTAAGATCAATGAGAAGTTAAATGCTTGAGGAGTTAAATGATTCAAAATACCTGTGAAAAATTAGGGTTGTAAAGAGGGAACCTGAGAACGACCACACATTATTCTGTCCGTCACAGCAGCGATAGCTTTGTGCTAATTAGGGATTGTGTGTGCTGGTGGTTTCTCTCGGAGGAACTTGCTAATGAAGGAAGTGACACGTGCATGAGCTCTCACTGTGTCACCCTAGAAGCTGTCAATCATTCCGATCTCTTCTGGTCAAGAAACGCATGGCTGCTCTGAGATTTAGCTCTGGTCCATAAGCGTGTTTTAAAATGTTACTGTCAGTCAAATTATGGCTTCTTGACCATTACACATTAATAGTCTCTTTCTCTCATGATACGCTCCTACTGAGCTAAAAGTTAACTTATTTCCTTCTTCAGCATATGCTCCATTAGGTGGCCAGTGTTCAAATCTCTGGAAAATAAATATCTGATTTGATACTTTTTAAATGGGTCCTTGATTATGATTTCACTTTTTTAACTTTTTTTTTTAACTTTTTAAGGACTACAACAAATGGCTAGTAGGGACTACAACGAGCTTCTTCCCAGGTTGGTGACATCACAAACCCCAAAATATACATAAACCCTGCCCCAGAGAACACGCAACAAAGGGGGTGAGGCCATGTTGGGCTGCTTTAGAGAAGAGGAAGAGTTATTGTAGTAGAGTGTTGTTACCATGCCGTCATTTTACGCCAGACTGCTTCACAAATGAGGGTCAATTCAACGCTGGATTTGCACAAAAGATTAACATGACGGCACATGCTAGTCGATGAGTTGAATCAACTCCACAGCTATTACATAAATGTACTGACTAACCATTCAGAAACGTCCAGTTTCATTCTAAAAGTTGTAACTTCTTCCTGAGTCTCTCCATCAGTGTCGACTCCGGTTTGAACAATGTAAGGCTGAACACCGCGACTGACAATCCTCATTTTGGCTGCGTGAGATTATCCCGCTTTGTTGTTGTTGAGCAACCGAAGCGTGAGCTGTTAAAGCTCCACCCTCTTCTGGAAAGGGGGCCGGAAGCAGCAGCTCATTTGCATTTAAAGGGACACACGCAAAAACGCCGTGTTTTTGCTCACCCAAATAGGGGCAAATTTGACATTAATTTTAAATTCAAACAACACAAGACATTGTCTGACATAGGTTTGTGATTTACATGTGAATATCTAGGTGAATCCACAGATATGATTCCTTAGCACTTAACTTGACTTGAAATGCAGCATAAGTCCAATTTTACCTAACCAATAAGAGACAACGGCCCACTAAGCCCCACCCATTTTATGAATGTATTTCATTCTAATCACCATTCGCCACACACACATGCACACACAAATAGAAAGAGAGCTTACGGGGCTAGAGCATGCAGTACAAATGATGCAGAATAAAACCTTTTCTTCCCCCTCAGCAGCACACAAGCCCACTGACATGAGACGGATGAGCCAAAACAGTGAGCAAACTCTATAGTGTGAAATCCATAAAGCGCTTAGAGGATATGCTTCATAATGGGGAACTACAGAGGGGAGATCTCCGTGTTCATCTCAGGGTTTCTCTCTTTCTGTCACAAACAGAAAGCAGCAGTTAATGATACATGCATCTGTTATGTGCGAGGACAGAGGCCTTTCACAGTGGCATCTCTTTCACAACCTACATTAGACAAACATATTGAAAAGGGTGTAAGTAAAATCTGCCAAAAGCAGTAGGGAAATGACAGCACAGGCGTACATGGGGTTGAGCTGTGAATGAATGAGTTTGCAGCTGAAATTGTGTTAATTAGTCACTAACTCAATGGGGAGTAATGGCATGGAAAAACAAACACAATTTAATTGCAGCTGCCTTCTTCCTTCACACCCGCTAAAACAGGATGCATAACTGTAAATTATCGGTAAATATTTTATGTAACACTTAACTTAAAATCAAAGGTTGTATATATATATATATAAAAATGTTATTATGGAGGTTAAACAGGAAATAATTATATAAAATGCTGGGTATGGTTCCCACACACTCTTATGGTTCCCACCAACTATAGTGCATGTGTCTTTAAATGCAAATGAGCTGCTGCTCCCCACCCCACTTTACAGAAGAGGGTGGAGCCTGTACAGCTCATGCCTCAGATACTTTGCCAAAAACTAAAACATCTGTTTGGTTTTGATTATCATCTCATCATGAATAACTTTAGTAGCTTTAATAAGAATACATTTCTTACTTGAATACTGCTGTTAAATGCTTTGGTGAGGACATAAACATGGCGGACTGTGTATAGCTCACTCAAGGCGGGGTCTATGCAAATAGGGCGGAGTCCATCAGCAGTTGTGGGCGGGGCTTTTGCAATGCAACATCACATTGCATAGATACTGCAAACGGCTTATTCTGGGACACTGCTTATGATTTATGGGGATTAAATAAAGGAGTGTGTGGACATACACACATATACATACATACATACATACATACATACATACATCTATGTTCAAACACCATGTAAAAGTGAATTTTGCATAATAGGTCCCCTTTAATAAATTGTCTGTGTGTGTGTGTATATATATATATATATATATATATATATTAATAAAAGTTCAAAACAATAAATTAAATTTAAGTTAGACTGCTCTGATTTACATATGAATACCTTGGGTGAATCCACAGAGATGTTTCCCTAGTGCTGTTAAATGAACTCATGTTATTATAGATTGCTGACTAAAGGAAGACTGAGTCTCCAGAGCATTAGCTTTTCAGACATCAGCAGTTGGGCTGAAGACGAGGTGGCCCTGATACACTTGTGCCTGTGGGTTACAAAAAGACCACAGTTCTTTTTCATTATCTGACTCGCCTCCCCACGGGCACAAACACAGGGGGAAATAAATATATAAACACCCACTCAGATCAAATTAAACTCAGTCACATAACTGCATAATGTAGCAGTGCTTTAACATTAAAAACTTTTTCTTGAGGTTTCTTAAGATTTGTGGCAGATTGTGTTTAATTGTTCATGGTGCGCTGTTACAGATCCACTTGTAGCTAAAACTAAAAAGCATATAAGAGGAAAGTCTTATGAGATTACAACAAAATATAACATTTAAACTCAGTGGAGGGTATTTTGAAAGTCTTCCTATTTCAATGTAATCTAGACATACTACATTCATTATGTTGTCATTATCATGTGACCTACAGCGTCAGTTGCGTCGCTTCACTGCCATTCATAAATCCTCTCCCGCTGCCTCATGGGATAGTAAAGTGTCCATCGAAAGTGCTCTTCAGAATCTCAATGGAAGTAGTAGGCCATCCAGGTACTTTTTGCCTACTATTTTATGAGTACTGTGAATTCAGACATGCTTATTTTGTAACCTGCTATATAGTAGTAAAGTATGTGATTTGGGATGCAGCCATACAGTACCAAACCCTTCCCTGTCAGGGAAGTCCTCCAAAACAAAATAAAATAAAGTAAATTAAAAAATAA